>VXAY01000172.1:4692554-4707554 GCA_013399855.1 Oxyruncus cristatus
AAAAAAAAGAAAAAACCAACCAGTTTTTTTTTAAAGCAACACATTATTTTGTTTTTACAGCCGTAAACTTTCTGAGATAAACATTCTTTTTAATGTTCCATGATTTAAAACATTCAATTACTTAAAAAACCCCAAACCCTACTTTGAAAATGGAAAATGAAGCAGTTCTGTTTGAAAAAAAAATGAGTTTATTTATTGATTTACAGATTTTAATCTTTGTGGAAATGTTATGGAGATCAAGCCCAAACATCCCAGTAACAGTATCTTATGCAGTCTTGTATGATAGTCACAGGTTATTCCAGAACATGAAATGATAAGGCCTCTTTCTCGCAGATGTACTGAAACATATAGCACTGCACTTACTATTTTACTGGTAGCAGTAACTTAAGTGTGCCCTTGTATTTAATGTGTTTTTGCAAATAACCATGGTGTAAATTATGGGTGAAAACAGGCACAGAATGAGTTAACTGTTTGATCCATCTCTAGGTCTTAGCAAGGCATCTTTGTATTTGGGCAGACACTCATGATGTGAAAAAGAACCCTGAAAGACCAAACTATTTCATCCTGGTTTTAATTGCCATCTGAAGCTGTACTCCTGTCTCTGTTCCAAACAGCAGGTCAGCCAAAGCCCATCTTTCATCAGGTCAGCCATGAGACTGCCTGATTTGGAAACATGCTTTTCACCAAGGCTGCATCACACACTCTTCATCATCTTTTACACAAAACCTTTACGGAATTTAACGAAATTAAACTACTTAACGTCTACACAAACTAAAGGGGATAGATAGTATTATAGTTTGCATTTCCTAATCATTCTAGCAAATTACATAGGAAACTATAAAGGAAGCAAAATTAAATTAAATATATTTGCTAAAAATCTTTAGGATTATTATTCTTTATTGCATTTCACAGCACATTTTATTTATTTATTTATTCCGTTTGATAGTGGTGTTTTATTTGTAAGGCACCACGTTTGTACCCTTCCTACCAGTTACAGAACCAGTCTGGATTTCCTTTCAATTGTGAGCTGCAGTTTTGATCAAACTATAGTTACAACAGTGTTTCCACTCATGCCCAGCAAATTAGGGTCATATGCATATATGTATTCACTTAAATACACAACTTAATTCTCTAAAGTGCTGAGCTGCTGTGCTTCACCCTGTCCCTGCCTCCCATTTTGGAAAGGTGCTACTGTTAAATTCTAGACAAAAGTATGTGGATACTCAGGCAGATCTTAAAGGCTGTCATTTCAAGTGTGTATTTGTGACAATGTTTCCCTGTTCAAGCGTTCTGCAGAACACCTCGGTGTGGGTCAGTACTCTGGTGCAATGATCACGCTGATCAATGGCTTCACGTGTAATTTGACACTTTTTAATGTTAAGATCATCTCCAGTTCGATGAGGAAATGTTGGACAATACCATTCCGGATTTGAAACCCCGAATTAAGAGGTATTTAACAGGTACTGCATGAAGTGATCTTGTATTGCTTCAAAACCAGAAACCAACTGAGATCGTCTTTTACAAGAGATCTGAGGCTTCCTATGCTCCATGGCAGGTAGGATATGTGCACAATTTCCAACAACTTTTGGCCTTGAGTTTAGGGAATAATCCTCAACAGGTACAAACAAGCACTGTGTCACTTAGTGATGCCAAACTGAATTACTGCAGAAATTGGGATTATAACTTTAGAAATTAAACAGTAAAAACTAATTAAACTCAAACTCCGTTAAAAAAAAATCAGATTACTTTATAACAAGAACAGCTCTCACATGAGTGGTTCATCAGTGTCAACCCAAAGACAGATCATTACAGTTTCACAGGAAACAATCCTGGTATATTCTGTCCAATATATTTCATAGAAGAGTCATGAAAAACATCAAATCTTTTTGAACGCTGAATGCCGATCATGTGTAAATCACCCCCACTGGCAGCTGCTGCTGCTACTCTGCTTGCTGCAGACTTCTTGTTCCATCATGCTGTACAGAGCAGCTGCTTCAGTGGTTGTTCTTGTTGAGGGCAGCATGGCACACCATGAAAGAAATGAAATCTGCAGATGTAGGTCGTGCTGATTTACTTCAATAATCTATGGTAAAATGGTCATGTCATTAACCCCAGAATAACAGGGACTGCTTTTCTGAAACTTCAAATTTTACTGTAGAACAATCATCATTTCATTCAGTTGTAGTGTGGTCTAATTAAGCCTGAAGAAAAAGTCAAGCTACTGTGCTGTAATAACATACGCAACTGAAACAGCATTACATGATAATTATTGAACCCATCAGTGCACCTAGAAGAGAGCTAGTAACCAGAACATATGGAGAGAGCTGTAATTCCATGCACAGTGCTTCATGATACGTTAAAGCACTAGAAGGAAAGATTTGACATTTTTTATTGTGTATATATAAAGATATATTTGTCTTTATAAACCTTTATGCACTCAAAGCCCTATTTTTTTTAATGTATATCTACACACACACACTCAGTAATCAACATTTAAATCAAGATCCCCATTCCAGCATTCCAGAAAAATCTCAGAGGAGATTCCTTTCTTTGGTTCCTGTGGTGAAATCCAGCCTGCTATATCCAGCACTTATTTGCATTTCCTATTTTGGCTATACACCCTAAATTCTAGCATTTTAACTTCCATTTTTCTCATGCACTGTCTCATTTATAACATTCATCACTTAAGTATTGAAGATTATTTTATGTCATCACACTTCCAAACGGTCACTTTCTTTCAATGTGGAATAACCCACACAGAGTACTGAGAATACTGAATGTGTCAGTTACTCATATTTACAGAGTTCTCATCTTCTTCTCATCATTTTGTCAGTGAAACTTGTTGCCTGAACTCATCACCACAAAGTGGCTGATGTGCAGCCCAAATCCGCTATGAGTTTGCAAATACCCTGTGTTACTACTTCTGGCTTTTCAAACAGCACCGATCTGAAAGACCCAGAGCCTTCCAGCACAGACAACACACTTGCTCTTAATAATCCTGGCTCTTTACTGAGCCCTAAAGAGGAAATTCAAAAAGTCAGAAATTAAGAGATCATAACAAAAAGTCTGCATCACTCACAATTTTCTGAGTTAGATTTAGGTATGGAGAAGACAACTGCTATCTCAGCTGCAGCTTACCTCAGATAAGGACCATTTGGCCTCAGTGGTGGTTGCCAAGAAATGGCTATAAAGGACTCGCTGATCGGAGTCACAGACAACGGACTAACACTCTGAGGAACGCTTGAAGGGGTCGTCACTCTCGTAGGTAAACTCTCCGTGCAGCCTCCTAGAAAGCCATCACCTCCAGTACAAGCTATGACAGTGACAGAGTAGTTTGTATAGGGGATAAGATTAGTCACCAAATGACTTAACCTTGAGGAAGGGTTCCCAGTAATCACAATTCGTGGATCAGGCATGCGAATCTCATAATTAAGGATTTCTCCATTCTGTATCAGAGGAGGTTTCCATGAAACCTGAAGGAGGAGGGGTAAAAAAAAAAAAAGAATTAAAATAACAGATTTCAGAAATACAGACACAACATGCTACAGATGGACACAAGTGGGATTTGAAGATGTTTGTTTCCTTCTTCATCAAAACAGACTTTTATTTTTAAATGTACAATAGCTAGAAATCTAATCTCCTTTAATTTTAGTGAGGTTCATAGTAACAGTTGTAGCCATTGAAAAATCTACTATTTTGCTTCTCCAGTAAATTGTGAATGTTCCATATCACTCAAAATTCCATGACATGTTCAGATGCCTTAGCAAAAGTACACTAATTATTACAGGTATCACTGTTACTTGTTTTCTTAAGGTGTATTACCTGGTGTGCTCATCTATTAGTGGCAGAGTAAAACCAAATCTTACTTTATGTTTGCACAATTTTCAGAAATATGTAACGGCATTAGCTCCTGTAAGAAAACAGATTTTCCTGCACTGTTTATATGAGGAAATATGCAGGTTTTCCCTTTTATTTTTCACTAATAAATTACACTGGTAAGTATCAGACAAAGAACAGGCACAATTTTCCATTTTAAAAACTATAAAGTACTGATAAAACTTTAACACAAAAAGATTGGAAATTGCATACAGAATTCATGGTTTTATATATTTATATATATACATACACACACACAAATATATATATATATACATACTGCTACTCTTACTGTGGTTTTACTTTCACTAAACTGAGGTTAGGTGGGGGGTTGTTTTTTTTTTCTTTTAAAGGATGTTGTTTATTCCACTGAGGAATCACTCAAATCACTGCACTATAAAGTGCAAAATTGTTCTAAACTCTTTTTTAAGGCTTTCTGCCATGGTACCACAACAGAGGGGACTTCAGACTGACACAATAATGTCATGTAATCGTATTAAGAATCTCAAACTTTCACAAAGGTAGTGTAAAAGCATCTATTCATCCTTCTTTCCCTAGAAGTCCCAGGGCAGGAACCATACCAGCTTTGCTTTGCTCTGGGGCTGTTTTCCTTGCCGTTTACCCACTAAACTACAACAATTACTGTTTCTCTTCCTCCCAGGCATGGGATAATTAAAGATTGAATCCAAAATAGCAAAGAGCACAGAAATGGAGAGAACCTAGATATGCATAGATATGCACAAAACCTAGGTTTGCATAGAACAAAATGAAGAAAGACAATATTGAAGTGTTACACAGTAATACCAAGATACTTTAGTATCAATTAATTTGAATTTTTTTCCGTAATTCTCTCCAGTCTCCAAAATAAGTATCTTTTAAAATGTATATGCACAATTACACACAGCCATGGAAACAGAGAAGCTTGATTTATGAAATTATTTTTTTTAAAACCCTTGGGGATTACAAAATGTTATATCTTAGGTACAGAAGGACCTCTTGGGCCATCAGACTTGTAAGAAACCTGGCAGCAAAGTGCTGGAGAAAGCTGAAGGATTTTGATAACAGAATCTGGAATACTATTAAACAGAGAATTAGAAAGAGGGTGATCTTGAGTAAAGACAGGAAAACCAAGATTATTGGTGCCCACATAGGAAAGGCTTAGCTCTGGCTAATTATCAAATGCTCTATTCACATTTCTGTTACTTCTGGCCCCAAATCATGATCAAACAAATAAAGAACATACTATGGATAAAGCAGTGAAAAAATTCACAGAAGGTAGGAATTGATTTTGTAGACATTTTGATAGACATTGAGCAAAACTCTCATTTTGAAGTAGTTCATGTGATCCTAGGAAATGGAAAAGAATGGATGATTAGCACAGATAACAGAAAAGGTTTTCAAGTACACCTCTGCACTGGGTTTGGCTGGGAAGAGCTATCTTCATAGTAGCTACTACAAGGCTGTTTTGGCTTTGTGCTGAAAACAGTGTTGATAACAAAGGGATGTTTTTGTTATCGCTGAGCAGTGCTTACAAAGGCCTTTTCTGTTTCTCACCCCAGTAATGGAGCAAGAGGCAAAGGACACAAGGAGAAACATGGGAAGTAAGCACAAAGAAAGTAAGAGATACATAATCAGAAATTGCAACAGGGTGCACACACAGGCTGTACAACCCTTGGACATGCAAGGATGGAGAATTTGATATAAATACTTAACTGGACACAGCCCTGAGCTGCCTGCTGGGGGTGCATGAAGAGTTGAGAGGAGACACAGCTGGGACAGCTCACCCCAGATGATGAAAGGGATCTTCCATACTACATGGTATCATGCTCAGTATACAAAGCTAGGGGGTGAAGAGAGAAGGGGGTATGTTCAGAGTGATGGCATTTGTCTTCCCAAGTAACCATTACATATGATGGAGCCCTGCTTTCTTGGAGAGGGCTGAGTATCTGCTTGCCCATAGCAAGTTGTCAATGATTTCCCTATTTTGCTTTGCTTGTGCATACAACTTTTGCTTTACCTGTTAAACTGGTTTTATCCCAGCCCACAAGTTTTCTCACCTTTACTCTTCCAATTTTCTTCCCCATCCCACTGTAGAGGGAGTGAGCAACTGCCTGTGTGAGGGTTGGTTGCTGGATAAACCACGACAAGGTAGAAAAAATTTAGGTCAATAAACTTCAAGTGAGTTTTTTTCCAACCCCAGTGCTTTTTGTTGCTACCATACTGCACACACTGGATGTATTGTCAATGTCACAGAAAGAGGGGAATGAGCATGATTCACTTTCAGTTTCAGGGACATCTCTTTGAAGTTGCTGGAAGAAGCACAGATGACTTTAAGGTCTCACACATCACAGCAAAACACCCACATCTGCAACCACGATTATGTTAATGTTGTTTGAGGTGTAGCGCCTATCCTAAAACTCTGCCTCAGCGAAGATAATATATTTGCAGTCTTTTTTAGGAATATTAATAAAGAAAATCTGTCATTATTGGTGAAAAAAGCCTTCTTACTTGTTGCTTAATGCAAGGCGGCTTCTAATAAAAGAACTGTATGCCAAATACTTTGGAAAATTCCTAGTAATACTCTCTCAGAAGAGAAAATTGTCTAAAAACATTAACCTTGTACCGAATCTGTTGTGGTTTAACCCCAGCCAGCAGCCGAATACTATGCAGCCACTCACTCACTCCCCCACCAGCAGGATCAGGGAGAAAATAGGAAGGGTAAAAGCTGGAAAACTTATGGGTTGAGATAAAGACAGTTATACGGAAAGCAAAAGCCATGCACACGAGCAAAGCAAAACAAAGAATTAATTCACTGCTTCCCATGGGCAGGCACGTGTTAAGCCATCTCCAGGAGAGTAGGGTCCCATCACACATAACAGTGACTCGGGAAGACAAACACCATCAGCCCAAACCTTTCTCCTGTTCCTTCTTTCCCCCCCAGCTCTATATACACAGCATGAGGTCATACAGTCAGGAATATTTCTTTGATCAGATGAGGTCAGCTGTCCCAGCTGTGTCTCCTCCCAACTTCCTAGGCACTCTCAGTCTCCTCACCAGCATGGCAGTACAAAAAGCAGAAAAAGTCCTGCTCAGCAATAACAAAAACCTCTCTATATTATCAACCCTGTGTTCAGCACAAATCCAAAACACAGCCCCATAACTAGCCACTGTGAAGAAAATTAACTCTACCCCAGATGAAACCAGCACACAAATCTTATTTCCTGGAAGAGAGGATGAGTTATTTTTTAATCATATTTCATTTTAGATGTTTAACTTTTATGTCTAAAACCAAAATATTACTCTAATACAACTTGAGATAGATTCACCATATACTGTAACCCCTTCACATAAAGGAACAGATTAATAAGATGCCAGGGGAACAGATGCTTCTCCAGAACTTCAGCTCCTGAGTTTTATAGTGTGTGTATTAGCTGGTAGACTTGAAAAACTCCCAGGTGTTACTTCACAGCACTTGCTGTGCACTAGCAGATAGAATATCTCATACTGAAAGTATCTCATAAATGCTTCATGGGGCTTACACTGGGAAATGTCTTTTTTTTTTTTTTCCCCTAAGAGAAATGAAAACCGTTGTGAACAAGAGAATATTCAGCCAGCAGCAAACACAGTGCAGCTTATTTTTGTGTGGGCATGGATATCTCATACAAAGATACGTAGATCAGTTGTCACTTTGGTTGGTATATTGTGAACTAGAGAATGGGATGACCAAGGGTACTTCCAGACACTGCTGTGTCACTTGACCTGTTCAGAATTATCTGTGTCACCTGGGAATGACAGGACACGCAATCCCTCACAAACATCTCTTGTCAAGAGGCCTGATTCATACAGTGTAAATGAAGATGATGGAGCCAGCCTGGTTAACACATGTGGCACTACTGGACCTCTTCTCCACTTCGATGTGCCAAGATTTGAGGTAAGAGTTTGGCAATGCATGAAAGAGGGAAAGCTCACTAGACAGGCTGTGTTGGAAGCAGTAACAGTTTGTTCATTGATTTGAAGCTCAGTACTGAGACCATGAAAGAGGATGCCCATGAGGAAGAGAGAATAAGGTAACTACTGGGAGAGATTAACTGATTCAATGTAATGACTCTGGAAGCTTTCATTTAAAGATCAAAGGACCTTATTTTCTCCACCACAAAATTTAAAGAGACAGAAATTAGTAATTTTCTCCCCATTAAACAGTTATAACCTTGGAATTTTTTTTCCTTTTTTGACAGCAGTTGGAACCCTGCAACTTAATTCTGAGCTATGTGAAGAGAGGCACTGGCACATGTGTAGCTATTTTACTGTTCAGGCCTGGCTTCAACAGTTTGCTTTTAAATCAGCATATTTGGCTTAATTTTATTCTCATTTCTCCTAGCTATTGCTTGTAACATCTACAAACAGAATGTAATAAATACACTACTGAGAGCTTTTCACTGTTGGTCTCAAAGCACATTGTAAGTCTCAAATTGCAAATATTATTATTCCAGTTTTAGAGATATAAAGACTAAATCTGAGAATAAGTCACGTATCGGAAAGAAGCAAAACTCCAAACAAAGACCTACTACCCTAATTCTGCATTCCAGCCAATGGACTAGAGACCTCTGACAAACCCCCAGGCCCCCAAAAGCAGTTGGGAGATGAACTTCCTCCTAAGTTCTTATCTGTCTTAACAGAAATTATAGTGGGATTCGATCAAGAGCCAGGATCATACCAGAAAAGCAGATTCTGACAGAGGTCACTGATAATTATGCCCATACACTTAGCACATGAGCTACACCCAACTTAAGCAAGGACTACCAGAGAAGAATAGCACAATAAAGTTTGCAGTAACAGATTGCTACTAGAAAAACTTCTGGAATAACTTAGCTTGAGTAGTGAGAAAACTGAAGGAACATTTTTTATGTTTATAAACACCTACACTGGAGTGTTTCAACTTTATCAAAGGCAGAGGGATGACACTGACGAAACCCTGATTAGTTCACCCCACTGTGTAATCTGTACCAAATGTGCAAGCTGTGCAAGAAATCACAGTCCTAACATGTGGAAAACCTCTAGTGTGCAAGTTAAGGTTGTTCCTATGGGTGTTGGAATATCCTAAGTCACTCAAGCAGCACTTATGTGTCAAATGAACCAAGGTCTCACTGACCTTAGCAGCATCACATGGCAATTTTCACACAAGGATTGATCGCTCCTAAACAATCTTTCCCAATGCACCAGGCATACCTGCATAAAACTGGGAGTTTGGTGAACGAAGTCCAACCCCCTTTTTTTTTAACCCTCCCAGCATGAAGCTGTTACTGCATCTCCCTTTAGCATACAAAGCCTAGGTATTAGGGTTGTTTGTATTCTCAAAATTACGTTCTTGGCTAACTGCAGACTGAAGTATTTGGAGAACAAAATAGCAACAGAGAGTTTTAACCTGGAAGAGAAGAAGGGTCATCACAGCCTGATTCTTGGCCACACAGTAACCTGCAGAGGAGAAACACTGAGGGATCATCTCACTGATAGTCAATGACTTCAGTGACCATGGAGTGATTACCATTGCATCCAGCATTCTGTAATCAGAAGCAATTTAAGAGGGCAGTAAACATTAATGAGTGAGATAAAACAGCTCCAGAACATGTGCCTGTAACTAATTGGGTAGGAAGAAAACTGATAAAAAAACCACATTCTTTTTCAAATACTAACTACAGGGTATATTGCCTTAAATGTGTCAGCTGAAATGTTTCTTCTGTGTATTTTAGTCCCACCCTGCTTACAGAACAACAGGCATTTAGCAATTCACTATCCAGCTTCTGGGGTGATGAAGAACAGAAGATAACTATAGGAATAGGGCCTTGTTTATTTCTGTTTGCTTACTTGCATATCCAGTTTAGTAGTCAAATTTGAGACATAGCCACTAGAAAAGTTTATAGCTCTCTAGTAATAAATGATAATCTATTGGACTGAAAGAGTACAGATGGCAACTCTTGAAGATCCTGTGGACAGCAAATTAATGACATTGTTCAATCTGTAGTGTGGAACATCAGCCTTCTTTGTTTCAGTTACTTCTATACAAAGAAAAGAATGGTAGGTGAACTGTAAAGTAAGAAACTGTCATCTCTTTGTGACAACAAACATGAATGACAATGGAATTAAAATGCCTGTAACTCTTCCCCACTCAGAGAAGACATGAGGAAATACTTAGGGAAAATAAATAATCCACGGAAAATCAATGACGTGATTTTGAATCAATACGCAAAACAAAAAAAAAAGAAATTAGAAAGAAGAATGACAGTATGGTGCTACAGAATCACCATGGTCCTTTATTTCTTGCAGCCAACATATATAACATATACTAAGAGAGAAGTCAATGAAATAATCATAATTTTTTATTTTTCTCATTTTTTATCTAATCAAATTACAGGAAGTTTCTGTAAACGATGTTATGGTGAAAGAATATCACAGCACAGGAACTATATGTCAATGAGGTACTTATTTCATCCAACCAGGATGAAACCATTCTCTTATAACCTCTTTAAGCATCAAAAAGAAAAAAAAAAATCCCTTCCCCTTGAGAGAAACATCAGGAGTACATACAGCTCATACCAACTTCTATCTGGAGAAAAAATTTACATGAAGAATGACAGGAAATGGCTGCAGCTCTTTTTCTATCAGTGGTCCAGCTGGGTGGCACTGGTCAGCGAGGGAGAACAATATAGGCCAACGTGACTCAGCACATCTCTGCTTAAGCCAATAATCAAGACTACAGCTGCCTTCCT
Organism: Oxyruncus cristatus; assembly: GCA_013399855.1. Classification (NCBI taxonomy): domain Eukaryota; kingdom Metazoa; phylum Chordata; class Aves; order Passeriformes; family Cotingidae; genus Oxyruncus; species Oxyruncus cristatus. The sequence goes on from VXAY01000172.1 coordinate 4,703,195, forward strand.
CAGGTCAAAATCCTCAAGAAAGAACCCCAGCAGTGAAAGGGAGGTGCTCCTATCAAAAGTTATAAGGCCGAAGTTGGACAATTAACACACTACCGTTAACTCAGTTCAGTGTACCCAGTCACATAAAGCTTTTCCTACACAAAGAACTCCATTACATCATTATTCACTGTGTAAACCAGCCTCTTTCTCAAACCACTCAACCTAGGTACATTCCTGAATGTCATATCAGTGTGAAGTGTGAGATTGAAGCAGCACAGCAATTGCAACCCTCACAAGAAAAGGAAACAATTTCTTTTCTACTTCTGTACATTAGGGTATAGCAAATCTTGTGTAACAGGAATAATGTTCATGGCATTGGCATATACTAAATAAACGGCTTTTGCAGTTGCTGAATACCTCCACTTCACTTTGGCATTTAATCAACCACAAAAGCAGTTTATTGCGCATTATACTCTGCTACCATGAACATTATCAATTCAGCAAATATTAAAAAATATCATGCAGGTGTCACTGAAATGGGTACTTTAAAAATTATCGACAGCTTTACACTTTCTGTTGCACAAAAGAAAGCAAGTTAAATGTTATGGAGAGATATTGGTCCATTCTGATTAAAATTGAATGTTAAAGGAGCACATACACATCAGATGTGTTTATGATGAGAGTGACCTGCTGTGCTGATATTTTCCTCCTCGCAAAGTGAAAGCTTTGGTCTATGAAAATAAGCTGTATATTCAAGTGAGTACTATCCTGGAGCACTTCGAATTCTTCACATCCTCAAATCATTTATATTGATTCTATGACTAAATAAAGGGATGGAAATATGTTTCTCTTTTTTGTAAATTCTCTCTGTTTTCAGTAGAAGTAAATATTTGCGCTCATGGTTTAGGGATTGGTTGCACTGACAGCTGAAAGCCTCTATTGATTTGTGACCGTGGCTTGGTAAAGGAGCCTCTCACTAATCTTTCCCACAGTGCCCTTCCAACACCTCCTGCTCTAACCTGGGAGGACAGCTCTTTCTAGGGCAAGAGGTAATTAAAATCTCTTTCCCAAAGAGACAGCTTGTTTTTCCCCCTTTGCTTAAGAGTTACCGTCATTGACACCGAGTAAGTTAAGAGCACCGTACAGCACAAAGGATTCCACAAATTTGATTTGAACACTGCATAGATGATATATGCACTGCAGGTGTGGTGGGCTTGGTCGACTCAGTGGGGAAAGTATGCCTTTCCAGGATTCTCACTGGAGCTTAAAGGCATCAATGTAAAGCAGTTCCAAACCAAATCCATCCTATTTCCACACAGAAAACCTCGCACAGTACTGCAGAGTTGTTCCGCCTCTGCAACTAGGGTATTTCTGGGGCAAAGGGACACAGTGGGTTTGCCGAGCAGCTATTCAGATCTACACCCTAGTTTAAGAGAGCAGGGCAAAAAACCCCAAATGTTTTGCAAACAGGTGCTACTTTGTTCTTCCTGTATTCTCCCAGTACACAGCAGACACACCAGACAGCCCCAGAGACATGGCACAGCCCACTGGATGGTCTCAGAGTCTTACTACTCTTGACATGAATTTGCCATAAAAGTGCAGAGAAGGAAACAACACCACCACTAGCAAGCTAGTCCATTTGACAGATCTGTAAGATGATCAACAAGTAAGTTGAAATCCCAGTGGCTTCCTCTGGTGCTCACATCTGCAAACAAGCAGAAGGTGCGAAAACCACTGGATGCAGCAAGCATCTTGTCTATTATCTCTTCAGTGAGGAAGTGCAATGAACTCCTCTGCAACTAGAGCTTTGTTTCAATTTTTTTAAGAGAATATAGATTAACAAAATAGAATAATAAATGCTAAATAAGTAAATAAATAAATATCTTGTTGACCTGGACAAGTAAGAGAAATGTTAAGATTTTTAAGAAGTCTTGCAATCTTAGAAATCAGAAGTGATGTCCCAGCCATGGGATACCCTCTGCACATGAACTGTACCAAGTATTCCCAACTTTCCCTCAATTATGATAAATATCAAATGGAACAACATTAAGCAAAATAAAACACTTGATAAATACAAGAATTTATGTCCGTATGAGCAAAGAATACCCGTGCTCCATACACTGAGAGAGAGAATTCAGCAGGAGAAGAGATACTCAGAAGAGAGTAATTTGGAAAGGCATAGACGAACGTCACTTTTCTCAGTTCAGTGCTGCCACCTGTAACTATTCTGAACATTTGAACTAAAATATTTAAAATTAATAAAAATTAACAGTAAAAATTAATAATGGAAATAAAACAATCCAGGCTTCAGCATCTTTGATGGAATTAAGTCTTAACAGAACAAAAAAGCATTTGTCTCCAGGTGGGAAAAAGCAAGCCTGAGATTACAAGAGCAGCAGTGACACAAAACAGGACCACTACTCACACAGGGGTTCATACAATATAGACACTAAAGGGCTTTAAAGAGTTTTGAATGTTAATGACAGACTGGGGAAGAACAAGGAAAAGAAGCATTTGAACTCTTCGGTAAGAAAGGAAAACAACTTTTAAAAGAAATGTTACATAGATATTAAATTATTATAGAGTGAAAACTGTGTTGCCTGACTTCAGATTTCAGAAGAAATAAATGACCAAACTGACTTTTAGTATTGGTAGAGTACTTAATCTTGGAGCTGAGCAAAATACAGCAAAACTACAACTGAATACACATCTCTGATCTCAGAAAAAGACATCCAGTAAAGAATGACACAACTTCTGATAACTCACAGGCTTTTAAAATTAGGATTAAGGGTTGACTGCACTTGGAGAAATAAAAGTAGGGGTAAAATATAAAATTATTATGTTCTAATTACATTAACTGAAGCTTTAAAAGTTGCAGTGACTTATTCTTCGTGCTCCGATTTAGGGTGTAAAAGTTCAGACAGTGAAATGTGGACATGTGTGTAAACATGTTATTGAACTAAAGCTACAATTTATTCATCATTGCAGCTTCAGGTAAATTCATGAAAAATGCTTTACTATAAACTGTGGTGGATATTAAGATATATCTACAGAAGCACAGAGGGCAGAGTCCTGGAAGAAGATCGCCAAAACCTTCAATAAGCAGTCTGGCAATTCATCATAATTACTAGTGGTCGATCGTTATTAATTCTTACAGTTATCATTGTACTCATATTGAACTCATTTGCTATTAATGCAGAGGTAACACGCAATTCCTTAGACATTAAAACATAATTTTAAAAGCTCAGGATTTTTTTGTCTAATGGTGAATAGGGTTTTTTTATAGCTTAAAATTACGTGTGAACAAAGCAAAAAATTCAGTGTTGGTTTACTGCTGAAATTCATACCCTCAAACTATTCAGACTGCATTGGTAACACCACTCTGTTTACCTTTTGAAAATACAATGTATACCAAAAATAATAAATCTAACAGATGAACTTCAATCTTATGCAAATGTCCTTTGTTTTGTGCTCTGGTGAGCAAGCTACTGTACCAATACTTTTGGCATTAGTACAAGACTGAATCCATGGAAGCATGTGTGTATTTACACAAAAGAGGCTTCTAAGCTACAAAAATCCCTCTTGTTTGGTTACACTAATTTCCCTTGAATGAAGTTTGTATGCAAGCCAAAACAATGGTAGTTATCCTGTCCTCTAGAGTTCATTCCCAACAGAACGATGTGAATAATTGAAAACTTCCTAGGTAGTCCTGTAAGACTGTTCTTTCGTAAATCAGGAGAACAAAAATGCATTTTTTTTCTTCATTAGCCATTAAAAAGATCTGATAATTACACAGAAGATTTAATTACATAAAAAAAAATCTTTTTTACTTCTTATCATTTTAATGAAGTCTTGAAATTTTGGAGAAGGTAGTGCGTCATTTTCTGATCTGCTTAGGGAGTTAAAAGTAATCATTCAAGTTTAATATTGAAAATACATCAGGTGTGTAAGGAAGAAAATGAGCTGGAATATAATGCCAGAGGTTCGTGTAAAGGAAAAAGAATGGAAAGGAATCTAATGCTTTTGAGCCAAAGGACAGACACTAATTATTCAACTACCCCTGCAGCAATGAAGTCTGTTGGCTCAGCCAGTAGATGTCTCTCTTAAATACGCAGTTGCTACAAGGAAAACATGTCAAAGCCATGAGGCAACGAGAATTATTCCTACCTGAACTGAATACGGACCCAATGCTTCTACATCAGGTGGCTGAACACCAGCAGGTCTTGATGGTCTAGTGGTAACTTCTGACCAGCCACTGCTGTTTGTGCCTCCATCAAGAGTGCTCATCAGCACTCTGTATTCAAATTTCTGCCAAGGGCTCAGAGCTCTACTCTGGTCAATGTAGCTCGTGGACTGACTGATAGGGAGAGACACCACAGTT
>VXAY01000172.1:4709502-4749502 GCA_013399855.1 Oxyruncus cristatus
GGGGGGGGGGGAGGAACCAAATAAATTCAGCACAATAAGTTACTCCTATATTTTAGAATAACAGCTGAAGTCCTTGTTCTCCTCTCACATACAAAGAGAGGCAGATTGGGATTATTCCACTGATGTCTTTAAAATTGGCACAGCAAGTGGGTTTTTGGTTTTTTTTCTTTTCATTTAAATTTGAAAAGTAACAGTGTTTTCCCTTTCATTACATGATGCATCACAAAGCAACTCCATAAAGCTCAGCCGTATCACATATCCTCCTCTACTCACAGTGATAATAAGGACAGAGTTCTGTATTTAATGCTTGTGCACTCTAGGATTAATTTAGATCTCTGAATTTGCAAGTACAAAAGATGATCTGTTGTAAGGAGTAATTAAATTGTATTTGCATGTACTCTTGGGTAAAATCAATTAGGTCATAAGTTGGAACAAAATTCAGTCCATTATTTAGACTTCAATGAAAGATGGAGAGGTGGAGATGTAAATCTGAATTATATTTATATGCTGTAAACCGAAAATTTTTGGGGGATGGACAGGAAAGAGAAGAATTTGCCTTGGAACTGAAGACCTTGAAAATACACTGATGTAAAGTCTAGTTTAATGGGGAGAGGAGTTGAAATATAATATTTACCACTGAACTACAAACTTGCATTTTATCTAATTATACCTCATAAATAAGCTATTGAACTGTAAGCTTCTGCAGGAGGGGGGAAAAAAAATTAAACAAAAAAAAGCCCCCCAATATTCAAGCAGTTTGCTTTAAGGGAATGGGTAAACCTTTTTACTCCTACTGAATAAGTTGCAGGCATTACAGGTGAAACATTCACGGTAATTAGTTGAACCTGAGCTTTAATTCCCACAGAGTTCAGACATATTCCTTAAGGACAATCTGTAATGTATGGGAGGAGCTGTCAAACTTAAACTTTGGGTCCCCCTAGTCCCTCCCGCTCCCCTCAAAAAAGCGTATTTTGGTAGCTAGCATACCTACCCACATATTCCCTACTGCCCTTTTAAAAGAGAGACTTTTAAGAGTTTCTGAGTTCAAACAAGACGTTTGAGAGATGCTTAATTGGCCCCACTGGATGGCAAAGCATTAAATCCTGGTCCCCAACACTCATTCGCTGCAGCTTCCTTTTAAATGGCAAGCAGAATCATCTAATTCTATATACAAATCAACTAGTACGATACTGCTTGGTTGAAAGGGTCACCACAATTATGTAAAACATGAGTATTAACTATAATTGGGATAGTTTGCTAATACAATAAAAAGCTCTGAACATGAAAAAAGTTATGCTCGCAGCAGTAGCTATCACTTTCTAAAGTAAGAATTCATGGATGAAATGACATGAAAAAGATGGTTATAAAATTTTAATGGAATGATAAAAGGCAAAAGTCAGCCTCTCAGCTGAATTCTTAAAATCCCTATATATCACAATCAGCTCCTTAACTGTAAAATCAATGTGGAGTATAACATGTTGTCAATGTGGTTGTCACTGGAGGGAAGACTGCAAAGTATGACAGCTACACAGCTCAGCCTGTCAATGATGAAAATAAAATCATAAAGCTTTTTACATGGATGTAATTGTTTATAAAAGTAACTACTAAACATGGGACCAGTGGGCATCTTTTTCCTTAAGTTTCTTAGTTCATATTTCAAACCATTTCATTACACTATTAATACTTAGAAGGCAGTTTCACTTTGGCAAGTGAAATTATCTTTTATGGCAGGCTATTTTGGTCATCTGCTTCAAAAGTTCAGACTCAACTTAAAATGAAGGGACAAACCCGTCATTATTCTTTTTTAATTCCATGACTAGAACCACACATTTGTTTACTTGCTGTTAGTTTTGGGAATCAAGGAGCTACCCTCTCATGGATGTATTTCAGGGGAATATACATTTACATTTAATAAGACATGTACTAAGACATGTACCTGCACCACTGCCCTTTACAGCTAATGAGAAATACCTGATTTGGTGGCAAACTCTCTCACAAAGCAGAACCAAAATTCTGCGCTTTTTACTCCTGAATCATTTACTCTTTTCAGGAACATGGACAATGAAATTATACATATTAACTGTGGTGTCTTTTATATACTACAGACTGTACCCAGCAGAAAATCCAAATCGTGTAGCTCTTGGCACAAGGGACCACAGAAATCTTTTATCACATCAGATCACAGAACTCAAAAGTCGTTAAGCTGTTCACGCAATGACATGCAGTCCATATGAACTCCTTCAAATATGTATTAAGAGCCGTCTTCAGAGTATTCAGACTTTTTGCCCTCTACTGCTCCAAATGTTCCATTGGCTCCAAAACTTCAGCTCTACCAGTTAAGAAACTTCTAATTCCCAATCTGTAGGCATGTATTGGCAGTTAATACTATTTATTATAGGATCATCTTACCATATGTGCCACACTACTACCTCAGCTTAATTTGTTCTGTCCCTTCGCTATTCACCCTGTCAGGTATTTCACATAAATTTCTTTTCCCTTTATCACCTCATCAGGTTTTGTCTTCTCTTGCTTCAGTTTCCATTTATTTTTCTTGGGCACAGGTGACCACATGCAGATCAACTACTTACGGATTAGTTTATATGCCTAAATTATTTGGTCCTAACTTACATAGCTAAAATAGGAGACTTTTCTTCTCAGACAACAAATATAATCAACAGAAAAAGAAAGTGCTTCCAAAGGTTGTGAACTGCATCATTTACCCTCTTGTTCTGCATTGGCTATCTCTATTTTCTACCTCAGAAACCTTTAAGAAAGTAGAGCTCTTCATCCTGGAACCAAAGTTTTGTGGTAAGCATGCCAGAGGAGTACACCATAGCACTCTATATGACAGGAATAATGCTTCCCAGATTTGACAAGAAATAGTTCAGCTGATACATTCAGCTGATACATTGCAGGAGCTATTTCTTTTTTTCTCTAGCAACTTCAAAATGCAATGATTTCCAGTGACTACTGTGTACTTGACATTACTTACTGTGAATAAACACTGGGCTGGTCTATAACTTCCTTATGTATAAAAGAGATAGACTTGCACTTATTTATGTAAGAAATGAAAAATAAAAAATTAGACTGCCTGCTAGGCAACTCATGTTCAGCTAGTGCAAGCCAGGTGCATTTAAAAGGACTTTTTAAAGAGCTCTCCATATTGGAGTTGTACACTGACCCAGGGAACTTAAACGTAGCCAATATAGAGAACATGCTGGTGACTGAGATGTCCTGCTCTATGCAACTCATTGGGCTGCGGACAGGTTCTGGGACATTCAAAAGCAAATTAAGTAACAGGCAGCTTTTCTTTAAAGTAGAGATTGTGCTAGCTCAAAACTTGTCCAAATCAAGATGGATTTTCTCAAGCACTATAAAAAACACCTCTCTCATTTAGGAGCTATCCCTCTGATCAAAAATTACATCATGTGGATGCTCCCAGCCAAGATAATTTTGTGAGTCTTAAATCTACACTGTAAGAACACAGCAGCTGCCACTGAGCCAGCTTTAGGTAAGTATAACCAACATCTTTGCAACTGCCCTCTGAGATAGTTCAAAGACTTGCCATATCTAAAGGGAAAACCTAACTGGTATCTTCTTTTTTATATCTAGAAGATTTCATTTTATTTCTGAATGCAATGGAAGAAATTCTGCTTTCAGTTCAATGGCACATACTGACCTCTCAGTTCAGTGGTCAGCACATTGACTGCAAGAGAGCTATCTTAAATTTACATTCAAGTTACTGAAAGCAAGCTCTAATCCAGAAACATCATCAACTGTTTCTATTTGTAGATACTCTCTCAGTAAATAGTCTTACGCTATACTGACCAAGATCACTGGAACAAACATCTTTTAACGCATGTTTAGCAGGTTTTAAAATATTCAGAGGTATGTATATTATTGTTATCTGGCGTTGGCAGGTTTAGACTTTAAAAAATGCATGGAATCAACTACTAGTGTCACAATCATGTAATGGAAGTATTTTAACATTATTTACAACAATTTTTCTTGCATTAAAAAATACTCCAAACCTACTAATCTGAATATTAAGACATTTCATTGTCAGAAACAACAGATTTTTATAGCAGCACTTGCTAATTTTTCCTTCATCTTTCCTAATATCCTCCTATATTACTAGGTATTTATGATAAATAAAATATAATACACAGATATATTGTGAAATCATCACCTTGTATTACTAGAACTTTATTGACTTTAAAAGTGGGTGTGCTGATTTACATCTATTGCTGTCAGGTGTATGTGTACATAGATACATACACATGCTTCTATTTTATTCCTATAGATATTTTATGCTTTGGTGAAACTAAAGAGGCATATATTCACTGAATAAAATTCAGTAAGGACATGTGTATGCACATATTTCAACAGAGTAAGAAATATGGGAAATTTCTACTGTTAAATTGTACTTTAAACAGTCAAAGCCTACTGGCGAGCAGGGCCAGGTATTGTGTACTTTTGCAACAAACTGTCAGTATAGGCAGTTTTGCAAGAAACACGTTGAAACCTTGACAAAAATACTGCTCAGACCCAGTGACAATCATTCAATCTTAAGCAATTGAGTTGCATATCCTTTCACAGACGGCAGCCCTTCACAATGACACCAAAAAACAGAGTCCTTTGTCATCACTGAAAGGTGGGTGGTTTGTTTTTTTTTTTTTTTAAATTACAATGGTTATTGGATACTGGGGATGCATCAGTATATATTCTTTAGCAGTATTGATGCAAATGGAGGAGGACGTTTTAAGGAAAATAATTTTCCCCTTGGAGACACGGAGTTTATAACTGAACTACAGACGTTCGTTTTAAGCTAAGGAACAAGATGAAGCATCATAGCAGAAAAGGTGAGTTGTTTGTCAGTCTCAAAATATTTCAGTTGCATAAGCACTGGAAAAATCATTATATTTTCATTTTCTTGGTTTTTAAGTTTTCTTTGGCAACATCTACCTTCCATACTAACTTAAGGCACATTTGCAGCCAGGTTTTGCAAAGGGAAGCATTTCATGCTAGTGCTCGAAGAGCATCCAAGTTCTATACAGCAGGTGACCTACATGTTCAAAAAGACTATATAGGAATGCATCTCCTGTGTAGGTTTTCTGCCCTATCTCAAACTCCTCAAAAGAGAATTTTAAAACTCTAAACCTACTAATTTGCACAAAAATAATTTTTATATTATTAACAAGTGATGCCTTGTAAATGTACTTCTGTGCTCTTTCTGTCTGAGAAGAAACTACACTGACCATCAGACCAGAGCTAAACAATCATGGCAATTTGATCAAAATAGTCATAGGAGACTGGTTGCATTTAGACTATGAATGTAGACAAGTTCAATAATATTCTATCCACTTTTGTTAAGAAACAATTATAATGAAACAGCTAAATCTCAACAAAGATTTCTACAGGTAGATAACACAGCTCCAGTGTCTAAAGACCAAGTTCAGAACTTGCATTTATTAGGTAATTAGTTAAAGGTAGTGTGTGCATTGAAGCATTTATACCTTTGGAGCTTAAACGAATATATCAGATAAATTTCCACTGTGAATCATTTGTTCAGCTTCCAAGAAAAAATGTTTTAAAACTGTGGGAACACACATATTTTCTTCTGGGTGTTTTCTCAAGATAAATAGTCAACTGTCTATTTAGAGAAGGGACTAAAATGGAGTCACCAGTACTGAACATTTGCTACAACAATTGCATATGAGCATCAGGCTGAATTTACAGTCTAAAATGCAGATCTCGTATCAGTATTAAGTAGCTTAAGTCCACAAGGCGTGCTGAGAAGGCTGAGGAGGCAATGAAACACTCCCTACCCTCCCCGCCTTTTCCTGTTCAGAATTACCTAATTTCATAATTAACAAGATAAAACAGAAAAAATCTCTTTAGAAAATACTTAATTTGTCTAAAAATTGGTGTCATCCATTACTGATTGTACAAAAAAAAAAAAGTTACTAATATATTTGAAACTGATAAATTTTTCTCAAAAGTGTGCTATTAGATATCCTGCAACCTTGTAGAAGAAAAATTAACGGCCCAGTTTCTTTTAAAAAAGCTGGAAATTATGTTTTCTATAGGTATCATTAACAACAAGCTCAAAATTTGTCATGTTTCTGCTTACAAATCGAATCAGGTACAAAATCCTACTTGGTTAACTAACTTGTACCTATATAGTGATGCCTGTTTGTTAAATCAAGGGACTGTTGAACAATTATGTGGAATGAGTCTGCAGTATGTAGAACTATTAACAAGGAAAGTGATGGGATTAACAATGACAAACCCAGTTTGTCCAGTAGATCACCACTTTGAATTAACAAAGATCACTGGGAATGAAAAGTTCTGTTCAGCTGTGGTACAGCTTAAGTATTCTCAATACAGAGATAAGGTAACTGTCATATACTATTAACTTCAACTTATTTTCTGTGATATGACTGAACTCAGAATCAAGTCCCTGAATATAAAGGAATACCACTTACAAAGCTGTACTTACCAGTGTATCTTGAACTAACCGTTATATGAACTACATATGGATAGAGGGATACTAGAGGCAGAAATAAGATACTTCACAAAATATACATGTAAATATTCATATTTTTTAATGAAAATGTAAGACAGGAGATACTTGATCCCTTAGGAGTTATTCCTGCAATTCAGTATTACAGAAGGAAATACGTAATTGCTATTTAACCAAGAAAGCTAGATAACTTAAAGAAATTATGTACAACGGCAGCTGAACTGTTATTTATATTTTCTGCTAAAGGGAGTTAAATAAGATCCTTACTGTCCTCTGCTGTAGTCATTGAAGTCCAGCTGCTATAAGCATTGCCATAACCATTGGAGGCAACCACTCTCATCTCATACTCAGTGTATGGCTGAAGGTCTCCAACCTTGTATTGCAAAGAAGCAGTAGGGCTGGGAAGCAAACTGCAAAGAAAAACAGCGCGAGTTACAACATAAAATATCAGAGCTCCTAAAGAAAGACTAAAACATTACATCCTGTAACAAAACCAGCCACCCTAAAGGTGAGCCACATTAAAGATAACGGGACTTTTCTTGCTCAGCACTTGACAGTGGTCTCGCTATGGTCTGCGTACTCTAAAATGTCACCAGCTGAATTCCTCCGCCGCATCTGGAGTTGGTAGCTGGGTGTGCCTGGGGCGTTGTTGCGAACTGGTGTAGACCAGACAACCTGAAGACTGGTCGGAGTGGCAGATGAAAGCCTTGGAGGCATCACGCCATCTGGAGCTGTTGAAAAACATGGATGAATTAGAGCAGAGAAAACCATGGAGAACATATGCCGAGTGGAAACAAAATGCTCCATATACTGGAAAAACTGTTCCTCAGGATCAAAAGTAATGTTAACATGGTCCATTTAGTTTAACATTTTCACTACTGAACAATGGTAATTCTTAATTTTCTTCTTTCCAACACAGTTATGTGAATATAATTTTGCTAAAAGCAAACCTCCAAACACCAAAAGTAATTCAGAAGCAACATATTTTGTACCACCTGTTCAAATATTATCTACTTCTCCTTGTGCCCAGCTCTGCCACCCCGAGAAGCTAAGGAAATGCCCACAGAAATGTTACCGAGCAAGAGTAAAATTGATCAGAATTTTTATCGTTCAGATACCTTCTTACACTTATAAATGAATAATAATGTAAAGGAAAACAGAAGAAAATTTAAGCAAAGAATGTCTTTCGGTAGAAATCAAAATAGATTCACTGAAATCTCACTCTAGTCCACTGTTTTGCTAAAGAAATTAATTTTTATGAAGTCCAAGGAACTGCAGATCAAAATGTGTCAGTAATGATACCACCAATGACCTTTAACTGCATGCAGTAAAAAGAACTATGCCAATTTGCACCTGTGAGTTTATGGCTTTTTTTTTTTTCTTTAGAAGAAATCAGTCTGTTGAAGAAACTTTCTGCATATAAACATTTCTGGAACTTTTATATATAATGTAAAGCTGTAGCCACAGCTCTGCAGCTCTTTTCCAGAGAGGTAAAATACTGGAAAGTTACTGCCTTTGTAATTTAAACTCTTGTATAATAGTTTTGCTTTTCATGGTCCAGTAGTTACTATTTGCTTTTTTCCTTTGGTCTTTCCAACAGAAATGTTTTTAGTTGCTGTTATTTTCTTCTCTCTATTGGAAAAAAACAGTCTCACAGATCTGTAACTTAAAGTGTAGTTGTAAGCCTCAGGGTGTAAGTTGGAAGTTTTATGATGGGCAACAGTAAACTTACAATAAGTTTTACGATTTTCATTTACCACCTGTATATGAGTTGGTTACTAGGAGGAAAGAAAGAGACTTTGTGATACATGGTCTGAATCATTCTCTCCCTGAAACAGGTGAAAGGATGCATTGACTCAAAAAAAGAAGTTCATCAATAATTTTTTATTTATACTGATATATACATACAGAGATGTGTGAGCTACAATCTGACATTTTTACTCTGATTATACATACTTCTACATAAGTAAAATTTTTCAGGTCCAGCTCCACATTGTATTATGTAGAAAAGCACAAGACATGCCCCGTTTCAATCTAGATACTTATTCCCTTTACTTTAAGTTCAAGGTCTGCTTTCTCTCATGCAAAATTTTTACTAAAGACTGGAGTACTGGTGTTATTACAAGGTATTTTACTTCTGAGAATTTTTCCCTAGCCCTGCAGCCCTCCTGTGTTTTTTCAGGACATGATGAAGTGGAACAGAATCTCCAGCTTCCATTACTCCCTTATGCTCCTCTGTCACAGTGAAAAAGAAAACATAATCTGGGGACTTGAGCCAGCCTGGCTTCCTTTGAATGTTCCCTCCTGCTGCTGTTACTAGACCTAGACAATAAGGCTCCAGTAAATCCCAAGTAAACCTGAAATTCCTCCTGTTTCCAAATCCAGAGGATCTCTAAGACTAAGGCAATTCATGGTCTGCAAATCCGTTGCCAACACCTTCAAGGTCAATCAAAAGCTTGTGAGCACCTCAACTCAGAGGGAAGAAGATGGCTGATTTAACTTAAATAGCCCCCAATATTCCTCCAGCTGAGCCATCAAAAACAAACATCTTCACACCAAATGTGTCTGTATGTTAAGTTCACTCTGACAATAAAATGGAGAACATGTATTTACCTCACTTAACATTGTTCTGTTTAGCAGCAACACAAGTGATGCTGGATTTAAGTTGCACAAGAAGAGGTTTTAAAACTTATGGATGTAAAGTACAGTACTCACAGATGATCATGAATTATTTTGGCATCCTTTATAAAGTGATTCCTGAAGTTGTTAGCAGGTAAATGGAGCCAGCACAGTAAAGATGACACAGTTAATGTAAAAACTTGTAGTAGAGGGTTTTTAAGTATTTTTATAAGCTGACACCAATGGGAAAACTAAATATCCCTTCAAAGCAGGGTATTACCTCATTTAAAACTAAACTGTCTGTGGCTTAAAATGCACCAGAAATTCTACACAGTAAAAAAAAGCTACATCTAAAAATGAATCTAATTAGCAGACCTGTAATTTGGCCAGGAAGCCAAAGTTCACACTGTTACTGAGGAGACAGTGTGAGCAACTCACTGAGGAGGCAAAAGCGTTAAATTTATTTCCAGTTCTGTCCGGACACATCACTTCACCTTTGTCTTTCATTTACCAATCTGTTAAATGGAGATAATAATACTTATCCTTCTTTGTAAAGCTCTCTGAGATCTACAAAGTAAAAGCTCCGATTAAGCTTTATGTATGTAGAGAGGTGGCTATTATAGCGATACAGGAATGTTCATCAAAAAACAAAGATGTAGCTGTCTAAATGTCAATAACAATTCCACAGTGTGGATGTTATTTTAATGGCGTTGGTAATCTCAGCTAAATGTTCAAATCTCTTCTACCAACAAAAGCACAGCACAGGGAAGAGTAGAAAATTTGGACAAATCTCTACTGTGAAAGTCGACTGACCTGTAGAACAAGCCAAGCCCACTACTTTCAAACCAACATGCTAGAATATACAACAAATTTATTTATTTGAAAGACTTCCTGCAGCCCATAGGTAATGTCCTCAGCTATGCAACAGCAAGTGTTCTCAGCTCAGTGCTTCCAAAGGAATGGGATAGGGGGGCAGGAGGGTACAGCAAATAAATTGTCAAGTCTCTGCTGAGTCATAATGAGAAAGGCACTCTATTAAACTAATCACGATTTGCTCATTAAAACTACAGAGCACTTACCCCCCAAAATGGTAATTCTAATTTGCACACAAAACATCCTCTGACTATTTCAAACACTCCTCATCACCAAGGTCTTCAGTGTAACATTTCCCTCAGCTTAACCCTTTTTATCCAATCCATATTCCCAAGAGACTCCTTACTACCCAAGTAATAACTGGCAACAAGCAATAATTCTACTGTGAATTTCTCAACAGAAGAGCTATGTATCTATCAGCTTGATATATCATCTTTAAGATGCAATGTTGCTCAAAAAACTCCCCTCGAGCTTTAATATGACCCTCACGGGGCAAGCACTCCACTTGCAACCTACTGAATCAACATCTAGCCCAGTAAATCCTCCCTTAGCAGGGCAGAAAGTCACGCTTTGTATTCGAAGAGACTACAAAGGCAGAATAAAATCTTTAATCAGATGTCAATTCTAACCAAAGAATTAATAAACAGTTCCACAAAACAACAAAAACTGAAAACTGTTTCAAGATTACAACAATGCATTGTTTTCTAGATACTCAGGTACATGCAAAGGGGTCCAGAAAGATCCCATACCTGCTCAGTCAGTAATGTGCTATGCAGCCTTTGAAAAGTGTCTCAACTTTTTGCCTCAATTTCCTTATCTTAAACAACATATGCATTAATAGCTTAAGTATTTGTTTATTTTAGGACAGCAGGCATTGTGTGAAATCATTGTGCTTAAATGTTTATTCCATGTTGAAAGCTTATTTTTTTCTGAGAGGTATTCATTGTATTTATCATGAGGATTTATCTGAAATGTAAATTTTCTGCAAGTAGATGACCGAGTAGGAGTATAAAAAGGTGAACAACCACTAGGACAATACTAGATTATTTAATCATAAAAATATCTGCATTATTAATCTTTCAAAAGAAGAAGAAAGGCCAGTACAGCTCAATTACATATCTATCAAATTGGTGTAAACTTACACCAATTTTGAAGTGAACTGTCACTAGCTTTAACAGTGATCAGATATATTTGCCCCACTGTATCCATAATATCTCCAGACAGGCAACTAGAAGAGTCTGGAACTATGTAAATGTAACTCTACAATTTGACACATCTGCATATATAAAATATTTGGCACAGATGATACCTTTGTACCTTATAAAATATATTTCATATACACAGATGTAAATGATAACTGCAGGTATCTAACTACAGAGGAGGAAAATAGGCTTTACACAGTTTGTGCCATAACAGCAAGGAAAAGTTTCAGTCAGACTGCCTTTAGATTAATGTCTCGCTCTGTCATGACTACTCTTCCTCTTTTCCAGGTTCAATTCGCAAACCCCATTTCTTTATCTCATTGTAGTGCTTGTTCAGATGCTCCTGATTTATTTTCTATTTTAGGTGGCCATACTGAGATCATCTCATTATGGCACTTTTTATGGCAATATGTTCTGCACGTTGACATTTGTTTCTTCTGATTTTCCCAGGTATGCCTGTTATCTAGTTGTTTGCTCAGTCCAAATAATTCCAGTCATTGTATTCCCCATAATTCTCAACATGGGCATGTGTTTTTGTTTCATTTCAGTGAAAGACAGGCCATGATGCTGGGCCATATGTCATCACGAGAACGGCATGCTAGTTATAAACCTTTATCTCTTGGCAAAGCAGAAGATTGCTTTTTTTGTTTCTTATCTTCACAGGTTCATTGAAGTTTACTCCAGTTTGGTTTTTAAGCCTCTTTTCCTCGTTATTTTTCCTTCTCAGCGTATTGTGAATATAAGCAGTTGGTTTTGATTTTTTTCATTTAAGAGATATGTTCAACCATGTTGTTTTTCCCACTCTCAATGAGTAGAGAATGCACAGAATATTCTTGTATTTTCTTTCTAATTTTATAATTTCACTGATGGATGTTTTCAGTTACAGTTATATACCAAGGACAGCACACCCTTATTCAACATGCAATCATGCTCTTGGAAACATAAAATGTGAAAGGTTCACGGTGGCCTTCTTGTTTTCCCTTCTCTGGCACATTTGGTTTGGGAAGTAAGAAAGCTGTGTTTGGGGAAAAAGCAATTAGAGAGACATGAAGGAGTAGCTTAAAGCCTTTATAAACTTTGGAGTAAATCTAATCTTTAATGTTACTTGTGCTTGTAAGGCACAATATCCTTGAGAAAAATAAAATGTTTGAAAAAAAATCTAAAATTTATCTGTATCTGAATTGAGTGTGTAAGCTTTAATTGCAGATTTTTCTCCACTTGCACTATTTGGTATTCCAAGATGCAGAGCACAATTTCGGTAAGACCCTAAAAATCAACTTAGGCTTTACTCTGTGACCTGCAAACCTGAAGTTTAAGACAATTGACTTTTGAAATCCCAAAGCAGGCTTATTTATTCCTCATCAATACTGTTCCAGCTAAAAGTAAAAGACAAAATCAGACCTCCTCCCTCCTTTTGATTAACTTTTCTTCATGTACAACCTCAACACCTGCAATCTGGGCCTGGGCCTCAAGTAAAAATATGTGTAAAAGATGCTTTTCTAGGAAAAGATGCTTTTTTAGTAAAGTTCCTAAGTAATATATTTTACTAAGGTCAACACTATAAAAATGTCTTCTAGATTTGTCACCTTAGCTCTACATAAGAAGTAAACTGCCTTCCTTCCTCATGCTAGGTAGAAGTTTGTCCATCTTACTCAGCAAGAACTTTACTAAACTCTAAAAGCTACAAAAGAATGCCAATAAGCAATTAGCTGAATGATTAATGATTTTAATACCTGCAATAAAGACACTGGCTAGAATTCATAACTGCCCAGTAAAACTAATTATTCATCAGACTGTTTAAAAGGATGGCTAGCCAATAACTGTCATATAACAAAATTATTTTTTTTTAAATACTATGAGGAAAAAAACCATAAGGAATGGTATTACAAAATCAGGCAGAAACTGCAACTAAACAAACAGCTCCTGTTGGTTAATTCTGACTCTGGTTACCGGACAACTAAATATCTCTCTGAAGTAGCTTTGAGGAACTACCAGATCTGTCTCTTTTTATTTATAGGTACAGATGTGGCAAGAGCAGAAGGAACAAGATCCTGTCCGTCTTCATGCAATAGCTTCAGCTTCCTGCATGAAGCAGCTTTAGAGATTAATTTCAGAAGGATTTTGGGGTTTGGTTTTTTCTATTATTATTATTTATGGGTTTTCTGTAGTTGGTTGTTTGGGGGTCGGGTTTTTTGGTTTTTTTTTTTTTTCTTTTAAAGGAAGATGGTGAAATTTGACAGCACCTTCAAAATCTTACAGCTTCCCTAATATCTAGCATCAGAGAGCTATGACCAGAGGTAGGTATGGCAGCTTCTGCACTGATGGAAACATCTCTGGTGAGAGTCTTGTATATTGCTAGTGAGGAGACTCTCAGCTAAATTAAAATTTCTTTCTAAATGTTGGTACAATTTCAGAGAACTGCAGGCTGGCTTTTAAACTTTTTACTTCTTGTTTGAAACCAAAGAGTTCTTAGATAGTTCTGGATATCCAGAGGCGTCCCAAAAGCAACCAAAAAAAATTTATTTTTCATGGTTGGGAAAAGACCAGGGAAGAAAGTTTGGACCTATCCTAAAGAACAAAGTTTAAGAACAATAGAAGAGCAAAGTGATAGGCATATAGGAATCTTCAACTTCACAGAAGTTTTGCAACAACAAAGAGAATCCTGGGAAACAAGACAGAGAGCAGTGGGATTAAATTTCAGCAACAAAGTTTTCAAATCTACATCAGACTAAACAATTGTTTAACAGAAATGAGTGAACTTAGAATTTTAAGGAAAAAAGATGCACAAGCTGATTGTCCAATCAACTCTTTTTCAGCCTAATAATTCAATGGAGGGGACTCTAAAATCACAGAAGATGAAGAAAGATAAAGGAAAAGGTACAGAGGTGGTGATGTTATAAGAAGCATATGTATCAGTCTGAAGCATAATTTGTTGAAAATTAATTTGAATATTGATTTATTTTATGACTGAAAGCTAAAGGTTAACATGATATTCAAAACCATAAAGCAGCATTCTACTTGAACAAGTGGACATGGCCTTTGCAAATATTGTTTGCTATATAAGGTTGTCAAGAACTGGAACAGGCTGCCCAGGGAAGCAGCAAAGTCGCTGTCCCTGGAGGTATCTAAAAGACGTACAGAAGTGGTGCATGGGGACACGGATTAGTGGTGGACTTGGCAGTGTTAGGTTAAAGGTTGGTCTTGATGATCTTAAAGGTCTTTTCCAACCTAAATGATTCTGTATCTCCACCCAATGTGGCAAAAGAAACTAAGAAAATATAGCAACCTTAACTGAATGCTAAAGAAAGCGAGATACTTAGAAAAGATGTGAATGTTGCCATTAAATAAGAAGTCTCCTGGTTCAAGTAATATCATTATGTGCACTCCTGCAGTATGAATGTACCAGAAGACTGTTAAAGAACAGGCTACCATGGTGGCAGAAAACCCAAGTGTTACCAGTAGATTTGCATTTTGACAGAAGCATCAGTTTATATATTTCTGTATGTACAGACTGGAGAAAAACACAGGCTTGTAAATAAATTAGATCTGCAAAAAGATTACCTATAGTTATTTTTAATTCATAAATTTCTCAGAGTACCCAATGGATGGTGTGAAATACTACCATTTCTGATGGAAACCAAGCTTGAGATGTCCATAAATAGAAAATGGATCTGACAAGATGATAGATTAGCTGGTGTTAGGATGCCACTACGCACAGTGGGTGGTGCAGCCTTATCATATCTTGCATATCCTATAGGTATCTGTGAGATCCAGGTCACTGAACTACCTTCTGGCCTTGAAACAACTGTGGCCATAACAGACTTTTCCCCCTTCAAATTCTTTCCTTACTTGCAGAAAGAGGAAGAAAAGACGTTCCCTCAAGGTTTCTGCTCCTACTAATCCAGGTAACACAGAGTCGGCTTTTGTTCAGAGCTACTAATTGACGTCTTTATGCTGTATATGGTAATCAGAAAAATAACTTTGTCTCATTGTCAATGTCTTTTTACGGGGAAAGCGGGAGGCAGGTGTTAAAAAAGAAGTTACTCTTCCCACCTACAGTTGTTGTCCCCATCCCTCTCATTTCCTCCACAGACAGTACGAGCAGAAGGTCTGACTCTCCGGCATGTCCAAGGGGATCAGCTCTTTGTCGTAGCTCTGCCAAACCACTGCATCCCTTCAAGCTGCCACCTCTTCTCCTTCCCTTTGTGTTACAAAAAAACCGTACACCACATTTCCAATGGCACTCACATGCTATTTTCACATGAAGTTTCTGAAAGTTTTTGTTTATTCTAACTTACCTAATCTTCTGAATATATTGTTACGAAATGTATGTACATGACACACCAGAAAAGCAACTAGTTCTGGGATGTTTTGTTCATATCTATCAAAAGGCACCGTCAGAGTGCACTAGGGAATATGTTGTCAAAGAAACCATGGAATTTTATCTTCTCATTTTCCATATTCTCTAAGGTGTAGGTACTTATCACAACAATATGAAAGTGTCTTCTATTGTCAATGCACTGAAATAAATATATTCCCCCTGAAAGTCATGAAGGAAATTCAGAAATTTGTAATGCACAAAATCTCATAAATGTTACAAACTCTAACTTTACAGAGTAGGAGTCTCGTCTTTGGTTGCAAGAAATCAACTCCTGAAGTTCACCTGAAGACAGCAGAAGCCATGCCCTTAAAATATCGAGTACATAATTCTTTGAAAATTTACTTCTTAAAGTTCAATCAAATTCTTCTAAAATTTTGCTTCCTGGAAGTCTTTTTCAGTAGCAACCATATTCTCACAAATGGAAGTTTAAAAAAAAAAAGGGAAAAAAATCATATACTACTTTGCTCCAATCTTCAAGCTATTAAAAAGCATATTATCTTTTCCTGTTCACCTGAGCTGGACAAGGCTGAAAACAGAAATATCAAAGCAACAATACTTATTAAGTAGAAACTCTGGTTTGTGTGTCATCTTAACCTGCTTCTCAATTCACTCTGAGGCATTCAAAGCACATAGACTTTGAAGTAGCCTATACTCTCTAGTTTTCTTCTGCAAAGAACAGCATATGTCAGGTTCAGACAAAATACCAAAAATGACTGTATATTTTATTAAAAGCCTATTTTTTCCTCTCTCTCTCTAACAAAAGTCTAATTTAGTTGTTGTTCCCTTAGGTACAAAGTACACAGTTCATAATTCATTTGATATAAAATGTCAGTTTAGATTTTTGCACCTCTTTGATAAATGAGAAAAAACATGTACCTTTCAATTTCCTTCTACGACGCTTTACTAGTAGAAGCCCCCCTCCCATTGTGCTGCTCAAAGACCTTTGCGTTAAATTAAACATCAAGATTCAGAAACAGTAGGGAATGATATTTCCAAGACATACAGTACAAATACATGAGACTGGGAAAAAAGGTAATGATTTTTCCTACCAGTAAAGTGATGTCTCCCAAAGAGAATCTTTGATCTTTGAATTAGTTCTCAGTTATAATTTAATATATCAAAACTGTCAGCAGCTTTCCTCACATTTAAACAGAAAGTGATACAGTCAGCTCCACAAAGCAAAATACAACATTCAGGGGCTTTCTCCCCCCGCCACCTCAACATGTGCTTGTGACTCTAAAGTCCATCAATATTAATTGGGGAAAATCTGTGTGCATCAAAGGAGATGGCAGAGAATTAATTTAATTATGTCTGCCATCATTACCAGTATGGAGAGTTTTTTCTATATAACCAAATCCTGCCATTGATCAACATGCAAAACTCTCAGGGTGGGTAATCTTCACAATGGAAAAGAGAAGAATCAAAAATTTAGTTCTGGAAATAAAACTGTTGAAATTAGGAAAATAACAACAGAACACTGTGTATTATTCTGTTATGTAACACATGAGGCCGAGGCAAACAAATCTGAACTATCACATTTACAGAGTAAACAAGAATTCTTATCACTTCTCGAAATTGCCAACTGCAATGCTATGGCTGTCACTTCGTGTTACAGTCTAGTTCAACCGCTGCAGTATCAATAAATTAAGCCGTATTAGAAAATAGCAATAGGATCACATTCTGATGCTCACGCTGACTACATCCAGATCCAAGAATGCCCAGAACTCAGCACCTGCTCCTCTTGGCCTGTTTGCTGCTGACATGTACACTGCCTCACCCCAACCTGGGAAGTACCATTAGCCCTGGGTTACAATAGTACCTGCTCTGTCTTTTCTCCCAGTAAGTAAGAATTCTTCTACACACACACACACACACACACACAGCGGCAGTAGTAGAGTTCCAACAGGACAGATGGACAGTATTCTGCATTCCTTGCTTATGAACCCAGAGATTAGTACACTGCCCAGCAACTGGGAGACAGGAATGTCAGTCACTTCAGGATGAATAATCCAGATCTCCTTTTTTTTCAGTCAGGGTTCTAACACTGAGATAAGCCATGAAAGAACATGAAAGGTGACACCTCCATTCCACCCAACTGTGGCAAAAATCCCTAACTGGTTTTATGAATCGGTCCCCCAAAAAATATAGCATTGCAATTGACAGAAATATGATCCAGTGTTAGATGCTGAAGCAAAATATTTAATATTTAAGGTGAATAAAAAGCAATTGAGACAAGACTTTCCCACCTGGAAATAATCCATGCAAAACATGTAGTTCACTTTGATGAACAGGGTAAAAAGATGACAACACTTTATAGCTGAGCTATCCACACAGAAATGTCCGTACAGCATGATTAAGTAGCTACTCATCAGTTAGTGTCCTGTCCTAGATACTTTTAACAAGTAAACCATTTATATGAATTAACCCTGGGCTTCATTTCCTCAGATAATGCTGAGGAACACATAAATCCAATGGAATTGGTGGAAGTGTGTCAATATAAACAGTGAATGATCTGTTCCCAAGTATTTTTACTGAAAAGACCTTGGCTACGGCGGTCTTGATCAAAATCAGGTAGTTTAATTGATTAAAAGTCTTAGTAACACCACCACATTTTATTCAAACCCAAACAAGACTGACTGTGTTTTGCCTTATGTGCCACAAGACATGTCAGAGCAGTTACCCTAATCTACACATACTATCCACCAGAGCTTGAGGTAAATACCTTGGCAATACTTACTCTCTAAATACAGATTTTCTTCCATATTTTGACAAAAAGTAAAGAGCCAGGGAAAACTTCCTCTCCTTTGCTGGTTTTTAAAACTTAGATTGAAAGGGTTAAATCTTCAACACAGAAAATTTGCCGCTGATTAATTCAGATTACAGCCATCAGTTGAATATTTTGGAGAGCAGTATCACGTTCTTACAAATAACCCTCTCAAACAAGCTTCTTAGTACGTAAGAGCACTCACAACTTCAATGGAAGGAAAAATAGAGAAAAATATATTCTTTCTTTATATGATGCCATCTCTTCATTTATTCAACTTCTTTTCTATATATATGGACTATTAGAGTTGTGTAGATAGTCTAAAATCGGACAACCTGAATTCATGCATTTTCTCTGTACACTCTGGCTGCATTCAGCTATGGTGACACCTTTCACTGAGAAGCAATCCCCCAGCCTAAGCTAAGGGACAAGACGAAAGGCTGACAAACATTGTGACATGTATATTATACTTTTCAGCATGAGAAGGAATATAACATTTTCTTATACCTTCTGTTGCTAACACATGCCTCTCTTTATCTGTAAAGTGGGCATAACAATCTTCAATCACTTCAGAAGCCTACTGGAAATCTGAATTAGAAAATATTTGTGAAAATCAGAACAGCAAATAGGTCAGGATACAAATAGTAAGGATTAATATAATTCAATACTGGATGTATCCCACTGTAACATGAAATAATACATTAATTCCCTTTCTCATTTTACTCACCTGGAATTAATATAAGTGTACAGTATTTCTTTGTCAGAGGAATAAAGATGATCTCAATAGTGATTCAAAGATTACAAAAAAGACAGGAAAAGATCATGTATACATGAACATGCATATACCAATATATATTACATCTATTTGGGTATGTGCATCCGCAGATGTGTGAAGACTCAAAAAAATGTTCAGAAAGAAAAGAACAGTTGGGACAAAGCTGTCAAATGTCAAGAATCACTCAGGCCTATAGACTCTTAGAGTTGCTTTTGTCATAAGAAAGAGGGTAGAATACAATACTGCATTATAGGGACATCAGAGGAGAAGGGGTGACTCTAATGACTGATTCTCACTCAACTTCCATTTTCTCTCCCTTTCCATCTTTACAGAGAAACTTATTTCTCCTTAGGTATTCCATCAACTAGCCTCAAGATAACTGCACGGATGTAACAGAATGAGGAACGCTATACTGAGAAAAAGTAGGGAAGAGTAAAACTTAAAACACTACCAGAACAAATAATTAACTATATGAAGGAAAAATATTTTAATTCTGCAAAGGGTTTCAAGAATTCAGATATAAACTTTCAGACTTTTTAAAATTCAATTTCAGATCTTTTTTGAAACCACGAAGAAAAATCCCACAGAGTAATTTTTAGCTGTAAATAGAACCAGCAAAAAAAAGCAAAAGCACTTTTATGGTTATCATGTTTAAAAAACATCATCTCTGATTTTGTCCCAAGATAAAGACAGTTAAAAAACAGTGATTTGATTCTGTCTACATTTCAGCCTTATCAAGATCTTAAAAAAACCATCATTTTCCCCCACTTAAGCCATTTTTTTTTCCTAATATGGAAAGGTGATGAAAATGTAACAGGGTGACAGAACTTTGCTGGAGGCATACAGAGTTCATTGCAAGCAGAGGAACTTCAAAGCCACCTCAACTGTGCAAACCTTTAAATGCTGTCACTTTACTCAGGTGCTTTATGATGATCAGGCTAACTTCCACAATCTAGGTGCTTCAAGTGCAGAAAATAAAGAATGACATGACAAAAAAACCCCAACCAACAAACAAACAACTCACAGACATTTGCCTTCACTGACAGTTAATGAAAATGCCATTTTATTCTGAAAACTGTAGGGGCAGGAGCTGTCAAAAATAAAAAAATATAAAAAAGTGAGCTTTTTAGAAAAGCAGTGCAAATCATCGTAGTAAAGTAACATAAAAATTGATCCAATTCCTAGTACTTACATATATCTGGAAAATGGTTCTAAAGAGAAAATTCATAGTGCGATTTTTCAAATGTCTTCTGCAGGTTTTCACCAGGAATTTCAATGTCATTTTATTGTAGAATTCCTTCAACAGAAGAACCTAACTTGTCACATAGATGATGTTGACTCTAATTACAGTACTGAAAAGTGTAGTTCAGATTTACACAGGATGAAAAGAAAACCAAAGCAAAAAAACCCCAAGCATGAATACACTTGAGATTATATAAAAATTGTATACTTCATCTAAATTGTGTCCTTTTTTGTGTATAATTTAAATTGGTCTAAAATAGGTTAATGTGACTGTAGGTAGTAATTTTAAATAATAATCTACCGCTAAATTTCACAATGACCCATTTTCCCCATTTTTACATGTTCTTCTCTTTTTCAGAAGTATAAGTAAGCTGTACTTTTGCAGGAGGAAATCTCCGCTAGCACAGATTTCTTCCAAGAGATCTTAAATACAGACTGGATCTTATGCTAAGGCTAAGGTTTTGGAAAGACATAAAATGAGACCTCTACAATGAGGTTAATTCCCTGCTTATAGATGATCAGTTAGCTCTTTCAAGCTGCTGTGCAGTTTTCCCTTTCTCATCTGGCTCTCCCAAAGCAAGCAAAAACATCCATGTTCTTCTAGGCAACTAAAATTGCTCTTTCGATCTTCATGTCCCAACTGTTTCGAGCAGCTCCAGAAGACAGAAGGCAACCTAAAATCTGATAAATACAGGTGCCATATGTCTGCAGCATGGAAACAGCATAGCTGTAGCTATGGGAGATCTGCCCAGCCCCAAAAGCACAGGGTGTGGAGGCAAAGGGAAGGAGGTAATCAGAAGAGAAGGACATAGTTGGAGTGTCATTGCCTGCTGGAAAAACTCTGCAGTTTTATGAGTAGGGACTTACATTAAGCCTCAATTTAAAGCAACCTTGAGGTGGTCCTTTATGTGTGGCGTTAGGCTGAGCCTCAGTTGGCTGCAATTTAGGAAAGTGAGCAGTAAAGAGGGCACCTCTGTGCCTCCCATTGCCAGAGTCTGAAGTACTGTTCAGGAATGAGACTTGCTTCTCTCATCTCTTGCCATCCAGAACACCCACCCAAAACCAAGAATAGACACAGTATGAGCTCACTGAAAGATGTGCTGAACAGCCTGGGAGAGGGGAATAAAAGAAGAAAGTAGCACTAATGAAAATGACAATCAGTTCAATACTGCAGAGGTTAGAGAAGAATTATTGTTTCATTAGAACAACTCCCAATTTTCCACACAAGCACTTTTGCAATCCTACCCTTATATCCCCATGAAATCATCTTTCTGGACAAAAGAAACTGGAATGGACAATACACAGCTTGCCACTGACACTATTTAATTAGCTAGGTCATTGTTGAGAGATGTAGGAGAGCTCTTTCCTCCTCCCTGCTCTATCCCCCTCTCTCCTTAAACTGCCTCTAGAAAAGAAATGGTCTCAATTTTTCATTTAAGAACTTTGTTTAAAACGTTTTCTGCTCTTCATCAAAATCAGAGATTATATTATTCTGAAGTTAGATAGATATCCTTCAAATGTTTGAGAATTTGGAATATTTTTAAATGTGATTTTTTTCACAATGAGTTTTTTTTTAAAAAGACTACTTCTGATTTTTCTAGTTATTTTTAAATTCACATGAAGTGATGTAAGAGAATGTAAGAGAAGAAAAATGAAAAAAAACCAGAAGACATAGGAAAAAAAGAGTCCTGGTGGAAAGAAAGAAAGAAGCAAAGAGAAAAAGAAGAGATAGAAAAGAGATTAGAGAGGAGAGAGAGAGAGAAACAAAAGAGAGAAAGAAGAGAGAAAAGAGGGGAAAAGAAGGCAAAGAAGAAGAGAGAGTAACAACTGATGTATCCAAAGGACTGAAATCTGACATAAAGGAAATTCTTTCAAAGAAAGTTTTATGTTGTGACTCTCAATGTAATACTAAGCAAAATGGAAAACCAAATCTGTTTCATAGGGAAAAATCTAGTATATCCAGGTTTGATCTTTTTCCCTAAGTAATTCTGACCTAACAACAGCTTGCTGTGTTTATGGAATATTCATTCCTCTAAGGAGGCCTGTTGGCTTCAGTGATCCACTTGCATGAACAAATTCTTTCAGATGCAAGTATAAGTTGTATGATGTGATTCCTCCTTGTTTGCATAATTAGATCAGGGATCCTATGACGAGGTTCAACATACAGTCTCGGAGGTGTTGCTACCTAAACTAACAGTGGCTGAAATCCCCTGGCTGCAGGCCACCATCTCCTGTAGAAATTGAACAAACATCAGCAACTACAGGTACATAGGCTCAATTTTGGCTGCTGAGAACGAGCCCAAGCTCATAGGCAGAGGCATGCAGTATTCCATACGCAAAAAAGAGGCCAGCAAAGGGCAGGTGCTTAAGAGTCCAATGCAAAATCTAACATCTTTCACTGCTAAAAATTCCTATGTTGTGCAAATCACAGACAGAGCACATGAGAGCTTACAGAAGCACTTCACTGCTTAGGCAATTTTTTTTTCAGAGTATCTTCCCTTTTATGTTTTACATAGGAAATATAAGCCAATTATTTGAGGCTCTGGTCTGTAGATGAGTCAGCACCAAGAACCCACATAGAGACAACTCTGCAATGCAATACAGAATTAGCATCCACGACAATCTTCGTATCTCTTATTACCACTTGGGAATCCAGTCCTTTTCTGTTCTTTGTAGGTGATGATTGAACCTCACCTTCCCACTTACCATCTGAGCAGCAGCCTGTCTTTCTCTGCTATCTCTCTTTGCCCCTATTTTTTTCAACATAATTTTACTCCTTTCTGCACAGAGGACCTCTCATTCCCCTCCATACTAGGGCTTTGATGGTCAGAGGAAGGGAACAAATGGATTTAACTATAGTATTATCAGCAGTGATTGCAGTTATTTTCTGCAAGCTTACCATCCCTTATTACAAAGCTATCCTAAAATAATGGGGTCTTCTGTCTGCCACTTCATCAGAAATAGCACTCATCAAGAAGAAATGTATAGCCAAGAATGTCATGAAGAAGATTTTCTCCCAGAATTTTGCAGTTTTACATCCTCTGCATCACTTCAATTCATTTACCTAATTAAATTATTTCTAAAGAAATTTGTTTTCCAGATTTTTTACTGCTTGCCAACCTCAAATTAATGTCAAGCAGCAAATAGTATACTTTTTTTTACAACTTCCACCAAAGCAGTTTAGGACAAGATAAACAGAGGAAATTTATTCCTTTTTGAAAAAATGTAAAACTCAAAAAAATTTACTTCTACCTCTGCGGTATGAAATTTGTCACTAATCATTTTAAACTATGCCCTTTTATGCTTCTTCCATCTCTTTTAGCTTTCCATGCAGTTCTTTGATGTAACAAAGACAGTTTCAGACAAGATTTCAGTTCATCTGGAAAAAAAAAAAACCTTTAAGTCTTGAGGCAAAAAGCAGTGTATTTAAAATTTATATACTCCATAATGCCTTTGTTCTGAACTTGAACATCCTGAAAAACTTCTCTGCTTTCTTTTGCCTTCTGACTCTGAAGATCATTTGTTCTCATGGTTTCAGCTTCTTATTATGCAACAGTGACTTTAACTGGTAGTTCCAGCATTTAAGTACATGCACAGTCATGGCTGACCCTTTCTGATCAATTGCCAATCCATACAGGTTTGACTGATAAAAGAGCCAATTAGATTTAAGCAAATTAAGGGACATCACCAATGTCAACCACTTATTAAACGGAATGCTGAATTCCATGCATACCAAACACTAATGCACCAAGTCCCATTAAGAGTTGAAATCCTAACCCCATTAGTAACTCCAGACCACTAAAGGGTAAGGGTCAAAAGAAAGTTTCATATTTATGGATTAACATTTGAATTCAGTTTTTATTTTTTTTTTAATCTTTCCAAGAACTCTTGAACCTGCACTGCAATTTTAGTCAAGAGCTTAGATAAAATAAATTCCTTATTTCTAATAGGGTTTTTTCAAGTGTTGACTTAAAGCAAACAAGATTTGTAAGAAATTAAGATACAGTCAGTCAGGTAACACTAAGGATTTGATGTGCTTTACATTATATGCAATATGTCTTAAATTTAAAAAAAAAAACCAAACAAACAAAAGAAATGCATGTTGGGAAAAAAAATTGTATCATAATTGTAAAATAGTGATCAGCAGTAACTTCAAAACACTCCTTTGTCCTCTATCACTCTCCCTTTTATACAGTCTTCCATCAAGCTCCATGAAGTACTCCCCACAATGAAAATTTCTGAAATAGCATTTTTTTCTTATCCTTGAAAAGAGAATGCTACATGTTCACACTCATTAAAAGGCTATGATTTTGTACCTGAGGAGAGCTCTCTCACTCTTTGATCAAACAAAACTTCTGTCTATGTGAAATCTTGGCCGCTGAAGTAAAAAATAAAATTTCTTCTTATTTTAGTGGCACCTAGATTTCATTGAATGATTTACAAAGTGTGAAGGCACTGAATACAGCCCAGTGTAAAATGACCATTACACTCATAATTTACCATGCAATATAATTGTGTAGCATTTAAAGAGTCATTGAAACAAACATCACAGTAAAGCAAACATACATTGTCCCAGATATACACATGTGTGTGTCTGTATGTGTGTGCACATACAGCAAGAATTTAGTGTGTGAGGGAGGACTTCTCTCATATGCCCTGCTTCATTTATTATTCATTTCACTACAGATCACAGTCCACTGGACAATAGTATGGAAGATTTCTTTAATAACTCTCACTGCTAATTTAATTCTACTTAAACACACATATCCTAGTGAATGCCACATGCTTTTCAGCATGATTTTATGTGTAAATCAGGATAATATGTTTTCAGATCATTAACTAAAAGGAAGCATGAACTAAAACCTATTTAACCAATGAGGTATTGCTTTTAAACTACCACAAGGTCATAAAAAAGATAATTTCAAAGCTATAAGTTTTCTAATTGTAATCAACAACAATCTAATGATGAAAGAAAGTCTATCTTAATGGCTGTCATAAACCTGTGCACATCCTTGCTTATCTTTAAAGATCCTTTACTTTGTCATTTGGTAAAATTTTCACTACCAAATTTTGCTATGCAAAATTAAAATGTGGCACTGGAATTAGAAATAGCAACATCTTACTGCTCTGTCTTAAATAAGCAGTGAAAGTCAGATGCAGTTTTATTATTATATAACAAAGTATATTTGCTAACATTAGGTGTAACTTGACAATAAAATTGCAAAAGTATAAAATGTGCTGGAAATTGATCTTTTCCTCACTTCGCATCCAAACTCTGTATTGTATTTACTCACTTTCCTGAAGACTTTCGGCTGGTTTGGACCCAAACAGAATCTGTCTGTTTACAAGCAAACTGTTTCAAGTTTAACTGTATTTTTGAGCTGTAAGGTTTATGGGATTTCTCTTTTCTTTGTTTTTCTTTTTCTTTTACTTTAAAATGGTATGAATGTCACTCTACACTATTATTACTCAACAGCTACACCCACACATCTCTAAAGATCAAGTTTTTTGTTGGGTTCTCACATTAAAATTAAAAACTGTCTTAATTCCATTGGCATTTATTCAACAAAAGCTAAATCTCGGGGATGGCCATGAAAAGAGAATGCAAAAGGGACACACCTACACTGCTATAAATGTCAGCTTTCTTGTAAAAAAAACAAAACCACCAACCAACCAACCAAAACAAAACCACAGAACAAAACACTGACAGTGTTCAGGGCATATTTGCTCAATTCTGCTATTTCAAATTGTTATGAAGATAACATGCATAGTGGTTTAGAGCCTCATCCACTGTAAATCAGCACATTGTAATTGATCTTCTCACAACTAAATTACTTTGTGGATTCTGGCTCAATATATTGCCAATGGTTTATACTACTATTATTAAACAAATTCTCTTAAGTCTATCCAGTAAGTGCTCCTTGTCAGCCCTTTCAACTTCTGTTCTAAAACAGGTTACAAAATGCAGGTGAGTCTCTCAATATTCTTGGACTAGATTAGCTGTTCATGATAGAATACAACACCATTCACAGGAAAAAAATGACGTACATAATACACCTCTCACCTTCATAATATGTTAACTATACAACTGTTTTCATTCTCTAGTTCTTAAAGTTAACAATGTGACAAATTAGAAGCCAAAAAGAACAATTTTGTTAGTAAGAACTACTAACGCAAACATATTCTTCTGAACTTCCAGTTCTCAGTTGAGATAATAAATAACATTTTGTTCAACAGAGTGTTTGTGTAATTGTTACATGCACAGAAAAAGCACTTTTTCATACTTACCTCCCGGAGGCATGGCAATTGTTATAGCATCACTTATCAAGCTGCCCTGGCTGTTGGATGCATTCACTTGTACTGTGTAGTTAGAAAATGGAATCAGGCCTTTAATGGGTACCCATACATTGAATTTCTTGCTGCTGCAGAACACCCGAGTATCATTTACAATAGAATAATTAGCGTTATCTGTTATGAAAAAACAAGAAGGGGGGGGAGAAGAACAAATGTTAGATCTTGCATCTGCTACAATTCACTGTCTTTATGAACAAAGTCTTATTTCTATTCAAAAGAAGAGTTACTATTTATACCAATAACACACACACACGAAATTTTGGCTATGGGGGAGACAAAATATTATTCATAATTTCTCCTGCTTTTGGCAACAGTTTATGGTACTTGTAAATCTTGGAAAATAAACAAACCAATACATGAAGCAACCATGCAGTTGCAAAGCTGACTGCTATATACTGCAAACAGAAGTCAGCTTTCAGAAATTATTTTCTAGAAAAGTTGTGTGATAACTGCAAATCCCAAATGTTAGTGTTAATTCTTTTGCCTATGATACACTGGTAAAAATTTTTGAATTCACTAGAAAAAAAAATCATTTTTCTAGAGTTTAGACAGCTAAGAGTTTATAAGTTAACTCCATTGCACACATAAGAAATAGTCATCTGCAGTAACCCACGCTTTCCAGCATGGCCTGCAGTCCGCTCAAAGATAAAAGGATTTGAAGTATTCAAGTTTATCAGTTGAAATCATCAGAGGACACCACAGCAACATACATGTCCTTTGCAAACCTTTTAAGATCTCAAACTTAAGCTAAGACAATATTCTGCCCTACAAAAATGAAGAAATACTTTTCAAAATACCTAGTAAGACTAGAAAATAATAAAAAAAAATTATGTCAAGTAACAATTTTTTTCAAATCAATGAAGAGTTCACTCACATATCTGAGAGCAAAGCTGAGCTCATTCAAAGATTATCCTATATTTCGAACATATAAAGTGCTATATAAATGATTAATATTTTTACTGCTATTCATCATTCCATGGAGAGCTCTCACAGTGAAGTCAAAGGAAATTCTCCATTACAAACAACAGCACAATCACACAAGTCTAAGATCACAGGTATGAGAATGAGATTAAACAGTATATAACTACTAAAAATATTGTAAGTGAAGTAAGGGATTTTCACAGGTAGCAGATTGAATATTCACATCTGAGTCCTCTAAAAAATCTAGATAAGACGGAATTACAAAAACCCTAGAAAATCAACATTTTAATTAATTTTTTAAGGGAAACTCCTTGGATTTACACATTTTTATTCAAGTTTTAAATGAACTGTTAAAACTGAAATGTTATTAAATCTGAAACCGGTTTTCAAATATCCCCTATTTCTATGATGTGCACTAACACATATGTATGCAGTACATTTCACTCATGCTCACATGACATTTTACCATGGATGAGTGATCTGCATTTTCCTCTAATTTTGGGATTCCTATAAACAATCTCTGATTGACCTACGCTACAAGTCCAAGCAATTCCATTATTTTGGTGTTCATAGAGAGGCACAAAGGGTGTTTTCAGTTATTCTGTTGGTAACATATGACAAACTTATTTTCTGAAGTTTTGTGGAGGGGGGGGCAGTTTTGTAAAACTCTTTATAAACCTGCCTTGTAGCCTAGTTCCTTATTGCTCAAATTCTACCCGGATTACACCATGCCATAGCACCAGATCATCCGGACAGACTACAACAGTGTGAAGGTCAAATGGTTTCATGAAGCCTGATGGATTTATTTTGGATTTCAATTAAGTTTACATAAGCCCAAGACCCCATTTTATATATAGCAATGAGGGCAAAACCTCTTATCGTGCAAGAAGAACAACCACGTTTTACACATTCCACATACAGAATCCTGCAGAAGCAAAGTTATTTTGTCTGACATTACTCTTACATACCCAGGGTACTCAACCAGCACTAGAAAAATGCATCTACATTACTTGAACTCAGCTCTTAAATTGTGTATCAAAACCTCCTTCTGCACCTTTGTGAAACTGTCCCTGTGTGTGATTTGGGAGAACATGCAATCCAACAAAAGACATTTTTCCTATCATCTATCACAGTTTTTCCATTGTCTATGACTGATTATTTGTGATGATCACACAACAACATACGACTGTTAAATGCACCTATTATTTTATTAACAATAAAGTCACTAGAAATGGCCAACTGTATATATGACATACACATTCTTAAGGTTCTATTGACATGAAACACTTAAGGACTCAGCTGGCTGTGGAAAAAAGATGCATTTTTTAAACATTTCACCTCCAATGTGTAGGAAAGTTTAAAAATTAGTGTTGACAGATTGGCACACAGAAGAGATTCAAACTTTAAGCATAAAAGTGGGTTGCCTATTAGCAATTTATATGCCAAATTCATCAGAAAATTAAACTTTTTCTATCTACAGTACGGTTTTAATATGTTAACATTTTTATTTTCATCCAACTGAACCTGGAAGGAAAACCCATGTTTCCTCTGCTGACATTTTTATTCCAGTATTAATCTTTCTTCCAATGGCTAACTCTACTATATTTTAAAAATACAGTTTTGAGTAACAGAATATGAATTAAAAGGATAACACTCTATTCCAAGTTGCCTGGATAACAACATTAATATACAGTAATTATACAATTAGTTGTAACATTAAATTCTAGTTATAGCAGAGTGATTACTCGGCAATTATAAGAAGTATATAATTACTCAATAATTAGGAGAAGTATGTAATTACATAACCATTTTATTCAGCTCAAAAATGAACTTGCAAATTTACAATGAGAGAGACAACACAGCAGCTCAAAATTTTTCATTGCTCCTAACAAAAAGCCAAGGAGCACTTGCAAGTTTCCTAACCTGAATTTTACACAGACAAAAGGCGTTTTTACCTCTCTTCCCAACCAAGCAACTTACTGCTGCTGGCAAGTAAAATGTTAGAAGAACATTTTAAAATGCAGGTCTTGCAGGGGCTGACTTGCAATATGCAGCTTTGCCACTTCTCACTGCTTAAACTTTGCTTTCAGTGGGCTGGAAAATGCAGACACATAGGTTCAGCCTGATAGAAAGTGATACAGTGATAACCCTGTCATCTCATTCCATGCCATTCCTGCCCAGCCTGCCTCAGTGTGGACCCAATTTGTGAGTATAAGTGGATGAGGCCTCTCTTTTTCCATTTTTCATGTGTGTTTTTCTCTCCATCCTGCTCACAGGTCCTACTGTAGCCTACCAGCAAGTCTGCCACAGATCTAAACAGCAGGTGCCTCAGATACTGGTAAAGGCGTAAATGACATTGTTTTACTTCAACAAGTGGTTTCTACCAGAATACCTCCTTGCTCCTGCCTTGTAATTCCTGCTATGAACATACACCAGCACTCCAACATGCAACTTCACAACACATGAACAACCTACAGAGGCAGAAAACAAACCCCTAGATCTGGTTCACCACGTCCTTCAACACTTAAGACACTGCAAACAACTGTACCAAAAGCTGAATTTGAATGGGAGGAGGTTCAGAGCCACCATCTCCTAAAAGCTATTAAAAAAGACTAAACCCTTTGCAGACGTGAAGGGCTTCCCCAAGCTCCTTAGTCTTTCCATGTTTTTGCATAGTAATGGTTTTGTTCTTTTACTAGCTTTCCTGCCCTGTTCTCCATATCTCCCCAAAATATCTGAGGGCCTCCTTTCGCTAAGCATGCTATTTGAGAAAAACCTCTACTCTTCCCAGTTTATTCGTAGTTTATACCTGATCCAAGTATCTCAGTTTTTCAGGAAAAGATCCATATGAAGGAATTTGGGCTAAAGAATATCCATATACATACTTAAAAACTATTTACACTTGAAACATAGTCAAGAAATAAAACATGCTTACATTACAAAGACACACAAGCACATATTCCATTCAAAATCACTGTTTAAAAGTCCTAAGCTTCAAACAGCACTCTAGCTGGTGAGTAGCTGTGTTTGAAGGTTCACTATGTTTTTGGGTGGACACTTTGCAGGGGGCTCCCAGGCAGATGTGCATTCCTGTTACTAAGCACCCCTGTAAATAGGTGAATTAAGCTCCCCTGGGTCAGTGGTGCGTAAATTACTACTGTCCTGGGTTTGTCATCCTATGGGGTTCACTAGATTGAAATAACATAAATGGGTATCCTTTTCCATTCTTGTTATAATCATTGTCACAAGAATTTTAATGCCTCATATATTCCATAATTTTTTTCTCTGTGCTGTACTGCTCTGACCTTTTCAATATTCTGTAATTTGACTGGCTGGCGATTTCAAGTTCTCTTCTTTTTACGGCCTTATTAACTTGTGGGGAAGAGGTGAAATGGACAGCCAATCAGAATACATAATATTGCAAAGGTCACAGTAGTACAGTATAGTATCAGCAGACACAGAATACTGTATATTAGTCATTAGCATTCTGATATCTTATTCATGTGACAAAGGTTGTAAGGAGTGCAGGAAATGATACAACATGAAACACTTCTCATGACAATGGAAATAAAAGAAATAATACAAACTAAATCCATTCACCTAACATACCCATCATTATACAGAAGATATTGCTCAAAAAACAGCTTCCTTCTGTTTTTCTGTTTGATTCTTATGGGATTCAAGAACCAAGACACTTTTATAAAGGAGATTTCTATTCTATTTGCTGTGTCCTAGAAATTGGCCATCTTACCCCCAGATTTGCCTAAACTTAAGTGGTATCACAGGACCACAGCTTGTGAATTGCAAAGAAATTTCCACCTAAAAGATACTTTAACACTTCAGTGCTATAATTACAAATGTTTAATGAGCCATTATTTTCTTTCAATATCATTATTTCAAGACAACACGAAAATTCAATCACAGTAGTACACTACATATTGCATAGTACTGCATGATGAAAAGTGTTTTTTGAGTGACTAGGGCTTCGTGTCATGTGCTGAAATATTATTACCAATCCATACTGTTTCCATCTTAGGCCACGCAAATAGTTAATGTCAGAATAGCAAAATAAAAACGAAACAAGAACTCACTTTTTCATCCCTTTTTCCCATAACTTATCCTCACTGTGCACCAGTTTCTGCCTCTGTGGTATTTTCTGTCTCTTTGCCACCACATCTTTTGGGTGCAAGTTCTATGAATATGCACACTTCCTTGTTTCTAAGATCATTCTTTTGTCCATTAGTTTTGCCTATTCTTCAGCCTCATTTACACACAGGCTACTCCTTTCCTCCCTGCTAAGATTTTTCTTCTCTCCCTCTTTCCTTTTCCACTGTTTCTAGTGCAGTATTCAGAATCACTTTACATTACTTTGATTATGCCAATAGAAAACTAGCTAAAAATATTTCCTTGACATTATTGGCGACTCTCTTTTCGTGAGGACTGCAACAATGAACTGTTCTCAAATTTTAATCTCAATTGTTACACTGACTCATGAAGCACTTTCTGCACTTTGATGTCATACCCCTCTTTTCAACAAGCTCTTGGCGGGCTTTTTTTGTGATTTGCGATGAGGGGTTTTTTAATGTTCTGGGGGTTTGTTTCAGAGCACTTTTTAGTGGGGATTTCTTTTTGGTTGGTTGGTTTTGGTTTTTCTTTCTTTTTTTCAGATGGGTGCACTGCTGATTTTGTGCCTCAATCTCTTGAAGCACTATTTGTTACTCTGCTCTTGAGCTGACAGATATATTGTTCCTATGGACATA
Organism: Oxyruncus cristatus; assembly: GCA_013399855.1. Classification (NCBI taxonomy): domain Eukaryota; kingdom Metazoa; phylum Chordata; class Aves; order Passeriformes; family Cotingidae; genus Oxyruncus; species Oxyruncus cristatus. The sequence continues at coordinate 4,741,920 of VXAY01000172.1, forward strand.
CTATGGTCACAGTCCATCAAACTGAGTCCAAAACTTAAAAACTCTCTTAACACACAAAATCTTAATTCTCATGGGTTAGGAGGAGTTGCTGGATGAGATAAAATGGGTAATCTAAAAGCAATGAGACAAGCTGGAAAAAAAATATCAATCCAAAATATTAATCTTCCTGTAAATAACAAGTTCACATTATCTGCATTGAAAAAAATTATCTTTTTCCTTTCTCACTGGCAATTAAAGAAGCCTATAGTTTTAAAACTGAAAAATAGAAAATATTTAAAAAACAGGACAGAAATCCCTGTTGGCACATACAGAAGAAATCTGAACACTCAAAGACTCCGATGTAGTTTCTGACTGTAGTACTCGTCATTGCTTTGACAGCTCGTTTTCCCTCAAAGAGGTAAAAGCGCCTTCTGTGACTTCTCAAAGGCTGAAATTTGGTACAGTTACCTTAAGATGTACAGAATGTGCATGTTGTCTGTCACTCTGACACTGGAAAGCTGCTTTTCTGCCTTACAAAAGACAAGAAGGTCCTGGCGGACAAGTTGAACACGAGCCAGCAATGAGTCCTTGCGACAAAGGAGGCCAACAGCCTTGTGGGCTATATTAGAAGCATTGGCAGCAGGTCAAGGAAAGGGATCCCTCCTCTCTATTCATCCTGGTGAGAGACATCTGGAGTGCTCATCCTGTTCTGGGATCCCCAGTACAAGACAGATATGGACTTACTGGAGTGGAGTTCATGAAAAGATGATTAAGGGTTTAAAGCATCTGTCACATAAAGAAAGTTTAAGAGAACTGAGATTGTTTAGCCTCAAGAAGAGATGGCCTGGAGGGTAGAATATCTTATCAACGTGTATAAATATCTGTCGTGAGGGCATAAAGAAGCCAAACACTTTTCAGCAGTATATAGCAGCAGAGCAAAAGACAGTGGATACATACAGAAAATACAAGAAATTCTGTTTAAACCTAAGAGAAAACCTTTACTTTGAGGTTGGTCAAACACTGGAACAATGTGCCCAGAGAGGTTGTGGAGTCTCCATCCTTGGTGACAGTCAAAACACAGCTGGACACTGTCCTGGGCAATGTGCTCCAACTAACCCTGCTTGGAGAAGAGAGGTTGAACTAGAGGTGCTTTCTGGCCTCAGCTATTCCATGATTCTATGAAAATTTGCTGAACACTTCAAGAACCCTAAGGCAAAGCAGGAGTAATCATTATGATGAAAGCATGTTCCTGTCAGTAGAAATAAGTGATTATTAGTGTTATAAACACTAAGTAATGTGCATTTATATGCTCATTAATTCTATGGACTGAAATATGAATAAAGCCCACAGCTTGATGTGAAAGCTCATACAAGAAAGTTAGCACAGCCCCCAAGGATGGTTAATGACTGCATCTGAGATCAGGCTTTGTCATGATGGCAGGCAGAGAAGAATGTTTGGTGTGTGGTCTCATCTACCTTCTGGAGTTTTCAGTTCAGTGTCGTGAGGCTTTCAACTAAAAAAAACTCTGTAACTGTTGATGAAAATGCCAAGAAGAAATGTTTTTGATTTGAATTCCTATTTTAGGTTTTCTCATTAATTTTCATAAACATGGAAACATCTAATGAGTCTTGCAGTTGAAGATTTTGGGTTCCAGTTAAAACAGTATATTCAGTATACTGTTAAACCTCCACTGTAAGAATCTCTATTCTATCTCAATTTTTCTGCAACAGCACCAAGAGACATCAATCCTGAATCCCCCACACTGCACACTGTATCAAGTGTCTTAGGGACACACGGTAAGAACTCAGTTCATGACCTAAATCCAATTCTGGAAAGCATTCTCTGAGTAGAACCAGCTTACCTGGATTTCATAAAAGCTTCCAGAGTCCAAGAGCTCTTATCCCAACATTAAAAGGAGAAAGTGTCCCAGCACACTTTAGTACCCCAGGCGGCAAAACATCACATTGTCTATAAATGGCCAGAAGGCATAAAATGGCAAAAGATTTTGCTGCACTTGCAGCGTTAAGCTGATAATAGAGCATACAGCTACTGATTTCATCCATTTTGTTTGAGGGGTTTTATAGACAAATGATGAGACTTTATAAAGTATATTTAATGAGGGATTTTATACACCAAAAAAAAGTTCAGAAACAGGTAGCTTTAAAATCTTTAAGTTTGTTTCTCCATGGATAGAACATTCTTTCTCTAACTGCAGCAGTACATAAATGGAGATTATCACAGTATCTGGTTTCTGAATCTATGCCCATAATTCATGGATGCCAATAGGAATTTTCCATTCTCCGGGGACACTATCAGAAGGGGACTAGCTAAACACACAGAGCAGAACTTGGAGTCTCAAATCCATAATCAAATATCTAGATTGATTGTGTCACTTGCACTTGTATTGATTTCAATTGGAGCAGCTGACCCAGGGGAATAATAAAAATGTGGAATAAACCTGATTTATGAGAACAAAATAAATCCTTTTGTGAGTGGTAATGAATTGGTACTATTTAACCCTTTCAATCACAAAGGGAGAACACTATTTATTTTTTCAGAATGCTGAGTTAGCCAAAAGAAGTCATATAAAAAAAGTCAATACTGTCAAATGCCATCACACTTAGTTGTAATAGTTTGGAACGAATGAAGCTCTAAACTTGATCTAGGATTTTTGTTTGACATAAGACATTCTTTTGGCTTTTACAGTCACCTTTCACGAAGCGTCACAAATGATGCACTTGCAGATTGAAAGAACTACAGAGTCACTCAGGCGAGTGTTTGTTGTGCTCACTTATAAAGCACCTCCCTCTAGACTATTCAGGGCAAACCCTTGTAGATTAACATAAACAGCCACACCAACTGCACACAATCATCCCTACCAAAGGATGGCCTACCACAGTATCTTGATCTCTCTGGTACACTATAAAGTCCCCTTTAATAAAGCGCAAAGAAAAACTACATCAAAAGTTTATCAAATCCCAGTTTTCGACATGCTTTCCCTACCTGAGAAAACAAACAAGTTTTTCATTAGTCTCTAAAACGAAGTGTATTTGTTTCAAACCAACACATACAGGTATTCAAACCCAACTTCTTTATCTGTGGAAGCTCTAGTCAGATTTTACATATATCTTGTTTCAGCCATGTCATTGACACCAGCCATTTTGCATCTAATGCCATAAATTGCTTTTTTGCATTTAGTACTTACCACAGACACCTACGCACTGTCAGTGTAGCCTCCTTAGCCTTCATGTAGTTTAAAAACTCTGGAAGACATTCATTAACTAAAAGACTGCCTTCATAGGAAAACTGATTGGCAAATTCCCTTTTACTCAATACTGTTTACCAGACCCATCTCCAGAAGGTTGCTATTATTCCCTAGACTATTACAAGGGAGTAGGGACAGTCTCGGAGACTATACTGCTATTGGCAGTCAGGAGGAATTTCGGACTTTTAAAAACTGATGACACATTTCTCACAGAAATGGGATTCAGCCGTATGTGTCTGCTTATCATACAAAACCAAATAAATTACACAGTACAAGATAGAAACAAACAGTGTACACATGAAAGAAATAAAATCATATGAATAGAGTGATGCAGAAGATTAATTAAAACAACATCTGTGGTTTGACCTGTGGTCTTCACCAAAGAAATGGTCAGATGTAGAAATCAGAGAGTGACTGCTTTCATTTTGCTTTCCCCTGAGACACCTATACCAAGAAAAAGAAAACCAAAGTGTATCTGGTGCTGAAGGGAATTATGCTAGAATACGGTGTATTGTGAGGCTATTCAAAATCTAATGAAGCATGACTAACCGTTACCCAATAATCAACCTAAAGTGCAAGTGAGGCTATGAGTTTGCTAGCCATGCAAATCAAAATTGAAATGCCACATTACTCAGTGGCAAAATACCCCTAAGTCCTACTCTGTTTTTATTAAATATGGCCATTTGAAAATGGATCATGCCTCTCCTTTTCTCTCTCCCCTCAAACATCTTTAGGATTAGTGAGCTTTAATACTGAGGCCTGTAGCTAAAACTGAGATAGATGACATGAGGGAGGAGGGGGATGAAATATAAAAAATCTCCCTAATGGTTGGCTTGGAAAAGCAGCTAAGGGCTCCCAAAAAAGCATCCCATCATCAGAGTGGGGAGGTTATTTCTCTCATGCAGCAGGTGACGATGATGACTATGCCATTGGTGCTGCTCACGGTGGGGATGACTCGCACTAAGCTGTCCCTCTGCCACTGTATGCTTTCCACTGGGAACTGCTTGAACTCCCTGTTGGTCGTTCCCACTTATGATGCTACTTGGGCTGTCCATCTGTGTACATATATTGATGTATAACCTTTATCAAGCATTTAAATTATTATTCGAGACTTTGTTGTCCACTAGGTTTCAGGAGGTAAAGACCTGCTAGGGAAAGGAAATTCTCACAGCATCATAGCTGTTCCCATTAAGTTCTTCTGTAATCACACTACTGGGTTTGCGGGTGCAAGGCCATGAGAAAAATTGTCCAAGAATACAAGCATGAGACCTATAACAGAAAATGCTTCCCATGAGGCTCTGGAAAACAATGCCTCAGCAGCTTCAGGGTCCTTAGTATTCGTCACGTTAAGGCGCTAAGGTGCCTTAGACCCCAAGTAACATCATAGCAGTACAAATGGATTAAATATTTCTTTATGTATTAAAATTTAATTGGTATATTATCAATATCATTAATATCGCCACAATTTCTCCGATTCACAATTTTTTTGAAAATGTTACCCTTCTTTTTAAGTCAAGTATCTCTACACGCCTCAGGGTGGCTTCTTGAAGAAAGGATGATTTTTCTTAATAGTAATGCCAACTTTAGTGTCCTTATCATATTAAAAAAACTAATCAAGGATTACTACTAGGGAATTCACATTGCAGAATGTATAGGGTAACTGTAGAATCCTAAAATACTGCAGTAAGGTTGGAATTACTTTTCCTGCTATTATTAAATAATGGTCTGTCCCTGGCCCAGGACCACATGATATTATAAACATCTTTGGTACATGATTACACGCAGAAAGCATGTAGACCTCATAACTACCTTCTATGGAAAAAATGTTCAGATTTCTTTGGTAACAGCTTCTTGAATATTCAGCTACATGGGAGAAAAGCCTCAATAACTAGTCAACAATAGAAAAAAACCCAAGTTTTTGAAGAAATAGCTTGTCTTGAAAATATGTCATATGCTTTGATTATATATATGGGATTGCTAAACTGACACCTTCGTAGAATAATTTTTCTTGCAAATATTGAGGTGCATCAAACTTGTCTCTTTTGTCAGTTATTGCAAAATTATTTGCAGCAACTGTAAATGCTAATCTATATTATTTTATATTTTGAGGTAATTATGCAAAAAATTTCTAAAAGAAATTCAGTATGAAAACTGTCCTAACAAGTCTCTCAGAAAAGTTTTAGTCATTTCTGAATCATGTTTATTTCTCAGAAATCATCGTGTTTTTATTAAATTTTCAGATCTAAATGCAAAGTGCTTACCACCTCCTCCATCTCTGAAGTAACATCCCATAGAATTTTCATTCCCCATTCTCAGGCCTTCAGCATAAGCCAGGCTAGGAACTTTAAGGGGCTTCAGCATTCCTCTCCCCACTTCTGCTGGCATCTGCAGGTGGTGTGCCTTCCCACAGCAGCCATTGTTTTTATACAGTAGGTTGATTCTTAACACTCCCTTTCTGAATTGATTGGAAAGAGTACTGAAAGCACTGTGCCCAATCAAGATTATGAGAAGAACCTTCTAATAGAAGTCAAATTAATATATAGTGCAAGTTTCTTCTATTTTTTCATATGGTGTATATATTAAACTAAAAAGATTAGACTAACAACATTCTAATGCACATATGCAGAAGTCAAGTATTTTATGCTATATTCAGCTGGCAGAATTCTCCACTTCATCAAGAGAACGAGGAGGCTGCAAGGAAGTTTTCTGATACAGTATCTCCAAATGTATAGAGTAACCAGATTATTCATTTTCCCTTTACAAAAATACCAAATGAACTACACTGCTGAAAAGTAAGAACCTTGGATGCTCTGTCAACAACAGAAGTTACAAAAAGTATTAAAAAACCTCCAAGAAATGAAAAATAAAAACCCAAACTGAAAATACCACACATAGATTTCTACATTCATGAGCAACAAAGAGTTCCAAGTATAAACCTACAAATTTGTGTTGTGAAACTCCCTAAGGACACATAGTTAATTAAGGATTCTTTTTATGTCAAACTTGCATTCAAATGCATCACAACATCTCGGGGACTACAGGTTTGGATTAATTTTGTGCTAATGCAGTCATCTGACACAGGTAGGAAGATAAGAATTTCCTCCAACTCTCTCCTCTGGAAAAGAGTTAATACCTGATCCTTCCTGTTCTAGAACCTAATTTCAGACACCCAGATGCAATTAAAAATGACCCTGTACTTAATCTAAACTAACCTGAGGATAAATAGGGCTGAATGAGGAAACTACTTGAGGAAAATAAGCCTGACTCTGTCACCTTTCTTTCCCCCTTAAGTCCCCTGAGAACTGGGAGAGTGTCAGATAATAGCAAGACATTTAATTCCTCTGAAAGAGGGGAAAGCTGTTTGTGATCCGGTAATATCAGTATTTTATGCCTTGGACTAACCAATTGCAAACCAAATTCCTCTTTAAGGCTCCTCTCAAGGGGACATCGGGACTCCAATGGCTTGAGGCAAAGCAACTTGTCTTTGCATTGCATTAAGCCCAACCAATGATGCCTGAGCACTGAAGAACTGGGACAGAGCCCTAAGATATTAAAATCATATTTGATCCCCATAAGCAGTTTGCTGGCAACAAATACTTCTCTGGAAAACTAAAACATACATGTAGAGATCAGAACGGTGAAACAGTCTCAACAAAGCTCCTTCTTATATTTTAACAAGTACTTTCAAAGAGAAGGATGTTCAGAATAAGACAGAGATGAATTAGAAAATGAGGGCTAATTGATACAGATATTTCTCTTGCATACACTGCTAAATCACAGCCAAACGATGGAAAAATCCATTATCAGTATCCTCCTCTATTGGCAGAAAATCTAGATTGTTTCCTGCTACTCTGCATTTCATACTTGCAGTTGCACAGTGACCTTTTTAATCAGTTTATAATAGTACTTGCTTCGCTTTCAACTTGGTTATTGATAAATGTTGACCAGGTGCACACTATTCACCAACGCCTTGCCATGCTAGTATCTAAAATCAAAAAGTAAGTATCAGCAGTAAAAGAACTAAACAGCAACGAAAAACCAGGAACACTATTACAGAACATATTGGATTCAAAAGTCAGGAATTTAAAGACAGTACAACTAGAACATTCTCTCTTGCTTTTATGTGTTACAATTTAGTCTTTAGTGATGTATTGTTGTTTTTGATGTAAGAGGACAAACATTCTCCATCCCCTCAAAAAACCCCACAGCAACTTTAAATCTTTCGCAAATTATTTAAGATGATCTGTCCCCATTAGAAAAAAAAGTCTAGAATTAAATACAACTTATTATAACATGGAAATAACTTACTATAGCAAGGCAAGCTCCCAGGTTGTTCACC
>VXAY01000172.1:4752002-4931231 GCA_013399855.1 Oxyruncus cristatus
AAAATGTTGCTCCTTTTTCTCAAATTGATCATCACTCCTTCTCCTCATAATCTTACAAGTGCTTCACAGCAGAATACATCAAAACCTTCATTGTATAAAAAAGGGACACAACAGCCTTTGTGAGGGGTCAGCTGACGCTGCCTACCACACATTACCCTCCTCAATGAATGTGTTCCTCCAAAGAGCACACAAGCAAGTTAATTTATAAACTACTTCATAGTGGACAGCATGTATGTTCTCTTCAGCCCCAATACTGGAAACAACAAATCGGTCTCATTCTGAGCAGAAAAAGGTAAGTTATGAAGTCATCAGTGATTCAATTCTCTATCTGTTACTGCATTTACATTACTGATTAAATCTGTGTGCAGTACATAGAAGGATTAAATGCCATCCAAACATTATTTTCAACCACAATTTCATATCACACTCGTAAGAAAACATTTTTATAGTTGCCTAATGTCAATCATGCTATTTAAAGTGCACTAAAAAGTAATGACAACATTGTTAGGTATAATTCATAAACATTACTTGTGTACAACGTTTTATTATTTATTATACTGTAGAGCATGCTTAATAGCTCAAATTGACATATTAAATGCTCATACTCATTTTGTGAGCATTCATTTTTATTTGCTGCCCAAGTATTTTACATTTATATAATAATTAGAGGACACAGCATTCTACTTTCAACTAAAGAATATGCACGTTTTGTAATACATCTGGAAAAAATGTCCATTTATCTTCTTTAGTGCCTTACATAGTCTTTTACTAACTCTACCTGCTCTGATTTAGCAACATTTTCACCCAAGACCACATTGTTATGTTTAAGTTTAAAAGACTCAAGAACAAAAGGAAATAACCCACAATATAAACAAGCGGAAGCAAAAGAGGAACATTCAATACAATAAGGTTTAATAGGTAACTTAGTTTTCTGGCTTTTGTATCGCATGGTGAGTTTGTTTATTGTATAGAAATAAAGAGCTGGGTTTCGTTTCCTTTCTTCTTCAAATGTACCCATGATCAACCATATTATGAACAGCTCTCACGAGTTGACTTATATAAGCAAACCAGCTGAAATTTTCTGAGTACAGTTTCCTTATCTGAGTGAAGGTTGGGAGATAAGACTCCATGTGTATATCTAAAGACCAAATGAGTGCAGGGGACTTATCTTTATTTGCCAATTTATGTGTTTGTACAAATGTAAAGCACCATAAATCAAAGCAGCAGTTCTTAAAAGAATAAAATTGATAATTCTAAAATAATCAATGGCGTGGGAAAAGAAAAAAAGAAAAAGAAAAAAAAAAGGTAGAAAAATTTAGTGCTAAAGGAATTTTAAAAAATAAATAAATGGAATATCAATGTTATCATTAGACTTACTATAAAGGGAAAAATATACCTTGATCAGCATAGAAGAGACCAGTGACAAGGACTGTGTAGGTCAGTTTTCCATTAGGTTTATTTGGGGCAAGCCACTTTAATTGAACTTCTTTGGACCCATCAACTGTAGTAAATACGTCAATCATTCCCTCAGGGGAAGCTTCCATAGTCCGAGCTTCTACCTGTAAGTTCAACCACGAGACTGAAGTTTGGTGCCATAGTTCACAGAGAAGGAAGGAGATGTAAAATTTTAAGAAAAGGTATTCCTTTCTAAGAAAAAGGTAAATAACACTTTTGGTGTCCTAGTTTTTAAGCAAGTTACTTTCCTTTCATCTACATTTGTTTGAAGCTGTCCAGCAACTAACCTACTTTAAATAGATCACTGTAAGGAACAAGAAATAAATACTGGAAAAGAATGAAATATCAATTTCTTGAAAACACCATTGCATCTCATGTGGACAAATTATCTCAGCTTATCCTAAGGAGAGAAGGCAGCAACAGAAGACCACAGAACTTTCTGTTTCTGCATTTAGAAACACAGCATGCATTTAAACACTGTAGTAAATTACTAAGATATCTGATAGAGGAAAAAAATATCATTTATGGATATTGCATTTGGTTGCTCCATTGAATCAACTTCTAACTTCATCTAATAGATGTAAGTTGCAATAAGAACTAAATCTTTAAGAGAAAATAAAATACTATAGAAGAGCTAAATAATGTACCGAATATAAAATATTTTACTATAAATAAATAAACACTTACTCAATATCCTAGAAATTTAGTATTTGAATTTCATAACTTGTAGTAAACATTCAGTGCTATGGGACAAAATAATTTGATAGTACGTTATTTATGGCAACAAGTTTGTTTCTCATACATTATTTATTTGGTGTTTTCTAAGGTATAAGATGGTTTCACACCTTTCTAAGTGCCTCTCAGCTGCAGGTTCATGGGAGTGCTAATAAATGCTATTTTTAATCTGCACACATGCTCTGTCATCAAAATAACCAAACATACTTTCTCTGTCCTTGAAACACGAATGTTTTACTTTTCAGCATGTAAAATTTGGAAAGCTTATAGTTTACAAGTGCCAGGCTATATCTTCAATGTGCATCAATATCAATATATGTGCTTCTATATTCATACACTCTATTATATTTAAAATAGGTGATAAGTTGCAGTAAAGTCAACAGGATAAAGTACATGCTTAAAGACAAACAAATACTCCACAGATTTACTGGATCAGTGCCAATTGATTATTTAGATATTTCAGTCAAAAACATTGAAGAACTTGACTAAACTGTGCTTTCTAAACTAAAATAATTTCCTGTAAAGTTCTGCTAAATGCAGGTACTTCAATCAGAAACATGAAGAAATGAACAACTATTTTTTTCTACTGAAGAAGACTAAAGAAAATCTTCAAACAATATGAATTCGTAGCAATCTGTATCACATCCTAAACAGCCACAACAGCTGTATTATGTCTTTAGTTTTTTTCTTAATGACCTGCTATATAAACATATGGCACAGAAAACCTGTTTCATATTTACTTTTCTAAACATTAACTTATACTAAATTCTTTGATATTTTCAGATGTGTGTATTAACAACTTAATAAACAAAGACTGTGCTATCATATAAGCGACACCAAACCATAGGATAGGAATATAGGGCAAATACTGTCATCCATCTAAGTTTTTTAATAAAGAACTAGAACATGCGTAAGATAAAAACCTAAAATCTAAGTTTAATTGCAGTGGATTGAGAAGAGAAATATTCAGTGTGGATAATTTCCATTGATTTACAAGTGGTTTAAGAGCTAACACATTTCAAAACCAGCAGAATTTCACTTCTCCTGAATTTCTCTGAAGTCTTTATTAGAGGTTACACTATTTCTCTATAATCCAGGTTATTTTTCTTTTCAGGCAAAAAAACCCAACTAGAACAGACAAAAAAGCAGTATTATGGCTTTAGCAGAAAGAGATTAACATTTAGCTTTTTTAATGAATATGTTAACAATTTGCATCGCACTTGAAAATAAACCACACTCACAGAAAAAATAAGTTACACAAAAACTATCTAACCCAAACACAAAAAGTTATTGAAACAGAATAACAGCTAATGTTATTAATCTCATAACTGATTAAGATGTTCAGAGCTATATTCAGAAATATAAACTGGAGAAATCCCACATTTAGCATAGTCAAATAACGTTCATTGATCGATTAGGACACATTAAAGCACAAGATCAGCAGCAAAAATAGCTGGAAGCATATCAATTTACTGCTGGGAGATGTTTTCCATACTATTTAGAGCAGAGGCAAAACATTAGGTTTCTCTTTTTTTTTTTTTCTTTTTTGTTTCAAGTGTTGGATTTACTCTGTAATTGATATGAAAATCTATTAAAAAAATCAAATGAAGACCCAGCAGCACTTAGGCAGCACTTAGGTGAGCCTAAATAAAGATGTTGCACTTCAATTCCTGTGATTAGAGATGGATCACTGGCTTTAGAAAACAGTTTGCATACTGATCATGGGATGCAGATGAGTATCAGCTACAGCAACCCCTACTTTGAATTGTTTCAAAAGTCCAGTTATGAGTCTGTAGTTCAGTGGAGATGTGAAAAAAAGGCTAGTTAAAGTATTTTTTAAAACCCCAACTACTGCTATTATGTTCTGCCTTTTTGATGCCTATTCGATGGGACAGTAGTACTGAAAACATACATATTTCATCTGTATGCAAAGTTTGGTAATGACTTGTCTTAAACATCACTACTAACACAATGGATTAGGTTACTGCACATCAAATACCCTAAAACAAGGTTTGCTTTTGGGGTATACGTGAAGTTGTAAAAAATGTACAAGAAAAACTGGCAAAAAGCCATTCAAGCTTTTAAGAGTAAATATCCTTCGAAGTAGAGCAAGCTATAAAATGTTTAATGGTTATAAAGTCTAGTTGTCTTCTCCAGATAGAAAATGTTACCAGCATTTGAAAGAAAGCAATCTTGGGAATAATACTGAAAATGTGACTAACAAATTATATCAGAAAAATAAAACCTAGAAGTTCTTTACAGATATAACATAGTGATATTATAAATTGTGATGGAAAAAAAAAGGAAAAGAGAACAACAAAAAACTCCCAAATCTTCCTCTTTTTTTCTTCCGTTTCTTTTTATCAACTTTTATAGTGCACAAATAAAGCTTAATTAAACAAATTGTTATCCCAGAATAAACACAGGCTTCTTTCTCAGTTGTGCTTGAAAACAAAACCAAGCATAGTAGATCCTATTCCAGTTATTCATCAGCTACAGTACTACGAAATCATACCAGATTCATCTGTTCAGCTACATGTCTAAAAACCTTTAATAAAATAAAAAAGCCTCAGAAGGTCTGGTTTTCACATCAAATTTAATATTCCTGTATTTTCAAATACTGAAAAAATGTGGTGTTGTACAAGACTGCTAAAATATGACCAGTATAGTATTTTGATCACATACTTGCATTCAAAAGATTTATGAATGACCATATTTTCCTTGCTCCTGTTGCCACTTCTGGCTTCTGTGATTCTCAAATTAACTTTAGTCCTTTCAGTCAGGCAGCTAGAAATTTGCTCATTACTGGAACAGTAACTCTTTCTTTATATACATCCTTATAAATCTGGTAAAAGCACATCTGCACCTTTCAAGCATATTAACTCTATTTAATTTCAATAATGTGTGTTTCAGCCTCAGTTTTTTTGTCTTTCTTCACAGTACCTACGTTCTCCTTTGGAATGGTGCCTAACAATGACCTATTGAATCTTTAGCAGCACTTAAACAGGGGTTTTTTTAAATGTCACATTTTGCCAGATGGGTTAGTACTGCCCAGAGTGAATCATCACCATTTATTCTGATATTCACTGTCATCTGACATTTATTACACTCCCAGAATGTAAATTAAGATACTCACCAATGGACCCAAAGCACAACCTTTTGCAGTACATGCCTGGACTCTGAAGGAATGCAGGCTCCAAGGAGCGAGTCCATAAGCATAACTACGTAGCTGTGATGAATTTTGCAGCACAACACCATCCATATACAATCCATAGCTAGTAATAATACCTATAAAACAATGTGATAGCATTCAATATCTAAAAAGCTACAGCATTTAGAAGAAAACCAATGCTATAGACATCAAGGTGATAGTAGTAATAGCATTTTGAACTGTTTACAGTTGAGTAGATAATATTTTTAGCATGACTCTTCACACAAAACTCAGGAGAAACACACTTCCATCTTTAACTGTTGAGAACCTCACAAGTGGATTGCATCTTTTAAAACAATTACACTATTCCGAAGATTACCCCTTAACAAACTTGTTTCTGAATAGCAGCCAAATCTCAGAATCAGGAATACTGAGGCAATTCTGGTTCGCAGCCTCTGCGTACGGCCATTGAAACTTCCTCATATGCATATGGCTATTGAAACAAGAAAGACAAAACTATCCCACATCTTAGCAGCTTTAGACTTACGAAAAAATCTACAATGTAATTGAGATAAGGAAGGACAAGTCAGGGCAGTGCTATAACTACAACCGATCAGCAACAAATAATTTTGTCACGCAAAACACCTTACTGGTGCTCATTCTTGATGACAATTATTTCGGAAAACAAATTTGCAAACTCAAACATTAGCAAGATTTTTAGACAGACGAAAGAATGATCCCTCCTGTATAACTAATACCAACTGAAAAACTGAAGGTGATTGTTTATCTAATTTATAAGGAATTCTAAAATTCTGTTCTTCCAAAGGTGCAAGATAGGATAGATAGCATGAATCCTGTACAGACCATACATATAGTGGTTTGAATTTAATGAACTAAAGACTGAATTTTACAGATTTAGACTTTGGAAGTTGAGCTTGCAAAGTCCTTCTTCCATCTTTCTCATTTATAAATATTCTCCCTTTCTAAAAGCCATTTCAATGTGAAACCTAAAGAGAATAAATGCAAAATTATAGGGTTCATTTGAAGGGAGTTTAGTTCAGAGGATGTCTTCTAAACTTTCCATAAAAAACAATTTTGTATTATAAAAATATAGCTCAGTTCACCGTTCCTTCCCTGAAAACTGATTTTTTTTGAAACTACATTGAGGAAGATTTGCTTTGAAATTGAGAAAAGATTTTCCCCTCTACTAAATGAAGAAATGCTTTGTAAATAAAAGTGTACACACAACTGTTTCAGCTGAGCTTTGAAGAGTTCTACTCCAAAAGATTTATATGCTAAACCAATGCAGAGCTGAGTACAGTGAAGTGATTCACAGACTTCTCAATTCTTTTCTAGAAAAGCAAGAGGCTAAACAGACAGCAGAGACGCGTGTGGGAGGAAGTCCTGGTAAATCTCTCACACTATCAATCCTACCACATTTGACAGGCTTCCTAAAGGAAAAATCCGTTGTGGTTCTACGTCTAGTTGCTCGTAAAGCAAGAGCATTAATGGTTGGTATTTGCCCTACATTAAATAAACTAACTATATATATTTATATACACTCAAAAATATTTCATTTATCTCAGAGTAAACATGTGAATGCTGGCATTAATGATGTCTTTTATACAGGAAAAACCCCAAACATTGATTGAGATACTCTAAGCACCTATACCAGTAGAACTAACCCTTTTAAAATATCATAGAATCATAGAATATACTGAGTTAGAAGGGACCCATAAGGATCACTGAAGTCCAACTCCTGGGCCTGCACAGGACAACCCCAAAAATCATTATAAGTGCATGAGAGCATTGTCCAAACACTTCTTGAACTCTCTCAGGCTTGGTGCAGTGACAGCTTACCTGGGGACCCTGTTTCAGGGCCCAACCACCCTCTGGGTGAGGAGCCTCTTTCTAATATCCAACCTAAACCTCCCCTAAACTTCAAGCCGTTCCCTCAGGTCCTATCACTGGTCATCAGAGGGTACAGATCAGTGCCTGACAAATCATTATAACCATTATTAATTCCTTTGATACTTATGGTAACAGCATGAATCATAATGAGATCACTTGGTATTAATGTAGGTGTCATATGTACCTCTGCGTTATCCCCACTGTAACTCAGTATTGATTCAAAGCTTGACTCTCCTCTTTGTGCCATCTTTATGAAGAAGACATATAGCCTTTAATCCTATTTGCCACCTTTGGCCTCAAGGGTAGCATAGCATACTAATTCTCCTTAAGTTTTTCTAGATCATGGCAAGCAGCTGGACTCCACATATATCACAAGAGCCTAGTAAAATCTGTGCTGTCCAAGTCCCAGTCAGTCTACATACCCACTCAAAGCTGATCAGCTTTCTCAGCCCATGGAAATAAACAGTAACATCTGTCACACAGTAGCAGAAGAAAGGAAGGGAGAGAGAAAGGAATGGCCCCAGAGATCTGGAACTTCTGACTATAAGAATGCACCAGTAGAAGGTTGAAGTAAGAAAGTTTAAGGGAAAGTGCCTTCTGCTTGTCTTTCTCATATTTCAGTCTTCTCAACTACAATATTTTTCAGACTCTTACACAGTTTTAAAACACTGACATAGAGAGCGATTATAAATGATGTGACCACTAGGCAGCCCAAAAGATGTGCTGAGAATGAACAAAACAAAGTCACACAACAGTACAAGCTTTCCTGATCAAGCATTTGCTCAGTGGAAAGTTTTAGAGCTTGCTTATTGTTGGCAGGATTTTAATTCTTTTTATAAAATGAGGAAAAGGATGGAAATAGAAAATTGGTGAATGGGAACATGTACTAATACATATATCATAGAACCATAGAATCACTCAGGTTGGAAAGGACTTTTAAAATCATGGAGTCCTACTGTTAACCCAGCACTGCCAAGCCCTCCACTAAACCATGTCCCAAAGTGCCACATCTATACATCTTTTAAATACCTGCAGGGACAGTGCCTCAACTACTTCCCTGGGCAGTCTGTTCCAGTGTTTAACAACCTTTTCTGTTAAGATATTTTTCCTAATATCCTATCTAAACCTCCCTGGTACAACTTGAGGCCATTCCCTCTTGTCCTATCGCTTGTTATTGGAAGAAGATATCAAGACCCACCTTGCTCCAACCTCCTTTCAGGCAGTTGCAGAGAGCAATAAGGTCTGAGCGTTCTTTTCTCCAGGCTAAACACCTCCAGCTTCCTTAGCTGCTCAGCATAAGGCCTGTGCTTCAGCCCCCCCACCAGCTCTGCTGCCCTTCTCTGGACGTACTCCAGCATCTCAATTTCTTTCTTGTAGAGATAGGCCCAGACCTGGACACAGGATTCGAGGTGTGGCCTCACCAGTGCCAAATACAAGAGGATAATCTCTTCCCTAGACCTGTTGGCCACATTATTTCTGATATAAGCCAGGATGCCATTGGCCCTCTTGGCCACCTGGGCACACTGCTGGCTCATGTTCAGCTGTCAACCAGGTCCTTTTTCTCTGGGCAGCTTTCCAGCAACATTGCCCCAAACCTGTAGCACTGCAGAGGGTTGTTGTGAACCAAATGCAGGACCTGGCACTTGGTCCTGCTGAACCTCATACCACTGGCCCCGGCCCATCCCTCCAGCCCGTCCAGATCCCTCTGCAGGGCCCTCCTACCCTTCAGCAGACCAACACTCCTGCCCAACTTGGTGAGGTCTGCAAACTTGCTGAGGGTGGACTTACATCCTCAGTTGTTTCAAACAAGCTGTTTATTGTATATAAAAGGAGAGCCAAGCTCTACATAGTAAATGCCGTATTAACAAGATATAACATTCAAATTTAGTCATGGATCCCAACTTTTAGTTGTTTTAAAAGAAGTTGGTGGAAATTTATTTATTAAACTATAGGTTTTTACCCTATAGTTTAGGATAACTAAACTAACAATCTATGTGGTGTTGCTATACATATATATACATATATATTTATACTTCTTTGATTAGTTAAACCACTCTCTAAACTATTTGGATTTTTTTCCACAATGAAAGGATATCAGGATAAAGTCCCAGGGCGAACTATAAAAAATGCCTATTTTAGTGAAAATTATTTAGACTTTAGCCACTAAGCCACATACATGACCTTCCTGCCCTATTTCCTCCCTTCCCATCCCTTCCCCCTCCCCTTTCTGCTGCCTCCTTGCCTTTGCCACATATGCAGATGGGATCTTAGAAACAGGGTTAGGGAGTTTCTAAGGGGCTAGGAGGCAAAATCTTCCACAATAACTTCCAATGCAAGAACCATAAATTTTCAATACATTATTTAACACATTACATCCTCTTATTTCTTTCTAAAATTAACGTAAGAGCTCACAGAATATTACGTACGTGTAGCTTTACAATAACCAATTTTGTGGAAATCATTTAAAGTGTGTTTAGGGAAGTTTTACAAGTAGGATGTGCTCTAAGACAATTGAAAGCAGGAAAAAACTTGCAGGACATGAAATTCATGTAAAACCCCTTGAAGCAACAATGATATATATCAATATAAGCCAATGAAGAAAAATATTCTTATACTTTAAATTTATTACTTTCTACATAGCATCCTGTGCAATGATTTAAACTGTTACATGCATGCTAATAAAATCAGAGTGAATTCCAAGGTGAATGATACTGTGCAATCTCATTAGAAATGTAAAATTTGTCCAAAAGTTTTACAGACGGATATTTCATAATGGAAAACATTTCTAAGCAAAAGAAAGTATATCATTTAACTTTCACAGCCATGGAAATGATGACTACACAGAACACAAATCTAATTATTATTACATATCAATTAACATAAAAGAAATTAATCAATTAATGTAAAAGAAATTAATGTTTTATTGGAGGGTGAAATTAACATCCTAGACTGATATTCTCCAGAAATGCCTATTCCTCAGCTCAGCTGTCCCGGAAAACATTAAACAATGAGATGCAGTACACAAGAACTATCAAAAGGGAGCACTTTTGAGCCACTGAAACAGTACGATAGGCTGAAAACCACAATCTCCCAGCTGCAGACAATGATACTATCTCAGGTATTTTATGTGCTAAAATGATCATTAAAAATTAAGCACCACATATAAGCTGCCATTTAGAATATTAATTTACCTTTACTAATCATCTTTTTAACTTGAGGCTAAAAGAGTTCACTTACCATTCGGATACTCAGGCTTAGTCCATGAGATGTTAAAGGAGTCAGATGAATATGACTGGGCTTTTGGAGCAGGAACACCTTCTGGTGTACTCTCATCTGTTATAGCTGTGCTAGCTTCGCTTATTGAACATCCACCTCCAGTGCAAGCCTTAAAATATTAATCAAAACAAATAAACATACTTAAATGTAGCACCAATAAATTTAGCAATTTTTTTTTTTGCTGAAGTTTTATTATTCTTACATATCTAAACTTAGTAAGTCTGCCATTTTCATAGAAGATACTCAGTATAGATTTGTACACTTATTTAAAATAACATGATGATGTAAGATAACTCATGATACTTAGGTTTTAGGTATAATATAGCTAAAATATTGTACTGTTTGACTCGCAGCATTTTCCATTTAAGTGTAGTCATAATCAATCAGATTGTCACTGCTTTTGCAGCCACAGTTAAAGATAATTACAATATAATATATATTATTTACAGTACAAAACTCTTCAATAAATGACTGAAAATCTCTCACAAGTTCCAGACACGGAATATACTGACCAACTTGCAAGGCACTTAAAAAATTATCTCAAGGAATAGCCATTGAGAAAAAAACAGCATTCAGACAGTGCCGCACATCACAATTGCAGATGCAGATTAAAATAGTGAAAAAACACTCGATTATAAACCAGTATGTATCAGTTATTATTACATGTTTATGGAAAATAAAGTAAAATCATTTGTATTTCAGTTACCAGAGAACAAAATATTAACCACACTATTTTTGTATTTTGCTTGATTATGAAATAATTCAATATGCAAGGAAATTTGCACATTACCCCATAAAGCTTTCAAAGTTTTACAGACACACAGCCATGGTCTATACATGTGCTGGTCTGCCAATTACTTGCACTAGCAATGACAAGAGACAGAAGTTCTTAGAGAAGTTAAAAAACCCACAAAAATATATACTCTGTACTGGACTTAAGGATTTTTGTGATGGTTTATTGTTTATTTAGGTTTTATTATTTAACAATAAATCAAAACTTGAATTTGCCAAAGATTCAGATTCAGACACACAGTTAAATAAAATTTATGAGACCACCTGTGTTCTCCAGAGTTGCCTGCTCATGTGCTGAAGTAGACAAGTAGCCTGCTGCAGATCATCAGCACACAAAGGAAATATAACCTTGCTGACCAGATCTCCAGAAACAAAATGTTTCTCTTAATGTAGTATATTTTATTTGAAAGGATTGCCTTCAACTTCCCGTTTCCCACTGTGTTTCAAATAAGAGAGTAGACAACATATTTCCTGCCCCCTCCAAAAGTTTATACTGACACCATGGGTTGTACTGTTTGTAAATGAGGAACTATTTTATGCACAAAGATTATTTTGATTTCACTGGAAATTACACTCGCAACACAACTAAGGAATGACTCCTTGTGTTCAGTCTGAACTACCAAATAAAGACAAAAGAAGGAAACCTCAGTTTTGGGAACATTAAAAAATGGCCTTTACTTTAAGGTGATAGTGTTTAAAAAAAAAACACAAAACAAAACAAAAAAAAAAAAAAAAATCCCCAAAACCCAAAAAATAGAGTCAGCTTAGATGGATGCTGAGGTAACTATCAGCATTTTGATAAGGAAAATATTTAATAAAATTATTCTTCCAGTAAAGACAGAGTAATCTTTGAATTATTTCCCTTCTACTGGTTTAATAAAGAGGCCAAAAAGACCAGTTCTGGAAGGCCTCTTCCTTGTACATTCCTTACTGCCTTCCTAATTAAGTTCCACCAGGCCTATTTCAGCAGTGGAGGGTTTTTTCTTTTAAGGGCTTGGTAACAGCAGCCTTCCCATTCATTTATTTCTTGAATGTCACGCAGCTCAATTTTTGTATCCTGAAATTTGCTGGGACACGAAGTTTCTGGTTCTGCTTTGTAAACAGGTGGATTTTGGATCAGCGTATCCAAAAGGACCAGACATCACAGGGACTCTGGCAATCACATCCAGTGATGCTCAAAGCCATGAATTCCTACACCTAGATCAAGTTCCATTGTGTCATTCTGAACTTCACTGAGAAACAGATTTCAGGTGAAATTTGCAAAAATAACAAAGCAACTAGACAGCCAAAGGACAAACAAACCACCTAAAATGGCATCACACTGCAATGCTCCACCCAGCACCTGTGCTAGCTTACCCACACGACACAGTCCTGAGGAGACAGAAGCTTCACAGGTAAATCACTACAGCACTCAAGTCATACAAGTGAGTGTGACACCTTGGCTACTAAAGGCAGCCTCTCAGCTTTGCATTTGCTTTCAGACCGGCCCGGCTCACACACATCCAGCTTAGAGCACGAACAGAACAAACCCAAGTTCCTTTGCACTAATCCAGGGAGACGTGACCTAAAGTCTTCTTGGCTGACTTTTGGAAAGAAGCATTAGATTGGCTTAAAAAGGCTGTTGCACTCATCTATGGCTACAACTGCTAAATAACAGACGGCACTAATCCATTCGGAAAATTGGTAACAGCATACAAAGATAAACATTTTGCTAACTTTATTTAATGTATTTATATTAACCTGCCATACAAAAGTTAAAGCACCTGTGATCTCCAGATCACAGCTGTTAATTCTTCCATGATCCTGTCTCCTTGTGCCCCCATGTACAGAAGCTGCGCAGGAGCGGAGAAGAGCTGTGGCACAGTGAAGGACAGCACAAATTCTTTTGATAATTCTGCTTGTTTATAAAGGCATAAAATGCTTGTTGACGTACTGCCTTAGTTTTGGACATGGGGCTGTTTTATATGCCATACAGTTTGCTAAGCTGAAATATCTAGGCACAAATGAATTAATTTCAGCATGAATCTAAGCTCTAATTAGACTGAATATTCTTGGTTTTTCAGGTTCAAGTCAGATCCTTATCATTACCTGAAGGTAGTTTATTTTTTGTGGTATAATATTTAGAACATTCAAGAGCATGTTAAGAAAAAATGAATGCATACCCAGTCTACATAAATGTAAATTTATTCATAATCAAGAGCAGAATATTCTTCTATGGCATTTATCAAAGCAAATATCCTTATATAGGTATTGTTATAAAATCAACAGTGTGCTTAAACAAGAGACAATCCCCTGCTTTTATTCACATATTTTCAGGTTTGCTATTGAGCTGAAGCTGTTCTGTTTTGTCACAAAATAAAACCAATGATAAAGAAACACAATGAAAACACTAATGTCTCTTAAATGTTCTGAATAAACAAAACGCTACTTCACACTGAACTCTTCCTCTCTGCTATTTCCTTCCACATACAGATTTTATGAAGAAGGAATAAAATAACATCGTACAAAATACTAAAGGTTAATATTTTTAAATACGTTCAATGTTTTCTTGTAAGTTGGGTCCAGGAGACATTTTTAAAGCATTTTATATATTTCTGGTACATTATTTATTAGTTATCAACCAACTTATCCTTGAAGAAAACCTGTATTTAAATTACATACACATTTTTTGAGGGCCTGTTTTGAAACAAAAAACCTACTTTTGTTCAGGATGGCTCATCCACCTTAGCTTCAGAAAGAAGAGGTTAAACAAAGTGGACACATGAACCATTAAATATTAAGATGCTAACAAAATCACAATCATTTTCACCATTTTATACCTCTACTACACATCTTTAAAACTTACAGCTAGTTTTATGAGGTATTCAGTACCCGGGGAAAGCTGTGGAATAGTAAAATCCAGAAAAGGTTCTGTGCTGTTATAGATTACATTCCACTTTGTAAAATTCTGCTCATTGTTGGCAATATAAATTATATAGCGATCTAGGATTCCATTTACTTCTACTGGTTCTTTCCATCTGCAAATAAAAGCAAAATGTGATTAAGACCAGACCAAATAAAGATTCAGACCATACTGAAAAATGTAAGGCTTTGTTTCAGTGACTTTGAGGGATTTATTTTGAGAATTTGAAAACACAGCCATGCAACCACAAAAATAAATCTCAGCCATACCTCTAATGCTGTATTTGCACTCAATAGATAAATGATTACAGTAACACACAAAGCAGGGGCTACAAACGGGCATATCACCAGAACACTTCCTGCACTGAAGTTTGCAGAGGCTATGCCCATATGTAGGTTATACTGATTGCGTAAAGACAAAATGGAAATTAAGTTGGCAAGTGATAATCAGAAGGTTCACAGAACCACTAAACTAATCACTTCTATGCATTTAATCATAATAAATTTAATTTTATGTCACAAACCCTTCCCCTGATTGAACTCACTGGAATTCTTGAATAAACTGATGCACTATTGTGTTGTCAGGAGAGAAGAAATTCTTACTTACTGCACATATATTGTTCTAGAATCCAAAACCGTCAGGACCGGGGCATCTACGTGAGATGGTGGCAGCTGTGCTGTAAACAAGGTGACCTGGGAACTGTTTGTACAGCCAGCAAGCGTGCAGGCAGTGAGCAGAAACTGGTGTGGCGTAAAAACTGCTAAATCTAGGACAAAAAATAATATGAATTTACTTTGTATATCAATTTTACCTTGTTTTTCTTTAGCTTTCAGACAGCAGTGAATTCAGAAAATCAAGAGGAAGGGGGACCTGTATCTCTTAAATGTTTCAGGTTTGTCCCAGAGGAGTGAATAGATACTGGTTCTTAATTACCAAATAAATGCAAATTTTGACTCCTAATAGATCTGTGGGGTGTGCTTTGGTTGAAGTGACTCCATTGTACTCCATTTACACTAGAATGTATACTACCCAAACAAAAAAAACCCCAAACATGTTAGCTTCTTAGGTGCTACATACTACATCAATTCGATACAGTGGCAAATGAACACCTTAGAGCTGATTAAATCAAATCAAATTAATGGGAAAAACAAGTACAGATTATGCATTAACACAGCTGGATTATTTTTTTTTTAAATGTGCTGTATGATACACGAATGTCAAGCATCGATACATACAATGATTCACGCCATACAAATTTCACTGTAAGCATGAACAAAGGAAGCTCCTTGTTGCCACCACTCATACTGCTCTGTTCTCTCTTTGCCTGTTTGTCTTCAGCTGCACAAACACCAAACAACTGTAAAATATATTTCAGTAAAGACAACCTGTCTAATGCTATAGCAAAAAAACTGTTCAGTGGTTATTTATTATGAAGCTATCCTGAGTTTCAATAACTGCAGAAAATGGTGAATAAAATACAGCATTTTTGCTACTCTAAAAGATCTTTCCCTATACTAATAAAGGAACACTTGACAGAAAAATTACTGTATGAAAATAATACAGATCTAATTTTCTAATATTTTTCTTTTTTTTTTATTAAAATACAAATCACAGACTTTAATAAGCAAATCCTTTAAGATAGAATTTACGATTGAGGTTTTGCCAACAGTGTAAGGTACACAAGTCAAATGCTTATGCTACAGACACACATTTTTCAGTATGCCAGAAAAACTCTGGGTTTTTGCAAAACATAACACATGGTAGTGTTTTCAGAGCCACACAGTAGCAAACTATAATTTTGTACAAATATATTTGTGAGCACAAATTCAAAAACTGCAATTGGATGACAAACACATCACCAAAGGAGAGATGTTGTAGAACCAACTTCTTTCCCATTAGTTTTCCCCTCATTTAATGACTTCAGTCCCTGTTGGAATGGAATTCCTTCTGATTTGCTCTGTTCTATGTGAGGAGAGAATGAACTTGTGCATTTTTATTGAAAATACTGTATCACTCGGTCGTATCGTTCTATGGAGCACATGGTAAAGTGTGAGTTAAAAAAAAATGCTGTAGCTAAAAAAAAAAAAATCATTAAGTGAATGCCTGTAACACAGTGACATGTTTAATCAACATAATGGGACTGATTCTACCAGGGTTAAGCAGTGCTTATGTCCGTGAGAGGGGGAAAGCACACTCCAGAGCAGGTGCTCAAGCTGGCTCAGCAAGCAGGGAAAGTAAACTCCACGTACTCAACTGTATTGCCTTCATTAGTGTACGCCTTCCCGGATCCCTTATTCCTGGCAGCTACCATCAGAGAAGCCAGAAAAAGTACTGATGGAGCTGAAAGTCTGCGACACAAGTATCAGACACTTCATGCTGTGGGTGTACAAACAAGTGACCAGAAGGATTTTACTTTTAGCAGTCCCGAAACAAACAGCTTGGCAATTCATGGCACCTATTTAATTGCTAACTTTGTAAACACTGAATATACATTCTTCTCTCTAAGCTCAAACTATGTTGTGGGGCTTCACACAGCAGAGCAAACACAAGGGAAAGGAAGAGAGAAAAAGTGGATGTCTCTTGTATTTGTTTGCAGTGGATTGCTCTTTTCCTTGTTGGTGAGGGTTATTTTCCTCTCTTTTAAGGAAAATCCCACATCTATAACTACTATTTTTTAAAAAAGGTAGCTTGATCCACACTATAGTTGATGGAGCTACTTAAAGACGTAAGAGTCTCTGGAAATACCTAGTGTAATTTGAAGAGGGGAGAACTTCATCATGGATTAAGAGAAGGAAAGGTGGAAACACTTTTTATTTCCCTCCCTGAAAAAAACAATTGACTATGTTACTATGTGTATCTGTCAGTCCCTAGAATGGAAAAAGCAAAAAAGTCAAGACAGGCAAACACGTAAAATTTAAAAAAACCCCAAGAATAACAAGAAATGGAAACACAGTACATATGACCAGCAAGATCCTTTTGAATCAACTGATAAATGTACTGAGAGGGAAGGGAAAGACAGCAGACTAAAAAAAAAAAAAAAAAAAGAGTCAAAATATAAAATATGGGGAAAAAAGCAACATGTCAACAAGATCAAAGAAAATCTTTATTCCTCATCTTGATTTAACACTGAAGTATTTTGTCTATTAAATGCCAAATAGAAAGTTTCAATGGAGTCTCAAAGATTAGGTGGGAAAAGACTAAAAAGAAACATTACATTTGTGGAAGTAGGAGTAAAAACCAAAGAAATTAGGGTCTTAGCAATGTCACTCAAAGCATGAGCTTTGCCACCCATTAAAATCTCTCCACATACTTCATCAAGGTTTGGATGAGCCGACAAATAAGTGTAGGCAGTATTTCTAAAAGGTTAGAACCAGAAACTTACAGACTGAACAACAAAATCATATTACATCGTAATCAATGCAATTATTTGTCACGATCTGATTTGGCAGATATTTTCCTATTTAAAGTTCACTGTGTTTCATAATGGATCACTGGATTCAAACAACTACAGCTACAAACATGAATATGAAGGAGGAGGGAGGAGGTTCTTAAAACTACAAAGCCACTGTTTGTCAAGGTCCTCTAGCAATAATGCCTTGCTTTCCATTTGCTTGATTGCATGATTTGCATAAGATCAAATGTAGGCAATTGTGGACATGAAAAGCAGATCGCTCTTAAACACATTAGAAATGGATCCACAAGCATTATGTGGAAATGTGTTACAAGAAAATGCACCCCAGCGCTTGGAAAACTCAGTGATTAATGTCAAACAAACTGTAATTTACAATATAGAGCATGAATTATATGTTATTTTACAATTGATTCCATGGTTGGAAGGATTTCATTGATCTTAATTTACAAAATGAGCCTAATAAGGACACAATTATTTCTTTTAAACTTATTGCAGAAAACGAAATATTTTTTCTTACAAATTTTCTTGATCAGGCTATATTCCCATCTATTCCACAGTTTCAGTTCCCTCAGTTACTTTAAAATAAGATCAAATGTTTCTTATTTCAATATTCCAATAACTACTCTCTGAAACCACTTATTTCTTATCAAAACAAAGCTAAACTTAGAAATTATAGAAGTTCACTGAGGAAAAAAAAAATAACAGTTCAGGATTTGGTCTTATTTTCATTTCTAGACTCAGAAAGGCAAAGAGCACCAAAGGACAAAGAAAAAAAATACTTTCTTGGGGGTAAAGGATTCCCTCCAATCATCCTATTAAAGTAGTAGGTAGACCGAAAAATAATTCTGCATTTTTGTGTCAAAAACAGAACAAAGGAAAAAAACTAAAATAAAATCCCACTTTCCCCAAAGAAAAAACGTGGTGCAGAGGGAGAGGAAGGATCAACCTGCCTTTTCATCTCTTTGACCTCAGGGGCAATACATACAAACTAAATTCTTTTCTAACTCACATGTCAGCAGGAGAATTGTTAACTACAGCTATCATTAAAATCAATATTTGCATACCACTACATTTATTACATATGTGGTCTATGTGGAACTTCCCACACTAACCAACTATAGTAGTTGGTATCTACCCAGTTGCTAATAACCACCAGCATAGGTCTTGATAGAACAATCAATGCATGAGACAGAAAGAATAAAGAATGGCCCTCTTTGCATGGTCAATAAGAACACTCACTTTGCTTTGATCAAATTTAATGGGTAGTCATTGAAAGATAATATGCAATACTACAGTGCTACTTTTAGCATGGAATTTGTTACTAAGATAGAGAGAAAAACATAGTACAGTAAAAAAAAAAAAGCCAACACCTGAAATTAGAAATTTAACAAAACATGAGCTTTACCATCAGGTCATCAGAGTACATCACCATTCAAAAATAACACAGTCATAATATCTACAATGTTTTAATTTATATGTAACATATTTAATGTTCAGGTTTACTGCAATTCCTCCCCTCTTCCACCCTGTTTCCACTCTCCTTGACTTCAGGCAACTATTTTAAGGGCCAGAAATGGCAACGTCCTGTCTTGCTGAGTGCTCACATGACTTGCATAAGGAACCCCACATAGTTTCTCCCAGGAAAATAATCGAGACAATAGCTATCCCATTGTTATATTCAAGAGAAAATAATACAGCAGCATTGTAGCAAGAGATTGTTAGCAGCACAACAAAGAAAACCTGCTGAGAGAGTATGAAAATGAAAAACTTCCAAAGAATTCCAATCACCACGTAGTTTACGTAGGTAGACTGTATGAACACTTCTGCTCATTACTCACATCCTGACTCTGTTCTCTCATCTTGATCCTCAGAATTTGTTGCATTAGCCCACAGTAACTTAATATTTAATTAGAACATAAACTCCTTGGGACCATAAATCTCCATCACCAAATACAACAATGTCCCATTCTGATTTTTATGCATCAAAAAAAAAAATAAAAAAAAAATCTAATTCATATGCTAAGTGTCAAGATGACATTATCAGGCTTGCTTCATCAGACACCATTAGCATTCCCCTGCCTTCCACCATTTTCTGAAAGCAAGCAACAACTCATATTTCACCTTCAGTACAGTACATCCTGCTTTCTTTGTTTATAAAGCACCAATAACTCTCAAAGAACAACCACTAATGTACAACTTTCTCTGGAAAGGTATTATACTATTGCTGCATCATGTCTCCTGCAAACTCCACACCATATTCAACATTCCCTTGAAAATATTTCAGAATAATCAGGGTGTCACAAATGACACTACTTAGGTACTTTAGGGAACTCAGGCAACCCGAGGAAAACAGTGTGCTTGTGTACTTAATTGTCTAGACTAGCAAGGCCTTCACATGTGCAACTGGTCCATTAATCAAAGAAAACAGTTATCTTCCAAGATAGTAGCAAATTCCAACAAATATTAATTAATATTTAAGAATACTTATGTGATTCTGTAATGTTGCAGAGCAACAATTAAAAGAATTCTGTGAAGCCATTAAAAACAAAGCCAAGAAATAAATAAACTCAGAGTCTCAAAAAACTATTTTTAGGAAGCACCACAAGCTGTTGTTCTGCTCCCTAACCAGCAAAGACTTTGACATAATGGACAAAAAACCTTAGTTTCCAGCTGTCCAGCAAATGCTGATGTGTTAGAAACTATTTGTTCAGCAGTCAGTATCTCTGGTTTTCCAAATTACTCATAAAAGAAAAAAATTCTTTACTGTGAGGGTGGTGAGGCACTGGAGCAGGTTGCCCAGAGAACCTGCAGATACTCCATTCCTGGAAGTGTTGAAGGCCAGGTTGGATGGGACTCTGAGCAATCTGGTCTAGTGGAAGGTGACCCTGTCCACGGTAGGGGGTTGGAACCAGATGATCTTTAAGGTCCCTTCCGACCCAGTCCATTCTATGAAATTCTCATTCCTTTTGAGACTTTTATGCCTAAGAAAAATCCAGGAAACTTCCAGGTCCCATCCTTGGAAATAAAGAGCATGGCACAAAACCAGGTAACATATGGGAGCGTGAAAACGCAACAGTTACGTGTTAGACTGTGTAAAAAAGTTATAGTTATATTCAAGAAGGAAAATCCTTTGCCATAAATGTGAAACAAAAGGATCTTTAATCATTTCAGTTTGCAATGATTTCAGACAATTAGTAAAGATTTTACATGCTCGTGGTAGAACCATGGAAAAGGGGCACTTTTGGAAAAGGGGCAGCTCCAAAGTACATTAAGGCTTTTGAATATAATTATGTTTTAACAGCAAAGATTATAAAGTTTGTTTCCACATTTAGTAACAGTGCCTCTTAGTTATGCTCTTCTGCATGGGAAACCTTTCTGCTATTTATTGGCCCAAACTCTTGTACTTCTTTGAGCCCAAACTCAAGCCTCAAAAGTTAGGTTTCATCCTGGCCAATTCACAAAGCCACATCAGCATCCATTACTGATTAATATGCTTCATTTTCCCTTTTTATTTTAGCAAAACTATTTTATTTCTAATCTTAACTTAAATAGATGCACATCTTTTATTTAAACATGACTATTATTCCTGCCCCATTACAAAAGTTGAAATGTAAGTCTTTTATTTTAAAGCCACATCCCTGGGATAGCTGCTATGGGTACATTTTCAGACTGTTTTTACTCTCCAATTAGGATACAGCAGCTTGAAATCCTAAAGATGCTCAGCTGAAGAAAACTCAAATCATGTGGAGTGCCCCACATCACATGGTTTAGAAAAAGCAGACGCAAAACATCAGAGAAGAGCATTTAAACTTTCCTGAACACTTTACCACTAACTAAGCTACCTGATTCCTTGTGTGACTCCAAAGACGTCATGTCACTGACCACAGAACAATTACGGTGCTCCTTAGAAACCTCCTTCCCATTACGTCCCTGACACATTTGCCCCTGACTCACCATCATTAGTCAACATCAGAAAAATACAGATGGTGAGAGAACAACTCTCACCATCCAGAGATTTTTTCAAACATTTCTCTTGCTGCCAAAACAACAGAAAGCCAGTCAGTCAGTGCAAACATTCATCATCAAACGAGCCTAATGAACTTCCAAGTTACATCTTTGCTTACTAGAATTAAAACCACTCACTGTCTCCCTAGTTTACTTCAATTGCAACAGTTGGACAAATAAAGTGAGTTTGAAGGTCAGAGAGAGAGAAAGCAGAAAGAGGACAGAGCACAGTAATTTCTATCAGGCATGTGAAGAGAAGTAATTGTGGTCAGTACCACTACCTCTCTTTCTCATTGCTTTACACATCATATGGACTGAAGCAGCCCTATTCTAAGAGTTAAATGAAAATTTCCATTCATGAATGCTTCCAATCCAGTAACTGTATTTGTATCAGCCTCAATAGAGGCGAGTTGTTAGTATACATCATAAGAACCGTGATGTCTTAGTCAATGTTTAGCCCAAAAAGTGAAAAAGGGAAAAAAGCATTTCAAACATTTTACCTCTGTATTACTTCAGCTTTATATTCACAACTGGAAAATATATTTGCACCAGGTAAATACATTGCAAATTTGAATCTCAGATACCTGCTTCTATAAAACTGGAACTACTCTGGATTCACATTAGTATGACCAAGGACCCTTTGGCTCACCATCAGAAGTACATCCCAAGCAATTCCAATCTTGCTGCAGTGGAAGAAACAAAATTCAGATCTACCTAACATTGGGTGCTGAGGTAATTGTATCAGGTCACAAGAAGTGCCAGACTGCCACTTTTACAACCCACTGAAGAACACATATGAATGTGCCACTGTGGCAGGAGAAGCCAGTAAGATATGAAGTTATATACAAACATATGGTAAGTAATACAGCAACTATTACTCTCCATTTTATATAAATCAACAGTGTGGTCTCATCTGGAATAGCATATATTACAGTGTGCAGAAATAGAGTCTGTCTGGAAAATAGCCGTGAGATAGCACAGACTTACAAACACTTTCTCAGGAAGAGAGGCTGCAAAAACAACCTGAGAAAAGGAAACAAAGAAGATGACACACCATACAGGGGTATAAGATAGTAAGTGCTACATAGAAAAGCAATTAGGATGCTCTGTTCCCTTGAATTCCCTTTCAATAATACAGTGGGGGTGGGAAACAGGACATGCAATAATTTAGAAAGTGGAATTTTCAGAGAAAATCACCCCACCCAAAATCATGGAACATCTACTACTGCTGGCAAGAAGATTCAGGCTTATCTTTATAAATCAAACTCGGGGGTAGAGACATTAGGTAACAACATCATGTTTTTAAAATTATTTTTATAAGCATCACTGTAATTTGCAAATCTGTAGAACAGCCCTGCAAGATTTCTACACTTCTCTGTTTGTATCTGAGACAATTTAGAACTCTTCAACACTGTATTCTCTTTTTTAAATTTTCCCACCAGGGAAAGAAAAAGAGGGATGAGATTAAGGAAATTAATTTCCAAAAGAAATATTATCTTTCACAAAAATCAAACAATCTTACTACTAGATTTTTCTTATTTGAATTCAATATGCATACTAAATCACAAAATATTATTTTAACCCCCAAACAACTTTTTAATGAACAAAACATTCAACTAAAAGAAATCCATCAAACAAGTAGAAACTTAATAAAACACAACCAGACTCGATATTGGAACCTAAAAAGGAAAACTATGACAAGGGCTGTTTGAACTGCCATCAACTACAGGTTGATTAAATTAGTGATTTATGAGTTTTATTTAGCAATATTTGCATTTTATATCCATTGTGGGTAACTTGTTCCATCATTTTGTATAGTACCAGGCATGCAGGATGATTAGAGAACAACTCTCACCATCCAGGCAAGGCATCATGTGATTTAATAGTTTCTGTAGAAGAGATACTATCACCTTCCCAGGATCGGAACAGCTCTGTATATCTGAATTATAGTCAGAGGATAAAGGGGTTTGCCAAAACATTACTTTAGTGCTGGAACAATGATAGTGGGAGGACTCAGCTTCTGAGCACTGATCCTAAACAAAACAATTTATAGCAAGTGAAATCTGTTGCAAGACTACAAAAGCTGAGCTAGTTTTCAGCTGACCATGGAATTAGCAGCATAGTAAAATATACTGTACTTCTACCTGCTCTCCTCTCTCCTTACCACAACGATCAGCCCCAGCTGTGGAGTCATTAATGTGTGATTGGGGAAAATTATTTGGATTCCATCCCCATTTTTGTTTCTTTTTTTTTCTTTAGTTTTCTCTATATTTATTTTCAAAAACACATGCACACCAAAACAAAACCAAAAGACTGAAAAGCCCGAAGTTTTTTTCAACTTGACATGTTGCACTACTCAGTTATGTCATGTAGTGTCAGTAATGTCATCAGATAACATAACTGCCACAATCTGATGTGATGCATTAAACTGGGATTACCAGAATAAATCATGTTTGTGGGTACACAGATCACAGGTGGTGCAGTCAGCTGCTCTGTATTATGGCATATCTATAGGATGTGCAGATTAGGATATAATGTCCAGAGGCTTGTTCTTGTTTGTGAAGTGCTTTGTAACCATAAGTCAATAGTAAGGAGCCACCAAACAGTTATAATGGCATAAACCATCATCAGGGAAAAATACAAATCGATCAGTGCCAGCGATATAACAGAAGGAGCATGCATCTGTCCCCAGTCTCATAAATTCAGTGGTTGTTGCAGGGTTTTCCTCTGTCCCACGTGTAGTTTATTAATACTAGTTACTGTCATAAATAATAATAATGCAGAGTACTTTATTTCAAGATGAATGCTCTTCTTATTATCTGTTGATCCTATACCTTATTTCTTACATCGTGTCCATATTCCTCCTGTAAACAGTGGGGGAAGAGCTGGCTAAATTTATTGTTTGAAGTTTATGCCCTTTAATTGGCAACAATGCTATGCCAAGAAAGTTGTCTATGTAGGCTCCCTGAAATATCTACATACCTTAACTAGCATGGTAAGCCTCTACAAAGGAGGCATAGAATTTACGTTCTACTGCGTGCTATAAATAAGTAATAAGAACAGATTAGAATTATGCATTTACGCTTCTAGTGCGAGTGAGATGCATAATTCACAAGTGGCAAACCCTTAAGAGGCTTTCGTATTTCACCTCAACCCTCTTCCCCCCCAATCTTGTCTATGTAGAACATAGTACATTGTTCAGTCCCACTGATTCACAATTTCTTATTTTTTTTTCCCAGCTAGACTGTTTAGGTTTTTTAATCACTACTTCCTTCTGGCAGAAAAGCAACAGACATTATATTAGTAGTCATTGCTGGGTATGTGTCTGCTTTATGTCTCATTATTGGTGTCATCTTTATGAATGTTCTTGTGATACTCAGGGACACGACTAAGAGAACACAGGACTTGCAAAAGAAACTTCCCAGCACAGAAAGAACATAGATAGGTTGGAGTAAATCCAAAGGAGGGATACCAAGTTGATCAGAGGGATGGAGCACCTCTCCTATGAGGAAAGGCTAAGAGAATTGGGTTTGTCCAGCCTGGAAAAGAGAAAACTTCAGGGGGACCCGATTGAAGCCTTCCAGTACCTGAAGGGAGCCTACAAGAAAGATGGAGTGGGACTTTTTACAAGAGCATGTAGTGACAGGACAAGGGGGAGTGGATTCTAACTGAAGGAGAGTAGGTTTAGATCAGGTATTAGGAAAGAATTCTTTACTATGAGGGTGGTGAGGCACTGGAACAGATTGCCCAGAGAACCTGAAGATACTCCATTCCTGGAAGCGTTCAAGGACAGGATGGATGGGGCTCTGAGAAACCTGGTCTAGTAGAAGGTGTCCCTGGCCAGGGCAGAGGCGTTGGAACCAGATGATCTTTAAGGTCCCTTCCAAGCCAGGCCATTCTATAATTCTCTGACTCTACGATTCACAGTTAACGTGACATACTGCTCCTCTAGCTGGACCTCCTGGGGAAATACACTAATCTAGGTGTCCATTCACATCTTCAGCCTCTCTGCTGAAGCCTCTAAATATCTGTTGTGACCAGAATTTTTATGATAGCACACAAAGGTCACAGATTTTGCTGAACCTGTGGCTTTCCTCCACAGCAGTTCTACCTCTAAGAAGAACTCTGTTACCTGGTTATAATTTCAGTCTAGCTGCTTAAATATTTTTTGGTTCTCAGGTTGAGGCACTACGATGTTGATTCATATACGTCCCAAAGAGCACCACTAGGGACAAGTTCTTTGGTGAAGAAGTTACCTTCTAATTTTTCTCAGTTGTTTTGAACTTAGTCCATTTTTTTTTTACCTGGATTTTCCTTTGTCCTGCATGCAAATATTTTAAGTTATCTTCTAGTTCTAACTAACATTTAGTTATTTTGCCTCAATCTTTGCTACACAATTCTTTCACAGTTAAGCTAAGACTTGTACCTCTTTTTTATGGTAACATTTACTTATTTAATCTTTTTATTTCTTCAGTGTATCTCACTTGATTTTGAGTTTTCCTTGACCAACTTTCTACGTACTTTTTCTCTACCTGCAAACTTGGAAGGAAGACTTAAATTGTGCACGTATTCTAACTCCCACTACAATTTAACAGCTTAAAAACTGTCATGTGATATTGCAACAACGGTATTAAATCCCAAGAGCTGTACCTCAAAAAAATCAAAACATATTAGTTGAAATGAAAGTCATACTTTTAATCTAACTTACCAATGAGCTGATGAAAAGGCTAGCAAGCCAGCTCATGAGAACATTTAAAAATTCTTGCCAATTGGATCAAATTTTTGTTCCTTTATCAGAAAACAAACACTATTAAATTGAAGTGATAAATCGCTCCAATGTTGAAGTTCAGCTTTCAGAAGGATGCTATCAAAACACTTTATCAACATTGGTTACTTTTCATTATTGATAATTTCCT
This sequence comes from Oxyruncus cristatus, assembly GCA_013399855.1. Classification (NCBI taxonomy): domain Eukaryota; kingdom Metazoa; phylum Chordata; class Aves; order Passeriformes; family Cotingidae; genus Oxyruncus; species Oxyruncus cristatus. The sequence continues at coordinate 4,778,558 of VXAY01000172.1, forward strand.
TAATTCTCAACATTTCTCCTAGAATAGACTGAAAATTGCACTTATGCAACCTTTGTATGAACTCACCTGGTCTAGCCAATGATCCTGGAGAGGTAAGCAATGAGGACCCAGAATCTCTTAATAAGCCAGATTCTCTTGTCACCTCTGAACAACGTTATGTAGCCCTACACATACCCAGATGTGCAAAAAAGAAATTGAGATATGCAGGCTGTAAATGTGACTCAAAGGTACCTGAGTAATCAAGGAACATGGTACGTCCAAAGCAGCCATCACAAAAACAATACCAATGTTTATCATCCACCTTTGCATTCATCCTAAGACCATAAGTCTAAGCCTTACTTAAAGCACACTAATCTCATGTTCTTCTTACACGATTAGCTTTAGGTTCACTTAAATATTTTTTCCCGAGTAATAGTTAATTTCCCAGTAATACATCACTTTAATGTGTCTCTGTATTTATAAAATAAAAACTATGGATAAGAAAGAAAGAAAAATTATAAAACCCCATCACCTTTCAAAGTCTAACAACAATTTATGAAAAATGTTTCAATCAGAAACAGATTCTCATAAAAAGACAGTATTTCATGGAAGACTAGTGAAAAGCATGATGGAGTTCAGTACTGACTGAAAGTCTGTTAAGCTTTACACAAACAATTTAGGCAATCAGTGTAGAAACCTAGGTTAGATTTCTGGCAGTGATTCAACAGGAAAGGAAGTATCCTAGAATGCATTTCATGCTCTCTGGGACAAGATCTATGCTTCCACGTAACGTGGGAGGATAGGGAAACAGATTTTGAAAATACAGGAATACTCCTCCAGTCATACAAACCATCAAATATTTTTAAATCAAACTTTTATCCAACTATTTTATGACCTTGTAACACTCAGTCTTGTATTGTTCACACACAAGACTTATGAAAGATGAAAAACACTAAGGAAAGTCTGGACTTACATTAATTGGTGAAGTATTTTAGAAATGCAAGTTGTAAGAAAGTTTCTCAGATTTATTGAAATTACAAGTCTGAAACACACTCAAAAATCATAAATTTGTCTCATTACAGCTTTGTTTTTTTCAATAAATAAAATGCTGAACATATTTCAGTAATGACTGAACACCGTCATGGCCACATTTTTAATAAAACCAAGGGAAAGGAGAAGCCCTGGTTAGGAACTCTCTAGAAGTACTACTGTGGTGTTCCCTGACGTACACTGTCACCGTTTATCAATATTCCATGACTGTTAAAGGAATGTTCAGACATACTGGGAATAGAGAGAAGGGTCTGTGTCTAGCATTAGCCAAAGAGAAACTCATGTACTGCTCTGTCAAAACATTATCACAGCTGACAAACCAACCATTTGCAATAGCAGCATGGAATAATATATCTATTTTAAATTAAATATACATCAAGTGTTTAGCAGTTTGGGAGACCAAATGTTCCTAAATTAGTAAGGAGAAATATGAGTGTGTTTTCCAGGGCATAAGAAAAAACTCAGAGAGAAGCTTCATTATGCAGCTGGCAATATCAAGAAGGCAGTCCCACTCTGTCTAAGCCTACTAAGTTAGAGCTAAGTAAGGTAATGTCATGGTTTAGCCCATTCCCCCTCAGTACTGGGGTAAAAGATGGTTAACTCCAGGTAAAATTCCGGCTAAGTAGCCAATCAAAGATTTTTGTGACGTCTCTACGAATGACATATTTAACACAAACCGGAAAAGAAGGTGTGTGGCGCAGAAGAAATTCCAGCCCGGAGGAGTGGCAGAGCACAAGAGATAGGAAATGTAGCCTCTAAGGTCAGTGTAGCAGGAGGGGGGAGGAGAGGCCCGGGGGGGAACCCCTCTCCTCCTCCAGCAGGGGAAAAGACTTAAAAACGAAAACCCCTGCCACCTGTGGAAAATTATTTGGAGTGAAGAAACTTTCGTGTGGGTCCCCCCCCACTGGAGGCCTGGATGGCCCGCGGAGGGCAGAGATGGCTTGATGCCAAGACTGGATCACTTGAAATCTGTATGTAACAAGCTGCAGAAGAATTGCAGCCACGGAATGGTGGAGAAGTCAGTGAACTCTCCTTTGAGGGGTCGAGCCCCCTGACAACCTTGGGACTTTGTCCAAAGCTGAGCCTAACACTAAGCCCCTGAACCCCAAGGGCCCGGTGCAATTGTGGACCGGGTGTGATGGCAGGATGACCCCTTTCACTGCAAGTGGGGGAGCGGTGGCGAGATTGGAGCGGCCATCCGCGGCCGAGAGCCAAGATTGGGCGTCTGACCAAAACCAGAAAGTCAGAAGAATTCCAGAAAGGAAAAGAGGAGACTACTTGGAGTAGCAGAAACATAGCACTGAAAAGTGGTCTTGGGTGTGGACTGAGCCAAAAGAAACCCAGAACTCCTGTGACTCGGCGAGGGGGGGTGAGTCTAAAGAAACCCCCCTGAAACTCCTTGTGAAAGGAACCTCCACGGAGCCTTAGACCCCGTGGTGATGACATGGTAAACCCTCAGCGGCTGTGAACAAACATCTAGAGGTGGGAGGCAGACTCCCCTGAATTATGACGGAGAGAAAGAGAGAGAGATTCAAGCTGCAGTGGCTTGGAACTGTTACCTTACAGACTTTTTTTTTCCTTCTCCTTCTTCCTCTGGACTGCTTTTGAGGAAAAGAAGGAGGGGTGGTATTTGTAAATATGTAAGTTTGTTATTATAGGAAACCTAGTTAGAGTTGTTGTGTATCTAAGTATTCCCTTAATTCTTATCGTGTAGTAATAAATTTTAATAGTAATCCCCATGTCAAGGAGAAGACCTGTTTTGTCTGTGCGAACACTTCTTACTTATTGACAAAATTTATGGGTTGATAAACACCGTGCAGAAAGCAAAGGGGCTAAACCTTTGACAGGTATGACCTCAGGATACCAAGAAATTCAGTCCAGCTGTGCAAGAGATGCCATATCTCTATCTACCTGAGTCCAGCATAACCTGAAAGTAAGCATAAATCATTTACCAAGTATCTCAAAGTGATCCTGGCAAAAAAAAAAAAATCTTTCAGAAAAGTGAAGATGCTTTTCTTGATCCATAAATATATTACTTATAATTTGAACATAAAACCTTGCACAATTTCTGATGTTAACAAAGTGTGACTTGTCTGTTTTATCAGCAAAATTAAAACCAGAACAGAACCCACCATTTTGCCTCACTAGCTTCAGGTGAACCACAATTACCAGGTACACTGCTGAAAATAAGATCCCACAAAAAGTATTTCAGGCTGTGAGCTCAACATGGCCAAGAAAGCATATCCTAGTTCTTCGAAATCTTTGGAGATCTCTCAATGTTTAGTAACAAACAGTGGTCACCATGAGACAACAGTTCACAAAGAGAAACTCTATCACTTTATATGACGTTCTCGCTGATGAAAGACAAAGCACAGATAAACAGGTTACACACTTCAAAAGATCCAAGAGCAACGTAGACAAGATTCAGCCAGTTTACCCAAGAAAGGTTCACGCAGGCAACATTACAACAAACTGACCTCAGAAAGTGGCAAAATAAGACTTTGTTGCTCTCCAACTGCAGAGCGGATGTCTCGGAGAAGATCTACAATTCCACATGCAAGTGGAGACCACATGCAAGACAATAATGAGTGGACAGTAAGCTCTGCTGGTTGATTAAAAGAAGAAAAAAGGTTGTAACGCTGTAAAATTGTAAATGTATATTTTACAAATTGAACTCAATGAACTTTTGATATAAATCTGTCCTCCTCAGTAGACCACCATTTTTTGAAGAAATCTCAGAATCTTTAAGTCTGCTAATCAATCTAAATAACTGTGAAGGAGAAAATATAGAACAAAAAGCCTACATATGTCTAATTCTGACAAATAGTTTTGAAGTAATATCACAGGACAAAATAATCTAGAAGTTTTACACTTTTTAGTGATTTTAGTGGTTTTATTTCTTGTCACAGAATTCAGACAAGCCTGGAAATCAATGTTTTTCTTCTTGTTGTTTAAAAAAAACCCAGAGCCTACAGTCAAAATAATTCTTATATGTGAGAAGGGAGAGAAAAAAAATACTCTGTTCTACAGCTATTGGCTCTGGAGGAGCTATTTTGCTCCAGTTCTCTTTGGTACACACGAAAGATTGGAAGGGACCAATCACTCTCATTTTATAACATGTGCTGCATTTTAATTTTTAGGAAGTGGTACTCAAGCAACCTGAGAGCTCAGCAATTCCAGCAGGGTTAGCGTGAGTTCTCTCCTGGCTTGCTGTGTTACCCAAATCTGATCAAAGGACAAGGACTCCAGAAGCTTGTCCAGCTGTGGTTTTATAATGACACCATTAGGTTTTGCTCTATAATCAAGGTCCCTAAAAGTCTGTGTAGCTTCAGGCTTAATATCTGCGACAAGGTTAACTGAAATCTGCAGCAAGGATAACTACTTTAGCAGATTGTATCAGCAGGAAATATTTAAACACTATTTAAAAGGATTTTAAATAAGCAGATTTTATTTAACACTGCACTAATGCACTGCAATAGAAAATGATACAACAGAGCTGCTACAAATAAACATAATGCTTTTACCCTTACACTGGCCCCCTCCCTTCTAAATTCCCTGGATCTATATTATTAAGTCCAATGAGTGCACCAGATCTTTCTGTCTGAAGCTGAAATACAGGAGCACCAGGCTCAGACAGCCCATTTGCCCTTTGGTTTTGTGCCCGCTGAATCTGCATTCTGGGTCTGTGGAATTAATTATGATAGTACCAGTCCCTGGCAATGTCAGTGTTGTCAACTCAGGTGTATCAAATGTTCTTTCTTACATGCCTAGAACTTCTAGAGGAAGGCAGTTTCTCCTGTAAGACTGGTGTACCCTGCCCTCTAGTGCCAGGTGCACCAATAGATGTTCATTTAAATGCACACTCAGGCCAGAAAAAAGCCTGAAGCAGCAGGCGTTCTTCATATGACATCCTAGAAAACATGGTACTTCCTGTATGACTTAGAGGCTGAAGATGTTGCTAAACCAGATATAAGGGGTTGGTCTGGCACTATTGCACAGTACTGCAAGACCCTAAAATAAGAGTGAGACAATGGGGCATGTCTCACTGGGTCACATGCAAGACATTTCAGATAACCAGTTCTAATATCCTCTCTGGGAAGAGGTGAAGACTAGTGTTTATTGCTCATCATGGTGCTAAAGAAGTCTCTGCTTCACAAAAAAATGAGCAATGGTGACATTCAAGGTTATAATATACACAAATCTAGCACTAACATTGTATTGAATAGCAAACAACTCCTTCCAAAACATTCTAGTGAAAGAACAGACTGGGTACATTTGTTATTTATGTATTTCGCTGCAGCCTGGAAGATGGGAAATAAACTCATACCAGAGGACTACAGAATTTTTCTATTGTTTGTCCCTTAAGGCAAAAGCTGCCTGTCATCTTTGAGCAGGACCTAAAACAAAGGAATGCAAATCCTTAAGGATGGAAATTGTTGGTTTTAAATGTTGCTATAGCTGAAAACTGTATGAAAACTAATCACAAGAACTACATTTTAAATCTAACATAATTAGGATTTTCTTCTCAGTGGTTCAGCTTTTAGCAGTGATACATCTTATTGAAATTATCTTCTATGTACAATTTGGTGGATTTTCTTGCTCAAATTGTTTCACGTGGCAATTAGTACAATACTGATATTATGACGGATTTTGCTTTCATTGTCATGATCTATCATTTAAAACAAGCAGTAGTATTCATAGGGATAAAAAGGAAAAAAAACTGCCAATTTTTCAGTAAAATGTAGTAATTGCACATGGCTGTGCATAGTGTGTACTATAATCACTACTGGGTTTGAGCACCATAAAAAAATACAGGTACTAAATTGGGATTCTCCCATTTTTTTAAGTTCAGATATGTTAAGCCCTGATTGAACAGATGTCAAACATCTGTCTCTTCCTCACAGAAAAACAAGGCTCCCATTCTAACCTGGTTTTGTAGGATCAGCCTTTCCACATTCAGGTCAAATAACAATTTGAATAAGTCAAAGGTTAGTTCATGTTCTCAGAAGAAAATTGAGAAGATAGCTCTTCCTCACATTTACCAAGGTTCTACTTAATATTTTTCCCAGAAACCTGGTACAAAGTACTCTGTCACATTTTTTTATAAACTCTTGGTCATGCAATTTAGGATAACTCTATACTCGCTTAACTCAGTTGAGGATCTGTCCTTGTAACACAGCTGACAGGATCTCTTTCCTGAAAAACTAGAAACACTTCTTTCAGGTTGGCAGAGAAAAATAAGTTTCATATAGCTGACTCTTAATAAGAACATCTTCCTTTTAAAGATTCATGATGAGAACCATTAGATTCTGCGAGGAAAATTATATGAACACAATTTGTTAACGTTGTCAAGTACCTACTGCTGCAGCAAATGCAGACATACATCCTCGATGCCAAGCTCAGTGCAAGGATAGATCCGTACTTCTTGTTTTCTTGTTTTCTAAAGTATCTACTAAGTCATTTCTCCTTGTAAACATGTTAAGCAATTAACAGCTTTTCTTAGTCCATCAAATCTTCAGCATTTAAGAAGAGGGGAATATTTTTTTCTAATCTTTTTTCCGAAGTTTTTTCGCAACAATAAGGTTTCCACCAAAATAAAACTTGGCACTTGGGTCACATCTAAGCATCACTGTCTCTGCTTATGCTACAACACTCCGCATTTATTAGACCACTTTTCTGCTGGTGGTATTGGCACCAGCAGCTCAGGCCACTATAGTTGAATACTTTTCAGGATAAAACCCACTCCATTGGCTGTTTTGACTAAGGCAGGTAAGAAATTTTTGAGACTAATTTAAAGAAAAGACTAGAAGGAATACCTTGCATAAAATTAAAAATATTGTTTAAATAATTATATTAAGAAACCTCCATGTTTCAAAGGAGAAGCTTCAGTTTTGTCTGTGAGTGTTTGGTTGAATGAGAAGAATATTTTCCTCTCCACAGGAAAAGCCAACTCAAATTTTCCTAAAAACAAAAGCCTTTTTACAATCAGTATGTGTAAGTTCAGAGCTCTAAAGATAACTGTACAAGCTCCTTCATCTCCTCACAGCTCCTAGTCATCTACAGAATAGTAAGGTATGCAGGTTTGGGGAGCAGAACCCTATTGCAAGTACTCTCCTGAGCTGCAGATGTTGGTTTTGCTTACAGGAGCTTCTGCACTCACACACACAGAGGAAATGAAAGCATGAATACAGGGCCATGGATTCACACAGCTCAAGTTCCACCTGGGACCCTGGACTATTTCGTCTTCGCTTTTCCCTTGGAGATCTTAGGCTTTCAGTAGAACATACAATGTGAAATACAGATTACATGAGGAAGTAGAACATACACCACAGAAAGCAAATGCATAAAGGTGGGAAGCAGAAAAATCAGAGGCAGACAGTTAACACAGGTGTTGCAGTAAACAGGCTGGCTTCATTTCAGTGCTTTATTACTTGCAACACAGAAACCGAATTTGTCAATATGGAGAAAATATTTAAAGGCACTAATGGATGATGGATGCCTAATGGGTCTCCCTTTTCAATGTGGTAAAGTGTACATTTGCCATATGTGCTTTTAAAGGGTTTCCTTTTTAATTACAGCTCAGCCCCTAGAGGAAACAAACCCTCGAATTTCCATGAAAATCAATGGGTATTTCAAGCCCTCAACAACTGTCAAGATCAGAAATTAAGCTAACAATATATGTGCAATTATGGTATTGAGAAAACATATCCCTCCTCAAGTTATGGATTAATTAGTTTGGGTCTAACCTGATCGCACTTCCCATGGTCTGAAATGAAAGTCAGCAAAGAACAAATTTTTAGCTGTCTTCTTAAAATGAAAAGTTTAAAAACCCATCTTTCAACAGATACAGCACTTCAAAAACACAGAATCTATGACTTTCTGGTATAAACTACTGGTCAGGAAATAAGTCATTTGGTCAGTAAATCAGGAAAAGAATTTTGGTGAATAAATAGGAAACAGATGTCAGAGACAATGAACTTTGTTTCACTGTTAAGGATCAGTAACATACTATGTTGAGGCAATAAGTCACCAACAATACTAGCGTAAGTGGTGAAAAGAAAAGGATAATTGCATGGAAAAGGCCAAGACCTGTATAATTGCAACATTTCGCCATAAGACTGTAACCGGGGGGGGGGGCGTGGGGCAAGAAAATATTATGTTATACCTCTTTTAAATCTAGCCTAAAAAGTGGGAAATATTGGGCTCTGAAAGGAAGCAAAAATCAAGTAAAATTAAAGATATGTAAAGATCTAAGTAAGATCTTGAATAAACCTGATTAAAAAAGGACTGGGATTTCTAGTGACCCAAATCCCAGCCTGATGGCTCACATTGCCACTTCTCCCTCAGGCAGAGTGAGAAAACGGCAGCTAAATAAAATGGTTCGAAAGTAAACAGACTGATCTCCACACCATGTTCATAACGGTGGGCAAGAGTGGCTCTCGTGCTGTACTGCACATGGTAACACAATTTGATTCACCTGCCTTCTCTCTTGAATATGTAAGATTTCATCTTCTCCTTACATCCATGTCTGCCTAAAAATTAACTGAAATCAAAGTCATGAAATTCTCACCCAATACAAAAATATAAAAATTTCTAGAGAAAATATAAATAAATAAATAATTTCTAAATGGAAGGAAAAGAGCTTCACTAGAAAGCTTATGAACCAGATGAGATTTCCTCTGACTACTTCAGCTGAATATATTCTGACATGTCACTCAAGATCTAGAGGTAGAACATGAGGAACCAAGTCCTGACCCTTTTTAACTTATGCTTTTCTATATTTTCAAAGAAGAATTCCAAAAGTTACTTGACCATAATTTCTATCAATAAGCATCATTTCGGCTATAATTCAGACTACAATCAGACATGAATCTAAAACCAACCAACCAAAATACATTATGGTGAACACTTCCTCAAATATTTTACACTGCTTGCCCATTTGCAACCAGGTTGCAGATGAACACATCGGTAAAACTACCTGTGATGAACTTTCAGTAACGATTTTAATAAGATTGGAAGCACAACTACTTTCACTTCAAAATTTTTAAGAATTGTGCTATGATATCACAATGAGGGATTCATGGAAATATTCCAAAAAAAAAAAAAGATAAATGGCATTGCAAGAACACCAAAAAACTGGAGAGATGGGGGAGAAATTAATTGAACCTACACTTTTGATAAATATTTATTTTTTTGCAGAAGAAAAATGCACACTAGTTTAAGCTGTCATTATGCTAACCTATATCCTATTTTTCATATTATTAGTAATACATAATGTGGTAGTTTATATTCAAAAATAAAACCAGAATGTATATACCTCATGTATTTATCCAGAAATACACTAAGGTTACTATGGTTACGAAAAATCCATTACCTTTGAATACCGAATGAAAAAGTTTGACTTAAAGTGTGCGCTATTTATTATAGCGATCATCAACAGCCTTCAGGAGGTTCTCTAACTGGATTCATTTTTCAGTGTCAAAACTGACCCACCACACCAGTAGCTTATGGCCTGTGCAAAGCAAAGAAATTTGAACTATATGAATTTTTAAATATGTTTTATACTAACTCAAGATGCAGAAATGGCTTTGAATTTTAAGGCCTTACATTACAAAAAAAAAGTAGGGTCTTGGTACCCTTTCCCCCCTGAGTTGTCCAATATTAAATGCTTTACTTTTACTTGTACCTAATAACATATACAAATTCTGAAGGGTCCAGAATAGTGCTTATGCTGTACTATAATACTTCTAGCTCCATATCTTGGGGGTTTTATTAATTTTGTTTGTTGTTTGGATAATGTTTGAACAAATAATTTGGATACTTCATTAAACTACACCAATTACATTAAAATAGGAACTCAGATTACCACGCTGTACTGCCGAACAACAGGCATTCAGCTTTTATGTAATAGTTTAAGAGTATTGATATAACCTGGCTGTTGGCACACGTCATAACTAATATCAGAAGAAAACAGATTATTAGTTTATACTTCCAATAAACTAATTAAACATGGAATATTCAGGTAAGTAATGCAGTGTATCTCTAATTAAGAATATCCAAGGAATACAGGAAGAAAAACTATTAAACCTGCACATAATATCTTGTCTTCAACAGCTTGCAGTTTACTTGCTTAGAGAGCTAGATGGTATGAGATCAAAATGTTATAAAACCATTAAAAATATGACTCGGATCCTGTGAAAGAGAGTAAGATAGCATAAGATTTAACTACACCATCCATGGTGGTGTTAATTTCTGTGAGTGCCAACAAAGAGTTTTATGAAAGATTCTTTAAAAAAATAAAACCATCAGGGTTTAAAGTGCATCCAGTCAATTTTAGAATTATTTTTCTTTTCCTCTGAAATAAGAAGAGGTTAATCATACAATTATTCATAGCAACTATGAGATACACATTAGACATGCAACCTAGCAGAGAACTCACCTTTTACAACATGTTTAGTTTCATTTCCAGAGTAAATTGGTATTCCATTCATATATAAAGTATACTGTGTGATAATACCATTTGGTGTTTTGGGTGGACTCCAACTCATCAGCAGGAATGTGGGAAAGGATATTGCTGTAGGTGACTGCACATCTTCAGGGGCTGGTGAAAAAGATGCATAATGTTATGTTATCTTATATTGTCTTTCCACAGATAGTAAAGAATTTAGGTGAGAAGCTACTACCAGAATGATTTTTGGTAAAGCTGAAATTTCAGAAGAGATTTTATGTCTGCAACATACCAGCATTTTGAGAAGCCTCTTATTTTATGTGAGGAATCCTAGCCAAATAGAAACTTCAACGAAAGATGATGATATACACCTTGGGTTTAGGAGAATAATAATGCTTCTATAATTTCATCTTTCCAGCTTGTTAACACTGAGCAAGGTGAGGGGTAAATGATTTCAGTGCAGTCCTTTTTTTAATACAAATTATTTTCTCTTCCTTCATGCTTTTTACTCCTAATTACAAAGGGATCATTCCAATCACAGATGCAGGCAATGTGTTCTTAGGCACTACCCCTTATTTCAAACTCTTCATAATTCAATACACTTAGTAATGTTTGTTTAATGTAAATTTTAAATATATAATATAGTGGAAGTTGGCAATGCATAATAATTTAAAAGTCGAGTTCTTTCACTGTTCCAATGAGTTATATATTAGAAGCACAAGGAATCCCACGGAATATCATAAGGAGAGCAGAGCTCAGGCCTTAGTCTGGGAGAAATATCTTGTAATTTACAAGCTCTGTGCTAGCAATTTAAAACAATAACTAGCAGTGGCTGGCAATGTGAAAACAATATAAAGTAATGAATGTTTCAATAGGGAAACAGGGATAGCTGGAGGGTGTGATATGGTGTCTGTCTTCTGTATCGCCAATTTATTGTTACTAAGAGCATGCAACAAGAGCATCCAAAAATAGAAATTCCACACATTGACTTCTTGTTCAATTCTTCTGAGAGATAAAACACGTTCCCCATGGCTTTATTTGATCTTCGGGGGGGGAGGGGAAAAAAAAAAAGAAAAAGAAAAAAATTTACTCTTGCCTAAACCTTTCCAATAGGACACCTGGATTTATTCCTGGATTCCTGCTTTATTCACTAAGCTGATAAAATAAGACATAAACAATTTATTTTTAATTACTATGTCACAGCAGAAAGAAATATGTAAATAGTGTATTTCATGTTTACATCACAGGGTCCAATAACTATTTGGTTGTCAGAGGCTGCACCTTTTCATGTAGAATGCCACCAGACAATTTCAGTCAGTTTATTTTGAACATCCAAGAGGCAATAATTGGATTCTGACTTGATTGGTGCTGCTGGCAGTTGTTAACATGGTCACACCCAAATTCTGTTCTAGCAGTGTTAGACTGCAATCTTCACTACTGCCTTTGTCAAGACAATGCCTTGCACGATTACCTGCTTTGGCAGCAATTCAACATGCCAGCATTCTTTTAATTATTATGGCCATAATTCACATGACTTTATGCCAAAATTTTATTTGCTTTATTGGTACTGTATTATTACCTAGTTTACATGAGAAGATAAAACAAAGAACTGTGGGAGGGAGGGAATTTTGAAAACTGCTCTGCATCATGGAAGATTAACTACTGTCCAATAAATACATGTCAAAGTCTTCATTATTCTACTGGTGTAGATTTGGAGTAACTGATTATTTTAACTGGATTAACATGGTTTTAGGATAGAAACAGGAAATGCGGACTTCCTGTTTAATTGAGAATGAAGTTAGATATGTCACTGATATTTTCGGAGCATTTGTAATAGATGTGCATTACTTATTGGCCTAGTCTCTAGAGTCAGAACTGAATGTATTTTTTCTTTCTTCCTTGTTCTTAATGTAAGCATAGGAAGCATTAATTTATACTCACAACCTTTTAGTTTGACCACAGCAACTTGTGTAAGTGTTTAGGAAAAAAAAAAGGAAAATCTGAACAGCAATTAATAAATAACTCAATCGGCATGTGGCAGTTTCATCACACTGAAATAATTGTTGCCTATTGCTGGTGTTTAGCAGTTAAAAGAAACCATGGAAATCAACCATTTGATTCTCAATTTCATACTGTGCCATACAATCAATTCTTTTTAGTCAGACTGTCTCTAGATTTACTTCTGAGCCACAGTAAAATGAGGAAGCTTTCATTAATCTTTCAGATGCTTCATATTAATGACAAGGCTCTTGCATGAACAATGTAACAGCAATTAAAAAGCCCATTAATCTGCATTACAGCTATTAAAGATGCATGTCATTAAAGGGTATGGAGTTTGATTCATTTTCGCACCCCCCCAAAAAATGGAGCAATTATGGTCTGGCAATGCACTTTGTCATCAAATTAGGTTGGGGTTTTCCAGCAAATGGCTTTGCAGCGTTTAGCTCTTCTCCTGTTTTATTATTCATGACTGAAATGTGGAAGTCAAGACCTTTGAAATTACTTTACCTTCTTGTGGAGTGGAGATGTTCAATGCGTGCAAGCTCTCAGTACAGCCAGCCAAAGTGCAAGCAGTTAGGGTTACAGCGTAGTTTGTGAAGGGATGCAAGCCCGTCAATACGCCTGCAACACAAGAAAGCAAGGTGTTGTGCATGTACAGTGTGCACACTGGTTATATGCATACACAGGCAGAAGTAACATAAAGTCTTCCTTCTTTTACAGGCCTCCACTGTTACAGGTGGAAAAGGAAAACTATTTCAAGGTTTCGTTCCTATCATCCATGACTTAAATTTTGCAAAATAAATTAAGAGTAAATGGTATTTTATTCCATTTTTAATACTAAAGATGCAGCTAAGTTTCTTGAGTCATGCTCACTGTAACAGATACTGCTTCAAAACTGAGGTGTATATTTTAATGTAACAATGACAATAAAGGAGTTCTTTTCCTAGTCTCACAAAGTTTTTTCAGCTATTCATTTTGTTTTTCCAAAGAATTTTCAATGTCTCCCAGAACAAACTTTTTTCAATGTTTCCTCTCCAATACTGCCCCTATTCATCCATAAACTGAAATCTTTTTTGTATAAAACATTCCACTTATCTTCCATTACTTCAGATCATACATTTGCTACACTACTACAGTAACAAAATTCAGGTAACACGGTACCCAAGGGTTTACAAGAAAAAAATGATCTGTAACCTTCTGCTATTTCAGGTCCTGCTTATGTTAGTGAAGAAAAGCTACTAGATTTCCACATATCAATCAGCTCCTTAGCATAGCAAATACAATAAACCAGTGCTCACCACTTCAGGAACTTAAATAATATTTTGAACAACAAAATACAGGAGAATTACAAGGAGAAAAAATTGATTTACCATCATTTTCAGAAACATCAGCAGCTCTCATTTCAAACAGGTCCAACAGTAGGTCCAACAATAAAGTAATAAGAAATCTAAATGCAGTAGTAATTAAAAGAAGGCCAATTCATGTCAAGTTTTACTTCAAACCATGTTCTCACCTCGACTCTCACAGCTCTCTAGTAAAATCAATGTGCAGTTTAAAAAATCCCAGTACCTCAAAGAACCCCCAGCATTACATGAACACAAACAAGTAGACAAAATTAGTCCTTATTACTACTTGTAGTTGGTTTACTACAGAGAATGCAACATAACTTTGCATTTTGCTTAAAAAAAAGTCCTTTTTCCACACTTAAGTCCTTTATAATCATAAAACGGGTCTGGAGAATTTGATGTTGGAAGTTAACAGTTAAAGCATAAATATATTATTTTCTAAGTAGAACAATCAAAGTCTGTAAAGGTTTATATGGTGTTTACTAATAGGTGTATTCACATGGAAAATATGAGACTAGCTTTCGCTGAATTAGTAATGTTTGTGCCTTTTCTTGCAATCAATCAAAAAATTTCAAAGGTTGGCATTGTAATTATCTTTCTATTTGAATTTTCTGAAGTGCAGTTCCACTCATACACATGAAGAAATATTCAGAAGTAATCACTTGTACTTCAGGGTAATGTTAAACTAAAACCAGTTGATCAGCATCTGCTTGCTCTGGTTATAGCTTTGATTTTGCAAATCCCCAGTTAACAGTGGAAAGCTGTACTGACATCTTACTATCCGATGTAAATGTGACAGGAAAGGAAAAGAATGCTGTGTCAGCCACCACCCAACCAAATGTCCCTGTAATCTTTCTGTGATGGAAGGCAGATATTTTTAAATGCCACCAAAATGCAGAAAATAGGAAATGATTATGTTTTCATAGAATGCTTTGGGATGCAAGTGACCTTAAAGATCATCTAGTTCTAATCCCCCTCCATAGGCAGGGACACTTCCCACTAGACCACATTTCTCAGAGCCGCATCCAACCTGGTCTTGAACACTTCTAGGGATGTAGCATTCATAACTTCTCCGGGCAACCTGTTCCAGTGCCTCACCAACCCCACAGTAAAGAATTTCTTCACAACAGCTAATCTAAACCTACCCTCTTTCAGTTTAAAGCCATTACCCCTTGTCTTTTCACTACACGCCCTTGCAATAAGTCCCTTTCCAACTTTCTTGTATGCCCCCTTTAGGCATTACTATCCCTTCTAAAATATTGGAAGTACTGGAATCTACAATAAATTCTTCATCACAGAAATACCATTAGTTAAAAAAATATCTTTTTTTGCATAAGACTTATTTCCAGATCATAGAGGGTTAAACACAGGAAACTATAAAAGGCACAATTGGAATCACCTTCTGCAAATAAACAGAAGCAGAAACCAAATCCTCTAAATGTGACATTTGCAAGTTCTCAGTCAAGAGGAGCATTGTATAGTGTATATGCCACCTCTCTATTCACTCTACTGGGCTTTAGGAAGCAATTTAGTTTTATTTGTACATTTAGCACTTGTAGCATTCTTTTCTTATGAAGCAGTGAATTAATGCTCCTTGCATTTCCTGATAAAAGACGTTCTGCAGGGTCACCAATGGCTTCAGGCACTGAGAGCTGCAGTAGGACATATCCAGAAAGATGCCCGTATCTGTAGAAAGTTGGGATTGGGCTGTTTTGTTTACTTTTGACAAAGTAGACAGATTTTATACAAAGCACCTGCAGCAGAACAGAGTTCACATTGCATAGGTAGATTTGTGAAAGGCAGTGAGATTTTGCAAAAAAAAAAAAAAAAGTAAAATCCACAAACCCCCCAAATAAGTAAAAAAATCTTTTGCAAAAGGAGGCTTCTGTTTAAAACTTCATTGAGCATAGGCAGCAAATTTAAAAACGATTTGTTTGTTTCCTAATCAATGTTTTTCCTTCACATGTACTCTTGCCCTATTTTCTTTCAACAAAGAAACAGATGCGCTGCATAGGTAGGCAATAGAAAGTGCACAGATTTTATTTACATACTTCAGCAAACTACTTTTTTCTCAGCTGCCATCCTATCTGTTTGGCCAGCATCCACTGTAATCTGTTCTCCTTCATTATGTTAATCTGTGGGCGGAAAGATTTCTGTCATCTTCAAATCGCTTGTACAGCAATGGTAAACACCTTGGCCTGTCTGTAATTGGACAGGTGTCTGCATTGGTGTCACCCGGCTTTTAATTCAATTAAAGAACTGGCTGCTCTGCTCTCATTACCCACTCATTTCCTCTGCACTTTCAGTCAGTCAGTGAAATTTACACTCAGCGCCTGACTACGTTAAAATACGAAGTCAGCAGTCCCACAGCAAAGATCATCACTGATACACGTGAATTAATTTATAGCACAGCAAAATAAATTTTGCTGTAAAAAAACAGCCTATGATCCAATGAAGTTGGCTGACAGCTTTAAAAAACTTACCCCAACTCCTCAATTATCATGCTCCCTGACTGGCATCTCTTGTCTATACCCAATAATTGTTGATCTGATGAGAATCCATCGGGCTTTCCAAGATGGGATGCTAACAAAGCAAAATTCAGCCACAATTGCATGTATTCTATTAATGTTAACAGGAGAGAGGCAGATAAATTGTCACTTTGATTAGGAGATAGAATTAGAGACATCAGTAATATTTAAGATGAGGGTCAACCTCCCACATTTGGGATATGAGTCCCATTCATTCAGTCTGCCACCACAGAGCAGCTGAATCCACCTAGTCTCAAAATTTACATCATAGACTACGTTCAAAGCCTTAAAATCCACATGGGGAAGTGGAGACACTAAATCATTCTAACACACCACTCCTATCTGCCCAAAGAACCTTTGGAAATAAATTAAAGTTCTAACACAGACATTTTGACACAGTGACCCCATGAAACTGAATAATGTCATTTGTTAAATATGAATGTAAAGTTAACAGTCTAAAAGAGTGATCTGGAATCACACCTAGAACATTAAGCACACTTTATATGCAAAACTAGTATTTAATTCTCTATACTTTTATTTAAATGGTCTTTAATTATTTGCAATATTGAAAGTTGAGGTTTAGAGTTGTGTCAGAGAGAAAATGCTAGGTTCATTCTAGCAGATAAGGGATAAGAACATTGCTATGGACAGTAGAAAAGGGGTCAACAATGAATTTATGGTAAAATGGGTGCATGGAGTAGTCAGGGTGAGTTGCACCTTTATATCCACTCCATTCATCATTCTAATGCACACAGCATATAAGAAGATTAAATATACAGCTTCTTTCCTTCACTTCTCTGTAAAATAGAAATTTCTTTTGTTCAGAACCTCTAAAAGGGAAGTCTCATACATTTAGGCAACACAGCCATACTCCACAGCATCCTGGCAGATTTTGAGTGAAAAAGCAGTACTTTGCATCAACAGAAAAAAAACCCAAAACTGTTCACCACTAAAGTATGAGGGTTAATATTCTTTTCAGAAAAACCAAAAAAGAGAATCAAAGGCAATTACAGTATTATAGCAATTTCTTCATCCAGTTTCATGAAAGCAGCTGCTTCACTGTTCCAGTCTGTCATCCTACTGTTTCATGAAGTTGCTTCAAAACTCCACCAGGTCTTCAGAGATGAAAAGACACACTTGCTTATTGCAACTTATAGAGCTTTTACTCTTCATAATAGACTGGTTATGAAAATCCATAAATTGAGGTGAGGTTTTTAAAAAATATTTCCTGATGAAGCCTTCCCATAAAAACAAAACCACTCACCTACACACACAACTCACAAAAAAAGCTATTTGATCTTACAGATGGAACACGAATACTAAAATTCACTTCCTCACTTCAAAAAAAATTTCACTCACCTAACACAGTGGAAGAGGACTATTTTGCAAGGCTAGATCTATTTTTTTTAGAGGCGAATTTAGCTAATTTTAATCATAACCAGACTTACATATGCAGCCTGAAAACTCAGCTTTGCTACTGAATATTAAGATTCCAAACAGAGATTATCGCACATTTGTTTCACAAGCTGAGTATTTTTTTGCCAAAAGGACGTTTCTTTGACAGATTTTTTCATTGTCAACTCCCTAACCCTCTATTTCACAAGGAGCTATTTTGAAATACACCAATTGAAACAACACTTGACCTTTAGACTTACCTTAATTCTTGTTTAAGCTTTAAAAACAAAAATTACAAAATCTCCCCTCCGCATACCTCAAGACTATTTAGCTAACTTGAATGCCTGAGGTCATGCAGCATCTGTCTAACAAAGTCACTTGTGTGTCGAGATGCATCATTGCCACAGTACACTTAATCACAGTCCGCTGATCAGAAAAGGAAGTCCTCAACTGACTTTGTTTTTGACAGATTGTAGCAAAAACTGTTTAAGTACATGTGTCTTCTACATATGCATTTCTGAACTGAAAGCCTGTGCACATCAATCTGTCGCATACATCTGCATTTTTAAAGCATCTTCTAAGTATAGTATGAGTCATAAAACGTTGAAGGACTATTGAACATGAGGACACCTATTCCAACTCTATGGCTTATAAGAAGAAAGAAAAGGTTTACTTCAGTTATTGGATTTAGGTGGCTTGGAAATCCCTTCTTTTCCCCAACAGAAATATTTCATACCGAACCATACGCAAGCTCCACTGGCTTTGAAGATGCAATTCAAGTTGCAGTGGTTGAAAGAAACCTGTTACATTCCCCATAACACAGAACAACTCTCTAGCTGCTTCAATTTGCAAAAAACCTTGGCCCAACAGAGTATTGATTCTGTAATAATCTACCGCTTTGTCACCCTTGATCATTTCAAACTGTCAGTGCTCATTTTCTGTAGTATGATTAACTTTAAAAGTTTGCAGAGAGAGAAAGCAATACCATCCACCTTTTTGCAAACTTTTTTGAGTACGTCTATAAAAACATACTAATTATCCCTTCTGTCCTGACAAATATTAGAAAGTTGACTTCTTTTTATTAATAAAAGTATTGGTATGTAGCTAAGAGCTGATGTGATTTTGATAAAATGTTCAGGTTTATTTAATCAGACAATTTACATTTTGTATGAATAAATTTATAACACAGCATTGGACTGTAAACAAGACTCATTTAGGTCTAAACTCAATCAAGTTTGAATCTTAATATTGTAGAATACTAATATAATTTATGTTTTAAAATTCATATATTGAAAAATATGCCACTAGTCTGCTAAAGCCAGCTAAATGAAAGGAGATGGGAACCTACATTCTGCCACTCTGACTTAGAGTCATTAGGAGCTCAAGCATCACCTGACAACTCACAGAAACCTAATGTGCAAAGACAGGTCTATCGGCTGCCCGATGTCGCATTAGCTGCTGCAGTCAAACAGGGATCTGAGCAGGGGCTGGGGTGCAGCTTCTGGTATGCTCCCTCAGCTCCTCCCACCAAGATAGAGTGCCTACAGATGGGTGAGAGAGACAGAGAGACCAAATCTCCTTACAACACCCACAGGGACAAAACAGGCCAAGAATGAGCATCACAGCCCTCATCATTAAATGGACCTCAGTGCACAACACCCCTTTGTGTGGGAACGATGGGTACATCCCTCCAGATCTTACATGCTGTGGTATGGCATTGTAAAGCACATACTGTCATTCTTCTGGGAAATATTTAGACATCTTCTGTCATCTATCTGTGCTTCTAACCAAAGGTTACTTCTACAAAATGATGATAATGAGACATAATCCACCTCAAAGTAACAGCCATTCTTGTGTTTAGCATGGTTCAAGGACCTGATGAAGCAGCTTTCAAAAACCATATTTTCATTACAAAGTTCCAGCTTTTTTTACTTTAAATGTCAGTTGTAAGTAAATATAAACTAAATGCACCAAACCTGTTTAGTGCATTATGGCTCTTCGTATCTACCTAAAAAGTTTTAAAACATTAGAAATTTGTCTCAGTTCAGAGCAGGGATTTGGGAGTCCTCCTAGTGTTCTAACTCTACTTACATTTACATTAGTTGGTTTCCAATCCTTTCCTATAAATTTATAAATACCCATAAGTTTACAAAAATCTCATTAACTGTAGCATAGGAATGTTTTCAGTGTAAAATATTAGCGCAAACCAAGAGCTTTCAAGTAATTTCAAGTGCATTAAAGTATTATTCCAGCAATTCACTAACAATTTCATGTGGTAAACTCCCCATAGGTGGTAAATTGCTTACAGGCCCCATGTAAATCAAAAAAGCCCAAAGGAAACAGCATTTCCTAATAGCCACCCTAGACAGTGACCCCTGAACGCTGTCAGAGGCAGTGGGCAGGGTGCAGAGGCTGGTTGCAAATCCACAGGCTGCTTCGGCAGAGCCGGCCGAGGCCTGGCAGAGCTTTCCCTGAGACGGAGAATCTCTCAGGCAGCAGCATTTCCCAGAGCACGGGCATTTGCCAGCCTGGTAGCAAGTTTCCCCCAGCCCTATGGCCCCGCTGTCCATCCCCAGCTGATCTGTCACTGGCAGGTGTCCCTGTCTCCTCTTCTGAGAGATTCTCTGGCTAGAGCACTTTCAAAACCAAGGTGCAGCCCAGACACTTTGATTAACCATATTAAATCATTAAATTAACTTTTCCTGAGATATTCATCTGTCAAGCATAAAAGACTAAAAGGTGAAAAGTAATTACAAACACGTGTCATGGGAAGGAGGGAACGGCAGCCATGGGCTTTCAGAGGGGAAGCTGCCGACAACAATTTTCTCATTACCACGCGTGCAGTCACAACATCAGCCCTCAACTATTGCAGCAATGACACGGGCAGGATGAACTGCAAAACCATACGAACTTGAAAGAGAAATCTATAAGAGGAACATCAATTGTTCGTGACTTCTTTTGCAGCATATTTTATTTCAATATTATTGCCAAGTATCACTAGCATTCTTCACCGCCAATATTTGGGACCCTGTCATTTACAGGCTTGTCAATCTCCTGAATTCTAAAATGAGAGAAATCTGAATTATGGTGGGTAAAAAAAAAAAAAACATAATCCTCCCAGTGCTTGTGCTTGACAAGAGAAGCATCAGAGGATTGTGATCAGTAATGCAAAACCTGTTTAGAGGCAAGACAGCTGGGGTGTATCCCAGGGATTGACAAATACCATTGGACATCTTCAATTATGACCTTGATGATGGGGGAAGTGTGGCCCTCAGCAAGTTTGTGGATGATACAAAAGGGCCACTAAGATTAAAAATGGACTGGAGCATGTCTTTTATGAGGACAGGCTGAGAGAGCTGGGACTGAGCTCAGGAAAGAGAAGGCTTGGGGTGATCTATCAATGTTTATAAATGCCGGATGGGAGGGTACAAAGAAGCAGCCAGACTGTTCTAAGTAGTGCCCAGTGATACGACAAGAGTCAACGGGCACAAATTGAAATACATGAATCATAGTATCATAGAATACCCTGAGTTGGAAGGGACACACAAGGTTCATGGGTCACGATGATCTCAGAGGTCTTTTCCAACCTAAATGATTCCTTGATCATCAAGTCCAACTCCTGGCTCTGCACAGGACAACCCCAAGAATCACACCATCTGTTTGAGAGCCCAAACTCTTCTTGAACTCTGGCAGGCTTGGTTTTGTGATAACTTTCCTGGGGGAGAAAATGAAATTCCAACGGAACACAAGAAACCACACTTTTTTACTGTGAGGGTGGACAAACACTGGAACTGGTTTCCCACAGAGGAATATCTCTATATGTGGAGATACTCAAAACTCAATTGGACATGGTCCTGGGAAACCTGCTCCAGCTTGCCTGAGCTAGGGGAATGGACAAAATAATCGATCCAACCCCAACGATCCTTTGATATTCTGGATTCCAAAGGAAAGCAGAAGCAAAACTTCTCACAAACCACACAGAAACAGCATGTGTTCTAAAGCCTCTTTCATTTGTTTAAATACTGATACTAATTGATATTCCGAATTTCCATGTCAGCATGTGGAATGCACTGGAATGCACAGGAAAGCAATCCAGCCTCTAGGAAAAAAATTCTTTGATGTGATGACCCTGTACTTCCTTTATTACTCTGTGAGCGTGACCAGCTGTATCCAAAGTCTATCAATGTTATTACATGCTTCTTTGAAGGCAAGATAGGCTTGCACAGTGCTCCTTGAATCCCAAAAATTTACAGTGTAACTTTATACTCTCAGCCTAGAATACAGATACTGAACACTACGTGGAAATATATCAAATAATTTATCGAATGCACTCCTGGTTCAACAGTCAGAACCTCATTTTAAGCACTTAAATCTGATGAATACTCCTTTCTTGGGTGGAGTGAAAAAATAGTTTGACATTTTGAAGATTACAAGGGTCAGTTTTGGAAGGATTTTCATTTCTGATGAGTCACAAATAGGCATTTGAGATTGCGGGATTACAGTCATTTAAAGACCTGTTTTACTTTTAATATTTAGCTCAGCTTCATGACAAGAGAAGGTTCTTGTGAGTTTGACACACACAGGGCAGACTTCTCGGACAGACCTCTTTTGTCACTGTGCTACGGTTATGACTCACGACCCTACTGAAACGGTGCAAAAGAATTTACAGTTTTAGTATAAACCAAAACACAACAGATGGGCATGAAAAGTTTCAAGGGAAAAAATAAGACAAAGAGGGTTGTCAGTGCCCTCAGATACATTTGCAAGCAGTAGATTAAGTGGTGCCTAGGTTTGACAAGGAACGAAAATTTGAAGGAGGGTGTGGAAAAATGCCAGAGTTTCTTCAACAGTGATCTCACTGAGAGGTGTGGTGCTTTCTTCTCTGCTGTTGCTTTAACAAGGCTGTTTGAGTTATTGTGGCATTTCCTCATGGAATGCAAGAAAACAATTTCTGAAGAAATTTCCCTGAAATTAGGGAGAAAACAAGTAACATTTTCCTTCTCACCAAACTCAAAATAAGCAAAGATAGCATCTTCTGTGGGGTTCTGTGTTTATAACTTTTGATTAACTAGGAAAGATAATTCACCAGGGAAGGACACCTGGGAGTCTCACATTTGTGGATAACCAGTTCTCAGCATCCACAGACTTGCCCATCTGTGTAGGCTTCATTGAAATCAACGGAGTAAGATAAAACAGCTTCAAGATTGGTGATTAAATTTTCACTTGTCTCAGCTGTGACCTCACCATAAGGACATGAATTACATATTTCATACAATGCCAAAATTGGAAAATACATAACTAAACTACTGGGCTGCAGTTATAAATAACAAGAGAAAGCACTCCTTAAACACACAAAACTGAATTGGAAAACTTACTGCCCCACCAAGTTACAGAAGCTAAAAGTATAAATCTATAAAAAAATAAAGACAATTGTACCATAGTACATTAAGCATGAGAGTCCAGATACAGCTTTCAGCCGAGGAATTCCAGAGCCAAACAGCTGAATTTGTATTAACAGGAACACTCACTCTATGTTTAGCACATTTCTTACATTTTCTTCCTAAGCATCTATAATCTGACATTGTCAGAGAGACCAATATTTGAATTCAGCCATTCTTAAGTTCTTTGGATCATATGAGTGGACTGTGTGCTGGTGTGGCAAAATAAGCAAGCAGGATGCTGCATCAAGAAATGCATCACCAGGAGAGAGAAAGAAGTCATTATCCCACTCAGTGTTTCTCAGGTCATACCTGGAACACTGTGGTCAGTTTTGGTTCCCACTGTGCAAAAAGAGATGTGGACAGGCTGGAGAGGGGCCAGAAAAGGGCCACAAGGATGATAAAAGGATTGAGAAGCCTGCCATGTGAAGAAAGGATGAGAGAACTGGGTTTGTTCAGCCTTGAGAAAAGAAGGTTTGGGGAGATCTTATCACCATGTTCCAGTATTTAAACAGTGGCTACAAAGAAGATGGAGAGTCCCTTTTTACAAGGAGTCACATGTTAAAAACAAGGGGTAATACATACAAGTTACTCTTTGAGAGATTCCAATTCGGCACAAGAGGAAAAATTTTCAAAATGAGAACAATCAGCCATTNGTTCAGCCTTGAGAAAAGAAGGTTTGGGGAGATCTTATCACCATGTTCCAGTATTTAAACAGTGGCTACAAAGAAGATGGAGAGTCCCTTTTTACAAGGAGTCACATGTTAAAAACAAGGGGTAATACATACAAGTTACTCTTTGAGAGATTCCAATTCGGCACAAGAGGAAAAATTTTCAAAATGAGAACAATCAGCCATTGGAATAATGTCTCCAGGAAGTGGTGTATTCCTCAACACTGGATACGTTTAAGACTCAGCTGGACAGGGTGCTGGGTCATCTTGTCTATACAATGGTTTTGCCAAGAAAGATTGTACAAAATGTTTCTTGAGCTCCCTTCCAACCTGGTATTCTGTGACTCCATTCTTTTATTTTCCATTATTCAACAGCTATCTGCTATAATAAAGAACCAAGATCCACTTACTGTCTCCATTTAATGTAAAGGTATGTCTTCTACCTCCTGTAAGCTGCATGCAGATAACCTCTTACCTGTCCAAGCTGTTATAGACTTTTTCATAACCCTGACATATAATTGTGGCACAACACCAACAAATTTAAACAACATTTTTGTTCTGACTGTCAGCTGTGAATAAGCTAGCTAATACATATGTTTCTACTAGGGTTTTAAATTCTACTAATACAATTTGTATTGCCTTAATACCATAAATAAAGAACACTGAAATCAACAAGGTCATCAAAGAAATCGCAGTAACGATAGAAAGCCCATGCAGTATGTAAGTCCATCACTCACAAATAGTCAAGATATTTCAGACTGAAGAAAATAAAATACATGCAAGATTTCTCTTGAAAATGTATGGTTATGGCAGAGAAACAACACAAACCATATATACTTATGTAATAACTATTACATGGGCTTCACAAAAGCAGCAACAAAATACTGCCTGAGTTAACAGATTTCCCAATACTACTGGACTGCCAAAATCTGAGTCAAACCAAAGCAAAAGCTTTGAGCATTACAATGTTACCACACTTGCAATTGTTATGAATTAAATAATTGATGATAAAGATTATAAAAACAAATGTATAGGTCACAATTTGTTACAATCAAAGTAAGATTTTGTACTATTGCCCCATTTAGTCACCATCTAACACAATCCAGATTCTTGTCTGTAATGTACTTCCTTCCCTTGTAACAGCAAGCAAAGGCAGTTTGTTAATAGAGAGCAGAAAGCCAGATCCACGTTATCTTGACAGGAAGAAATGTTCCAAAACGTTCTCTATGTAGCAGAAAGAGTCCAGCCTTTCTTCCCCAAAAAATCTGCCTCCTATGGGTAAAAAGACTTAGACTCCAGGAACCATCTCATGTAATGGTTCCTTATAGCTCCTGTCCACAACTCATAGCTCAACAATGCAAACAAACCCCATAAACTCAAAGCCCTGAATTCCTTCATTCCATAATAACCTACCTCTACATCCCAGTGGTATCAACCACAGCATCTGATTAACACATATGCATGCTAGTTCCCACTGAAATCAGTTTGGTTTATATGATCAAAATTAGGCAGGTAGATCAAGTGCTTTAATACATCATGTCAAATAGCACCCTATGGGACCCACATTCAGAGTTAATTTAGGTGAACTGGATGGAACAACAGTGAAGGACAGGAAAAAAAGAATCACATATACTAATCAAAAATAAGCAAACCAAAAAAGCATTCCTCCCACCCAGATCATAGATAGCTTGGGAATTGCTTTTTAGTATTTCTGTTGTATCTTAATTTCTATTGTTCTTTGAAATGAGTACATCCCTATGAGGACGCTGACACAATTAATTATCCTTCCAAATGTTATCTATGCTGTGTATACACAAAAATAGACAAGTAATTTTTTACAGATCAACAAAAGAAGGTATAAGCATCCTGTGTTATTAGATACGCCTAAAAAATGGTACTTAACGGCATTTACCTGTGAGCATACCAGCGTCAGCAAGCTCAGCACTAGTGATGGGTACATTGGGACCATCCGCTTCATATGCTTTCAAAATGTACTTCTCAATTACACCTATGACCCCAGCTGGTTTGTCCCAGGTGACCTCAATGCTGTAACCATTTATACTGTGAACTCTTGAGGGAGTTGGCACATTTTGTGGAACTGTAGAAGGATAAAATAGAAAATAGAGAAAATGGCAGTTCTAAGGAGACTATTGCCCCTATTCTTCACTTTTAATGGCTGCAGTAAATCAGACTCAACCATTAGCATAAATACAATTTATTAGAGTTGTAACTTTTCAGCATTGATTTAATATGACTGCACATCTTGAGCTATTCAGTTTAAGCTATATTTCAAAACCATCAAAACTCCATCTACATAACATTCCTTCTTGTCTTGTTGCAATTTTCCAAAAACATTTCATGTATCAAACATATTTAAGCATCACTCACAAA
Organism: Oxyruncus cristatus; assembly: GCA_013399855.1. NCBI lineage: Eukaryota > Metazoa > Chordata > Aves > Passeriformes > Cotingidae > Oxyruncus > Oxyruncus cristatus. The sequence goes on from VXAY01000172.1 coordinate 4,804,805, forward strand.
GAGAGGAGGTGGATTGCATGTAACTAACAAGCTCAGGCATTATAATAACACAACTGAATGAAGGAAGACAGTACTGCAACATAGAAGAGTTTTGATATTTATCATTTGGGTATCTAAACCACAGAATGTCACAATTATGAGGCACTTCTAAATATTTGCATTCTCATTTACAGAAGTCCTTCAAAAAATTAAAGCTCTTTGATTTATTTTTCTATTTCCACAATGCCATGCACTTGTCCTGGGGCAAAGCAGTGATTTTTAAGGCCATTTTGCAAAATCTTTTGCTTCTGATCACAGTATAATATAAAAAGAAAAAAAAAAAAAAAAAAGGAAAAGGGAGAATGAAATGTTTTAAGGAACAGAAAACCAAGATCATATATGCATACAGTTGCTAATAAAAAGAAATAATCCCATTTCCTATAACCTTTAACTATTTCTTAGATATTACTACACCAAGTAAAGGTCTGGTCAGTAACAGCTTCATCACAGATGACCGCACAAGGGATGCAAAGGAAAGGCCCAAGGAACACCATGGCAGGATGATGGATGATGAGTTTGCCGTAAATGCATGTGGACTCCCCAGCCCTGCTGATGATCATTCACTTTTCTCACCATTAAATAACCTATTTTTTGGTAATTTTATTGTTTAGTTTCATTAAATATGAATGCAGCCTTGTTTTTTATAAGAAGGGTACTAGCATGGAAAGTACAAAAATACCTGGAAGTTGTAATTCTTGTGTAAAGTAAGAATGTGATACTCTGAGAAAGTTTCCATTACTACAGTAATATATTGATTTTATTAGTTATGAAGTGTATCACAAGGCAAGGTAAGGTACTGTACAGCAGATGGTCTTCTCATAAGGGATGCAACAAAACCAACTCAAAAATAATTAAATAGTGCAATTATTCTCCAACCCCAGGGAACATAGAGTGCTCAATGCTGTGGTCAGCTTGCAAACATAAATTTGTGGCAAATCTTACAGTTGTCAGACAGTTAATATGAAAATATGCATATACATTGTGCCTTCTGGGTGGCACACAAAATAACTACAGTAAGTTGTGTAAGAATGCATTTGCAACTCCAATATTTATGCAGGTATCACATAATGTTTTATGATGATAACTTCCATCTGAATAACTTCCATCAAAAGAATTCTCTGCCTTGTTGGAATGCAATTAGGCTTCAATTTACAGAAGAGGGAAAGTTTGTTAAATAAAATACACAGAACTGTAAATCTTCAAAAACTTGCTCAATGAAGTTTGCAAAAACACTGAGCAGAAGAGGAAAAGTCTTTTAAATTTTCTTCATAAGACATATGATCTTTCATGCTCAGCAGATATTATGTTCCTACTCTGAAACCTTCTCCACAAGCCTCATGCTGCTTTTGTAGTACATATTGCCACATTTTCACACACAATCTATGGAATACTTGTTAAACAAGAATCCTCATTCAGGAGCACTGAGCAGCATACTCATGTGTGGGTCATTTAAAAAACCAACTTTCACAAGACCTTCTTGTCCCTAGCAGCTACATGGCCTCTTATTTCCACACCTTGTGCCTGCTATCCCAGTATCACCATTCTCTAGATCTGATTTTGTAGCATTAAGTTATACACAGGAAAATGCAGATTTATTTACTCCAGCCTACTCACGTAACATGAGGTTAGATGTGCACATACGAGCACAACTACATAGATGGCTGCTCTTACTCAGTTAATGCGGTTCAATAACATCCTTTCCTCTCACATAATGGCATTATCCAATGTGGTCCAACCTGATACCTTGAATTATGATAAGAAAATATTTGCCTGAGCACTTCATAGCTGATGACTGGAGTATGGTGTCTGGTTCAAAGCATTAAGCAGTTTTGCTCCTTCAGAAATACCATGCAGCATGCACTACTCAAAATCGTTGTGGTGGGATTGTCTCCACAAAATCACAGAGTGGGTAAGAGACCACAGTGGGTCATGTGGTCCAACCTCCCTGCTCAAGCAGGGTCATCCTAGAGCATGTTGCACAGAATTGGGTCCAGACCGTTCTTGAACACCTTCACCCTGGCATTAGATAGCCTATGAAAAATGAAAGTAAAACTTAAAATGATATTTACCTGATGCTCTTGTACGAACGTGGGTCCATACACTAGATACTGATCCTCCTTCATTTGAGGCAACCACCCTATAGAGGTATTCTTCAAAGGACATGGAGAAGTATAGAGGAGGTATAAGGTTAAAAAATACTACAAAAAACATTGATACATTACAAAAAACAGTAATACATTAACAAAAAATGAACTGAAAATTATGCATTTTTTTTAAAGAACTAATGTGCTACCTGTAAATGGTTGTAGACCACGCTCATAAACACTCTGCTCTTTTCCTCGGTACACTAGGATGGAGTCATTTCCCCTGCAGTTAACAGCACTGTCAGTTGATAGGCATCCGTCCAGATTGACTCTGACAGCACTGCTGGACACAGATGCCAAGTTAACGACAGCACCTCGTGTAAATTTAACATCCTTCATGCAACCACCGAAACCTAGCAAACAGTAAGGGATTAGTACCACAGAAAGAGCTACAGTCATTAAGAAACACTTTTGTTCCTTGCAATTCTATATTTTCAGCATTAAAGACTGTAATGTGAATAGGTTGACTTCCAATATGACATTCTGCCTACACTTTCAAGATAATAAGCCAGTAAGTTCCTGCCTTACTGGTCTACACTTTCACTGTTAGCAATTCCATCCCACAAGGAAATAGCTTTCTATTTTTTCTCCTGTCACTTCTCACTTTAAAATTATTACCATAAAAGTGATTCTGACTTTTAAAATCAGCTTTCTGCTGCTTTCTAATATTTTTTTTTAATATACATGCTTTCTCAAACTGAGAAAAATATCTAAATTAAAAATACAATTAACTTCAGGAGATCAGATGAAGTTATTTCAGTTTTTTATGATGGGGATATAACTAGTATGCTATTGACAAACATCCTCTAGAAACATAACCCTAAACCATTAGTTTATAATAAAAATTTAAAACCTTCATTTTACTTTTATTTCTATATATACATATATTTCTGCGTGTCCACATGTTTAACATTCCTATCAACATTATAAATATGATAAATTAGTCATTTGCAGTTAAAACACCACTATAAAATTCAGGATGCAGTTGTTAAAATCTCTGTATTTACTAAAAATAAATAAAATGACACAAAACAGTTCTCAAATCTGAGTAGTGATTGGTGTTTAACATAAACCCGAAGTAAACAGTAACCAAACTGAATATTTCAATTCATTTAAGAATTAACTTTGTAAATTAAAAATCCACCTCTCACTGATAAGTGCTATTCTTTAGCTTTGTGAAAGCTCTGTATTTATATATTATGCACTTTTATTGCCTTTATCATTGCAAGACAACAGATCAGAGTTGTATTTGTACTTAGCCACCTGAACTGAGAATCTAATGTCCTTATGTAGTTCATGCAAAAAGGGGTACTGAAGGTGGGCACCCATTTTGAGTCAGCCTCTAAAACACTTTCTCCTTCCACAATGCTAGGAATTTAGCCAAACTGCTCCTCAGCACGAATACAACCTAATTTAAGCTCAACTCCTACTCCACAGCGACCTGCTCATTTTCTTAGTCTGCAGCAGAGGAAAGAATTAGTCCCAGTCTGCACAGGCATCCTAATCATATCACAAAATGAACAGCTGTTTCATTTTCAGGGAGATGCACACTGTATAAGCTATTTTAATACATTATTTTTAGTATTTTTTTAGCTACATTTATCACTATTTGAATATTTCTGACTGATATCAGCCAAGTAATCTTGTTTATTCCCAAGTAACTGCAGAATAAGTAAAAACAGTACAAATTCTCACAAACATTACTGCAAGGTACCTTCCTACTCTCAAGAGGGTATATGATGGGTCAGGCAAAGGCCCACAGACTCTAGATGAAATTTCTTAAATTAAAGTTGTAACTAACATGGAGGTGAGGTGGGAGAAGAAGGATATTTATCCCTTATTTGCTGTGAGCAAAACAACATCCCTTTATTCAAAATTAACTATCAAGCAGCCATTGATTGAGAAAACCTTACCTAAAAAAACAACAAATCAGAAGGACTCCATATTCTATTATCTTACCATTACATCACTGTAGTCCTAAATAAAACTGTGCTTTAAGCTGTAATCTCTAATCTTGTTCACCTAAAACTACATTTAGGAACACATAAGAATGCTTTTATCTTTAGACACTCTAAATACAAACTCCCAGCCGCCATCTTATTTTGCGGTGTGCTGAGGAGGCTTGGTGGAAAAGTCATGTTTATTGATGTGCCTCGGTATGCACTTCAGACATTCACTTTAGATGCTATGTTGCCCTAGATTCTTTGTTCACAGATCTCTTTGCTGCAGGAGTTGTGAATGCATCCACTCACGAGGCTATACCATCTGCTACAAGGCAACACTGACAGGGTATGACTGGCCAGCTCTTTCGGGCCATAAATATTATGCACACAGAACCTGAAGGAAGATTATATTACATGTGATACTTAGAGCTGGAAGAACACTATATTCTTGAAATATCTGTGAATGCCAGTGCATGGATTTGACTCCAACTACTCTATGGTTGTGAAACCACGAGGCTTCCATACGGCTCTGCAGAGTTTACTTGATGCACACATTCAGTGTGAGTTCATGCATCCAAAGCCACTTTAACTAGATTCCCCACTAATCACTTACTGACTGCTACTTATTTGTTCACAGTATCTGAAAAATACACCATGACTGATGAATAGGTTCACAACTAATGAAAAAACACACCCAAACAGAGCCAGTTTAGTAGACACTTTGGGCTACATTTCCCACAGCAGATCTTTTGTGGAGGCCACTATATCAGCCTGCAATTAATGCTTCTCTCTTTTCCCTACAAATTTGATTTGTTCAGAACAGAAGGGTCGCAGTGATGGTTAAAAATATGACTGTCACCCCTCTTTCTGATAACAAGGAAAATGTCACAGAAATTGTAGCCAAAATCGAAATTCAGGGGGTTATATTCAATTAATTTTTGGGTCAGTTTTTGTATTGCCTAAAAATGGCCTAAAACCTTCTCAACTATTCTTCCACTGGCAGCATCCAACCTCATTACAGTGATTTAAGCTATGTTTACTGTTTTCCACAGGTTTTTCACTCCAGATCTGCAAGTGATGCCACTTGATCAAGTGAGACAAGTTTATCTGAACTGGCTCTCTCAGATGAAGATTTGAGATCACCTCAAATTGGCTGGGCATCTCAGTTTACCATTTGCTACTCTCCAGTTCCCTCTCCTAGCAGTTAGACTGCCTCAGATATCACTGGGTTGGAAGAATTTCTATAGCCTTGCAAAAGGATCAGGACTCAGTAAAGCTAAATAGGTAGGGATGACTGGTAGTTAAAGCAACAATGGGTTGAAAGAAAGATTCATGTTACATATTCATGAATTTACACCATCAGCAACAGAATGTCCACCCTGTGCATGACACCAGTTTTTGAAAACAAATGTTCTTGGTGTCATCTTACCTTGTTCTAACCCCAGCTCTTTATAAAAAATCTGAATCTCAGGTGGGATTCCTCCTATGTAGATGGGAGAATTTACTTTCAGCTGCTGAACACGGGGTTCAAGCACCTGCTCTCTCAGTTCATTCATACTTGTTGAAATCACAGAGCCCTCCTTGTTCACGGTGACTTCATTCCACTTTCCATCACAATAAGACAGTCCCAACCAGAGATCCACTTGTGTGAAGACGATGTCAGTTTTTAAAAAGATGTTTAATATTCCACTTTTCAGTTCAATCTATATATTTTCAAAGAGAAAAAAAATATTTTGAAAGAAACATCAAATACACAATGACAGAAATTTATTTTAAAAGACAAAATCAAGGGAGTTATGCACAAAATCAATTAACAAAAATCTTTATCTTCAGGATAATACTGTTTACACAAAGTATGCTAAATACAGCAAGTGAATCAGTTAATTCAGAATGTAGGAAAATATATTTTGATTTTTTGACAACAGACTTTGGCATTAATGCAACTAAAAAGAAAAGACAATGAATCAGGACTGTTTTGCTTTTTTTGAGAATGAGAAAACAGTATTTTATCTATTGATTCATTTTTTAGAAGAATGTAACCAGATAATAAGGAAATGAAATGTCAGACCTGATTAAGGTCTTTTTAATTGGCTGGTGAACTCAATTTCAAATTTTTCCAGTATACACTGATTCTTACATTCATACATTTCATCCTTATTCGTCTACATCTTGTAAGAAAATAATTGGTTCTGTATGTGCTTTTTGAGATTAATGTGCCAATTCTCTAATAGAAATACATTTTACTTAAATATTTCACTGCGGAAGTCTCCAAATGCTTTACTGCAAGACTCTTTATCCTAAACTGAATGGAACACAAGTGGGCTGAGACTGTAAATTGGCACATATAAAGCACTAGACACTTAGGGGATGAACTGGTGGTTGAAAAATACGAATATATCCACAAAAAGGCAATACTGTTTCTATGCCAAAACCTTATTAAGTGAAATAAAAACTACAGATTTAATATAAATCCTTATCACCATTATTGACAAACTGACATATTTAGTTTACTGATAATATTAGCATTGCAGTGTTCATAATTGGATTGTATTTCCTTAACAGGGACTCCAACTGATGAAATAACTCTGTACTTGCAGTGACACAGGCAATGCAGATCCTATCCCAGGCACACACTGACTTCTTGCTCATGAGACAGAGGGATTTTGTTGATTTCTTCTTTTGGGACCACAACTTTTCCTCTTTTCATAAGTTTAGAGCCATTTATAGCTAAGGACTCTACAATACAGGTGAAGGACTGATCATGGCATCAGTGTTGATGAGTATAACTTGAAAAATGTGTCCACTGGACAAGCCATTGCTTTTCTTCACTGGTAAGAATTAACATGGAGCACACTGTGCCGGTGTGAAGAAAGCATTTCAGATGCATTAGTACAGGGGTATGCCAGCATACCTGCCAGACCTGGAAGCCAGAGAGAGGGCACCGTGTTTGACACAGGGTCACTACTCAGCACAACCCTCTTCCAATTTACTCATCTTGGCATAGTTTTAAAGCAGGTAGTGAATAATGCTTGTGCTTTTTGTGTTGACCTGGGCTGACATTTAGAATGCCCAAGTGAAGAAAAAGATAGGGGACCACTGCTCAGTTTCAACTGTTCTGCATGGTGAAGATAAAAAAAAAGTGAAGTTCTGCATAGATCTGAGCATAGGTACTGAGCATAGGTTTAGAAAAACAACAGACTAATAGTTTGCTTTAGATAAAATTCTGAGACAACTTTAAAAAAAAAATGCTTGATTTCCAATCTGTCCTTGGAAAATATATCATTACTTTAAACCAAAAACACATGAAGATCATCTTATTCTGCCAGACATCTCAGTTGCCATCTCTCAACAGAACAAGCGTGTTATATCACAGCTCTAAACATCAGCAGTTTCCAGTTTAATTCTTAAAAGTATGCTTGCTCAGTTTGAGGTACAAAATTTTATTAATGTTTTTCTCTACGTACACAATTCTTATTTTGATATACCTTAGCATTTAAGTTTGGAATTAGGAAAACCAAAGCTTAGCCTGAAACTGGAAGATATGAGGGGCAAGAAGAGCTTCCATAGTCCTACTATCTGGTTGTGGTGTCTCTCCGAGACTGATACAAGGACAAACTCTGATTAAAAATTTTATTAATGACCTGGGCAATAGGATGGGGTGTACTCTCACCGAGGTTGCAGGTGATAGCTAAGAGGGCTGTCACTGGTATTCTAGACATATAAAGTAGCTTTGAAGAAAATACTGAGTCGAGATGGATTACAGACTGAACACTGGCCACCAATGTACCCTCAAAATGATGAAGACCAACATGCACTGGGCTACATTAGAAATGAGGCAGGCACCATTTCAAGGAGATGATTCTTCCCCTCTATCTATCATGTATAAGACCTGAACTACTGTATCCATTTGTGGAATCTCTGGTATATGAAAGATAGAGCAGCACACCAGAGTGAATCCAGTGGAGAGGCACCAAGTTGGTCAGTGGTTGGAGTACCTAGAGTATGAGGCTGAAGCTGAAAGAACAGGGTTGGTTCAGTCTTAAAAGTAAACGACAAGAGAACTTAACTGTTCAACTGCCTTATGGGAAGATATAGAGAAGACAGACCCAGTCTCTTCTCAGAGGCTCATTATGGAAGGATGAGAAGCAAAAGACAAGTTGTAATGAGAGATCAGGCCTGGTTTCTTCACTGGGGTTTCCTGTAATGCGGATGGTCAAATATTGGAACAGACTGCAGAATTTGGAAAGCTGTGGACCATCCATCTGTAGAGAGATGCACAATACCCAAACAGAAAATGCATGGAGCAACCTTTTCAAACATAAATTGGTCCTGCTTTTAGCAAAGACTGGGAATAAATTACTCCAAAGGTTCTGTACTGTACTTCTCTGCAGTAGCCAGTCTCTGCCTCACTCAATCTCCTTATAAACATATGATTTTGAAGATGGAAGAAATAAGCAGATATAGCGCTGGGAAACCAAACTCACATAGGATAGGGGCTGCATTAGAGCCTGAATGACACTTTGTTAAACCTGCCATCGAAAACGGTCTCAACCAATGTGGAACTAGAAGAGTGATTATGGATGGCTTTATCTCCCTTGAATTTGGAATTCTTCCTGAGACTCAGAAACACCAGCAGAGAAAAGCAATGGATTTCAAAAAACTTATCAACGACAGGCAGTCTGTGAGTCCCTTGAAAGGGAAAGTACATGTTACTCATGTTGATGTTCATTCCAGTTCAAAATCTAGCCCAGTTCAGACCTGCCAGCCAGAGAGCAGGGGTCCAAACACAGACCCCTCAACAGTCTCCTCAGAATCAGTCACTCTTTAACAATTTGCACTTAGAGTTCTCAAAACACTGATTTCACACCCTTCTTATTTCCATCACAGTAATGCTTTCATCTTGGACACTGCTTATCTTACTTCACACAGCTATTCAGACGTGCAATTCTTTGGAAAAAGTTCTTTCAAGACATTTTTTCTTCCTTTGCAGCTTTGCAGAAGCAAATCATCAGCTACAGTGTCTTGGGAGCCAGTGCCACTGTTGCACACTGGCAGTGCTTAGGCTTTTGCTACTGTTGAAGTGGTCAGCATCAAAATCTGTAATGCAAACTTTATCAGCAGTAACAGATTCTTTTAATCACACAAACTTACGAAGAAACACATGCCAGAGTGAGAGCTCGTAATTCATACTAGTGTATGTGGTCACAGTTTGCTTGTAATTATTACGCCTGGATCCAAGGATAATCAGATTGACCTATCTGGCTTGAGTTAATTCTCAGGGCATGGAAGGCATGGAAGAAGTGACCTCTATGTGCAGCACCTTTCTAGGACATCATTTTGTCTTGGGCAGAAGACAAGACAGAGTCTTTGGCTGTCTGGTATCAGACCAGCCATGTGTCTACAGTCATTCCCAAACTATAAAGCTAATAAGAGAGCTGTGACCTATGCAAAGGGAAGGGTCAGGGAATACCATCTTACAGTTGCACTTGGGATAAGTGGTATAGCTTATAATCTGTTTTGCTGTGCAAGTGTGTCCTGACCAAAGCTCCTAACAAAGACATCGCAGCTCATGCGCAACATGCTACACACCTCATTTTCACTTTCTATTAACCTTTTTTTGCGAGCTCAAGTGTACAGAAAAACCTTCTGTCATCATTATGTATGTGCAGAACACAAAGCCGCAAGGGTTGGAAAAGCATGCATACATATACTCATCCTCTCTAAAATTCCTCATTTTAAGGCTATGGAGACTTTGAGGTCAGGATTAAAGTGACATTAAAAAAAAAAAAATCACTTGACTTAGGACAAATGCTAAGAAAATTATCCAATCACAATTCTCAGAGCTGAAAATAGTATAATACTGCCAAAAATCTGGATGATTTTTGTATGAGTAGGAGTAGAAACGGAAATTATTTTGTCTAACTACTTTGTGCTTTTGACTCCACTTTGAATTTAGTAAGTCCCCTTTCTTACTTCATAGTCAGAATCTATTTTCTCATGTTTCTGGTAGTCTTACACAGAGTAAGAGAGAGGAAACAAGGATCACATACTACCAGAATCTCCAGAAGAACCGTGTGAGAACTGTTCACGTAAGTAGTGCCCCTGTGTTGTGAATTACACAAATACAACTCTTTTTTAGGGTGGAACAGTAGTGTACATATAACATTTTATGCTATTAGCTTGTGATCTTGGTCATTACTTGAGGGCAAAATTAAAGTAATAACTTAACTAGTAAGACTTGTTATTGGAACTCATTGTAATTTTTTAACTAAGGCTGCTTCAAAAAGAGGAAGCAAACCGGTCTAGCAGAATTCAAAACCCAGGAAAAAATAATCTGCTGGAAAAGCCAGTAGTATAGAAAGAAAACATAGAGTCAGTTATACTTGACCTGAAAAGGAGAAAAATACATTTTTATGTTTTAGGTCACAAGTTTAAAAGAAAAGGCCCATTAGACATAATGCCATGCAATAAAACAGGCTGTGACATGACAGCCATTAGCAAAACAACTGCATAATAATAAATAAATAAAAACTCAATAATAGAGCAGAAAGGGCAGATTGGGTCATAAAGAATAGCAATACTTAAATCTCTAAAAATAAATTATTGCTTCCTGGACAAACTGAAAAAGTATTTTTTTGCCATCCTCTGTAATACCTACTGGTTGGTTCAATTACTTACTATAGTTGACCTATTAAGCAACAGTGACCACAGTCTAATTACAATCAGAATCCTTGAAAAAAGAAAAACATAAAAATCCAGGGCCATGTAGCTAACAAAAGATTTTGAAAAACTAAAGCAAACACATTAAAATTTAAACAAAATACTGGAAATGATGGAAGCACACGTAATTCTGAGCATAAACAGTGTTATTTAAGAGACATCAAGAAGAAAGTGCATAAGCTGTATCTCACAAATTTGCCTAATACAGGATTTGTATTTTGCAGTGTTGCGAAAACCCTGACAGGGATGAGATGGGATTAAGCTGGACCACTAATTTCTGTCTATATGTTTCAAAACCAAATGAAAAAATCTTATGGATTATAAAAAAAATACATATACTTTAAAGAGAAAGCTTTATTAGGAGACTGGACAATTTCCATTGTGAACTTTTTGATTTACAATTTAATTGATTTTGTTCTACTATGAGAACTGGGAAAATGGTAACTCTATACTTGCCTAGGAATGAAGTCAACACGTCTAATACATGTTTTTTATTCTCTTTTCTAATTCAGTAAAGACAATAATTCTACATTTCATAAATTGATATCTGATTTATTATATAAATAACACAGGTAACTTAATTGAGCATCTCTTGGAGTATTTTGCTCCCTTACACTTTGCTGTGCAAAGCACCTCAAAACTAGTAAAACATGAAAAATAATTTATGGTGTGAAATTTCTTTAAGTGCTAGTTTGGCTTCAGTAGACAAAACTCCCAAGTCATGTCTGAATACAGTTATTTGTATTTTTGAACTTACTGCAAGATAATCTGGGCCATCTTTATTGTAAACAAACAGAAGCAATCCATTCAGTTGATCTGTTCTGAATTTGAATGAGATCTCAAATTCCATTCCACCACTGAAAACACCTGAATGTAATTCCAGGAACCCTGGAAAGAGAGTGAGTGCATACAAAAGCTAATCAAATCCATAAATAAATAGTTTCAGAAAACCAAAGTAAAAATTTAGATGCTACTTTCTACTTTGATGTCAAGAACTTGGGTGTCGAGATTATAGGTTTTGCAACTTTATTACTCAGCCTTGTAAAGGACAGTTATCGACAACATACTGCAGGAAACCAAACCAGTACAATATCCTCATTTTTTTTCCTGGCATTCTTTTTTGGTACCTTATAGGCATCTTTTATGCCTCTACAAAAGTGAACCTTCACCTTTTACAGGCACATCAAATCTGCATAAAGTTACAGCAGCACTCACTACCTGTCTGTGAATGGAACTCCTCTTTCATGCAGCAACCTTCTGCAAACCCAGAGAACATTAGAAAATAAACCTCTATAACTAAAAATGCTTTGAAAAGCAGATCACTGCAATACTTCTAATATGATCACCTTTTATATCTCAAGAACATACTTGGATAGTGAAATAGAACAGGAAACTACCTCTGCCAAGAAAATGTGCTCCTTCAGAGAGGACAATGGGGCATCCTTCCCAAATATGATAGACATTGTTCTGCTCTTCAGCATACTCCCAGTTTAAAGATTCCCAGGTTTCATAAGGAGTATGCACTTTTTTCAAAAATACGTCACTAAGACACCCCACAAATCCTTTCTGTACTATCCTCTTCATCCCTGAAAAAAAGGAGGATATTTTTTTAAGCCAATCACCTGCAATTAAACACAGGAATTAATTTATATGTTTTACACATGCTTTCCCTATCATATATGTCTATGTGTGCATTGAAAACCAGTCGTCAATCACTTTCACAAAGATGGTCTCAAAGCTAAATCCAGATTTCGGAATGGGTCTAGTTCCTAAAGACAGCAGCTTCTGCTACATAGCTGAAAAACATTAAACTTTTTGAGATTTTGCATGTGGGTACTTTCAAATCAATAGCACAAATCTGCTCTATGGAGATCCAAAGAAAGTTTTCTCTAAGCAAAACAGTGATTCTGAAGAAAGGTATGCTTCTGCTGAATAGGAAGTAACAGTGTTGAAAAAACTAAGGCAGATGAATACATGTTTAGAAGCTTCATCAGGAAGTTTTTCTTTCCTCGTTTGACTGAAAAAAAAACCCCAGTGATTCCTGGCTGTTATCTCTTTTTTCACTAGGGACAAAAACATAAAGCAGATTTATAGGTGGCCTTCTCTTGAATGGTATTTATAGTCAGTCTCATTTTAATTATTTACCTGCATTTTTTGAGGGAAGTATCCTGGATTACTTTGTGAACCAACGTTTTAGAAGAACACATGCACGTATTTCTGGTTTTAGTAAAATGACAAAGAAGGAAAGAGGGAGTTGGACTCTGGTGTACCCCACTAGTTTTCATGTCAGAGGTGGGAACACAAACTTAAGAAACAATTTGGCTTCAAGGTTAATATGATAGAAACAAAATTCTGGAAATGAATTCACTGAGAACAGCTGATTGTATACTGGTTTTGTAGGCAGTCACATCTCTGTTATAGGCTGGCAGATTATATACTTGAAATATATACCAAATTTATATACTAAAACTCATGTTTATTGATTTTTCTGGAAGCCAGGTATGATCCAATTCTACATAAATTCTGTATCTATAAAATGCAGGTATATTCATACACCATCAAATTAAAAGCAACAATCTCCAAAGGATACAAACTGACACCAAAAAAGGCCAGCATGTTGTATCCCTGCACCCAAGTGGGACGCATAACCCTGTGTTTAAGCTAATAAAAAGAAATTTCATGTGTATTTTCGAAAAGAATTTGGGAATCTGTATGTAAAACATACCCATAAGTTTCACTGTCATACCAGTTCTGTGTATAAAATTCATTAAAATGCACACAGAGCTCACACGCTGCTTTAATGCTGATGAAATCGGCTCTATAGACATTTCAATCTATCTAGAAAGGTAAAATTTGAGAAACTGTACAGACTTATTTATCATACTCACCTACATCCTTTCTCTCAAGAGTATAACCCTGTGGAAGTCCTCCAACAAAAACTCCTGTGTTCTCCCCAATAATGGTACTGCCACTAGTTGCTAAGGCAGAACCTGAGAGAAATATATCATTACTCTGTTATTCAATGCTTTCAACAGATTTTCAACTCAATAACAGAATATTGATATCTTATAAAAGAGGCTAATGTGACACAATATCCTAATACTTTCCCATACATATCCAGGAAATATTTACAGTTCTATTTTACAACAGAATATCAATACAATTATAGATTCACAAGCACAAAAAGACACTTGGTATTAAATCATCAAAGATTCACATCGGACAGATACCTCAGATGAACAGATAAAACAGTAGTGATTTTGTGAGAAAACTGAGTTGAATTTTTTTTTGTATGGGCAAACACAGGTAGTGGAAAAGTAAGCAAGTGAGCAATACCCTGAGCAATATCAAATTTATTTAAGTTAACTGATTACCTGTGTACTGCCCATCCACTGTGATGTTTCCCAGTGCTTGAATTCTTGTAGCAATTATTTGGTGCCAGCTGTTATCATTGTACACTTTTCCACCATCGTCAGTTGGAGTGACTGCTACCGCAGATCCCTTTTTATAAACAGAAGAATCCAACTTAGAATATTATGAAGGTAACATTTAGAATTATACCTTACTGTTTTACAGCAATCTGTAGCATGTAACATCTAAAAATAAAGACAGAACTCCTCTGTTTAACTTCTTTTGGACTACTGAATGAAGTTTAGGACTTATTTCCTCACTAAATTAACCTTCTCAAATAATAAATGAAAGATCAAGGATCCAGTTCAGTTTCTATTAAAAATAGAAAGCCCTGTGTAGTTCCCCTGATAAAGACAAGGATGAGGCACAAATCACTGAGGGTCATGCCACTCAGATTTTTTATTTTTTATTCATTTTTTTAATTATGTCTCTATTTAACTACTTCATGGATTACTGTGGCTGTGAAGTTTGATGGCCATGATTCAATGTGCCATCCACAGAGAGAAGCTGCATATCAGAATTGTTAATTGCAGCTCCTGTCTAAAGGAAGGAACCCAAAAAAGAGGTGTATTTGTAGCACAGTAGATGCATGTTCTGTCCATGTTAACCTGGTACCAAAAACACTTAAATTTCTAGATGAAAGAGTACAACAAATTTATGGGGTAAAAAATGGTCATTTCAAGAGATTCAGGTCATTTCAAAACAAAGAAGAAAAAAAAAAAACTACCCCCACCCCAAAAGACAGTTATTGAAGTTGCTTTACGGTTTAAGGGATGCTTGTAAAAATGCATTTAAATTTAACTAGAAATTTTACGTGGTTTTATTAAAACAAATAAAAAAAATGTGACAAAGGGGGGGGTGAATTTAGGGACATCTATGACAAATACAAAGAAATCTTTTCCAAATTGCTGAGTAAGAGGAATATAATAGATGCAGTTGCCAACTAAATTTCACAACTGTAAAGAACCAAACAAAATACCACATACATTAATATAATGACGTAATAAAAAAAAAATCAACACATTTCAAAATTCTCTTGAGATTTATATTCAAATACTCTTCTAATTTCCTAATAATTCCCACAATATTTTCTCAGGACTTTATACCCTACCTGAACTACCCTGAGAACTCAAAGTTATTCTGTTGAATTCACAAAATACAATTGTCCTATGCAGCAGGCAACTACTGAATGGAAAAACATTTTCTTGTACAGGCACTGTGCTATATTAAAGAATCACAACCCCTGTAGTTATTTTATGGCTTCAAAAAAATTTTTCAAAAAAATATGTAAAAGAAAAATTTGGTTCCTTATCATTTGGGGGCCTAGCTTGTAACTTTGCAATAGCAAACTAGATCTTTTTTTTTCCCAGATCATCTTTGATTTTTTCTGGCCCAAGGACCTTAGAGTCATGCACATGGAGAAAACCTGTTGACACAACCAACCATCTATTTTAATTAATGCTAAAAACTTCTTGTTAAAATTTACTATTCTGCCTTCAGTGATATTCATCTATTAGAAAGTGCATTTTGGCATACAGATTTATGAAGACAGAATACACTTTACAGTACATTTTGAATTGGGGACTGTCACTGTGTATCCTATGTATCAAAATATACATGATGTGCACATACGTGCATGATTACAGAAAAAATTGTTTCCTGTGAATATTTACAGCATGCTTCCTACTCCATTCAGCCAACATCTGCTACTGAGGAGTTTTGTACAGCAGCCCTCTGCCCCATTAAAACAATACAAAGCTATATATCCTTACATGTTAATTCCCACTTTTTCATATACTATTTTTTATTGTCTTCTCTCCTATTTCAACATTTTAATATTTTACAAACACACACATTTCATTATCATAGTTTAATAATTAAAACCAGAACTGGTGTCATGCCCAATTAATGTGCCCTGGTAGCATGCCCATTAGTTTTTCCATTAGTGAATTCAACAATACTAATGGGATTACTAGCATGGGATGCTAATTGGGCGTGACATAAGAAACTGGCTTACTTCTTAGCATACCCTTGCTAATGATGAAATTAATGAGCATTTTATTAAATGCTGTCTCATCAAAGTGTACTTAGTTAGCGTTAAAATTGTTACAAACGATGCTGCATTCTAAAGATCAGGTGCCCGAATAAGTGGTTCTTCATATTATGTTTGGCAACAGTCTAGAGCATTAACAGTTTTATACATCAGAAACCACATTTATTTGTAACCAATTCAATCTGGGACCACACAAGCATATGTGCAAACCTGTGCTTAATTTTGGGGGATGACAAAAAAAGACTGTTCAGGATTCACCATGCACTGCCTTGGAGGTCCCTTTAAGACATTTTATCCAGAACTATCTGAGTCACTCTGTGATCACATTCGAACATCCCGTTGTGAGATGACTCTTGTCATGCGTTTTGGAAACCAACATTTTGAAATCTGGGTTGTTTTGCTAAACCATACAATGTCTTAATATCTGGTAGCTCTCAGTAATAACTACATAAAGTACGAATCACTGAGACTTTCTCATGACGATATTTACACTGAAAATACACAGAAATATCACAAATAAGTATCTTCAAAGATACTGTCTTAGGTGCCAAAGTCTGAGTGTAACTACACTTTTCCCAGTTAAGTTCTTTCAATGCCCAAAGTCCTACTACTGAGAAGGTAAACAAATACCTTCTGAAGTTTTGCCAGTGTCAACAAGGAAGGTCTAGCTGGGACTCATAGCTGGGTAGGTAATCTCCATCTTCCTTTTTTTTGTGGAGTTACAGCTTACCCTCAGACTGTGCCTACTATTTCAGCTTCTTCATGACAAGAACAACCAACAAGGAAACACAGGCAACAAGAAAAGTATCTGGTGTTCCTCCTTTTTGTTGTAAAGTTCAGTAAATGGATCACCTTCTAAAATGGAACAGCTGGATTCAATTCCCTCCATCCTGTGAGAACAATCTCAATACACTATCCCCAAACTGTACTAATCACTAAGGAAAAAGGTTCTCCACACTGGATTTATATTTTCACTTTTAATTATTTCACTTGTCGTAAAATATTCAGTGCTTCCCTGAGAAAAAGAACAAATGACCTGCAGCCACTGAAAGATAACCAGAAATTTAGCTGGAGTTGATTGTGTAATTTAGGGGTGGATGTAAAGACGTTATGATAAGAAGAAAATCCACAGACAGATAAAGGTTTACAGATACTCTGAGTTTGGAGGAAGATCTATGGAATAATTTGATTGTTCAGACAAGACTAAGGAAGACATCTGTTAGCAAAACCCCTCGTGCTTCCTGGACCATGAGTAGAAACTGCTAAGAATGACAGTAAAACAATTAGAAAGGAAAAAAAGAGCAGTTACGCAACACAAAAGGGAGACAAAAGGGATGGTCAGAGAATAGTTGGATGAATGGTGGTGTACGTGAGGCTCAGAGAAGTATGAATGGACAGGAAGAAAAGGGTTTGAAATTAATACTTAGCGAAGGATGAAGCTAGGCTGGTGAAGGCTCCCCACTAGGAAGACTTGGCAGGACTATCCCCAGAGCAGACACAACAAAGAGAAAACGCACTGCTGATCATGAGCAAAGATACATACCAGCATCCTGAAAGGGACTAAGGGTAAAAATAATTAACCTGTGACAGGACACAGCTGGAAGGGAGCATAGAATATTACGGCACACTGCTACAGATAACAAGCAGCAGAGACACAGTTGTCATCAAAAAGAATTTTTGCAATTTTCAAGAGAAGAGCACAAAGGCAAAGCCATAAATGCTTATAGTATATGCCATGACCATAACTAGAGAAAACAATGATATAGCCCTGTTAAGACACCACGTGATGTCAATAATAAGAAATTAAAGCATTGCACACTAATGCAAACTGTGATGTACAAATGAAAGATAAAGAAATGCTGCTACAGAACATGATCCCTGACATTGTAAGACAGGAATAGCAAATCACAGAAAAAATTTAAAATAAACAAACTATGAAGAAAACATAGAAGCAAAGGTAAAGACAATAAGGCAGACAGCATAGTAAAGACACAGAAGACTGAACAATTTTGATAACTATATTGTCATGGGTAAAAGATTTTGAAAAAGATACCACAAAGATACACTGATGTAGGCCACTGTACCCTACTTCTGAATCAGAGAATGTACAGGAATCTCTTCCACATTATTAATGAGAAATTAGAAAGCATCAGGTTTCAAGATAGTAAATCATCTGTTAAGACCTACACTGTTCCTGAATACACTGAATGACAGACTTTTTTTTTTTTTCTCTGAACAGCCACTGAAGCACCACCATAGGCAATTTTTGACTTTATAAGAAGAGGCAACAATATGGAAGTGATGATACTAAAAATCAGCACGGTACAGAGTTGTCTGATTCAAATGAAACAGAAACATAACCAAAGATGCATTCATAAACAAGTAATCTTTTAAAAATCAAAATAGTAACTACTGAAAATATTAACTGAACTGAGAAGCTCTAATGACTAAATATGAGACCGGCACTTTTTTACAGGAAAAGGACAGGATAAAAAGGGGAGAAAAAAATTAAAGCCCCAAAGCAGCCATCCTTCCATGTGTCCCCCCTCATTTCCCATTCCCCAAATATTGTGGATCCAAACAAATACAACATCTTTCAGGGAATGAGTCCAAACAAGCTGACATAAATCTACTTCAGAAGGAGCAAATCTGCAAGGAAGGCTAGGAATACTATTTGAAGCACTAAAACGCTAGTTGAAAGACATCCACTCCCACTAAATAACAAACAGCAACAACAAAATCTAACCATTACACCTAGAGATATCTTGAAAAGGAAATAAAAATTCCTTTTCAGTTAAATGAATTGTAAAAGGGGATAGATTTTGTCCCTATAAAATGTGGTAATCTGCAACATTAACAACATTAAGCACGGTCCCAAAATTTGACGTATGCACTGATTCAGTTTGCAACAAGGAAAAATAAGGTAAAGCTTGCGTGTAAATGCAGTGGAAATAGTAGAAATTTATATGCTGGGGTCAGAAGCACCTTTAATGTTTTCTAGCATGAGGGTCACATACAAGCACGGGGAACACGTACAAGCACAGGGGTCACGTACAAACAAGCCTCTATGCAGCACCATGCCTCCTCCACAGAGGCTCCAGAGCTTAAGAGGACCTTCACTGCTACCCAACACCTCCACATGGTCATGGAGCATCAGTGCCTGGACTATGGAAGAGCTCAGCAGGCAAGGGTTAACAGTGGGTTGGCCCATCTCTAAATCCCCGCAATTTTATGCCATTAAGCATTTCTGTTCAACCCCCTGGAGCATCAGATACAAGGCCAAACACAGAATTAGACACTAAGGTGTGACAGAAGATAGGGTTGATAGAGCAACCAGATCAGACCTTCTGGCAACACTGAGGCAGCAGTAACCTTACCAAAAGGATGCACATATACGATACATATGATACCACATTCTGGCAATATAATTAGAAAGTCTGATAATTACTTACAATTTCTTGTATATTTATGAAATATAAGTGAGTCCATAATGTTTTTTAATTCCATGAGGAGATGCAGTTTCAGAGTGCAGAGAAAACACAAAATACCCAAACAGAAATGCAAGGAACGTGGCCTTATTTTTCATTTTGTTGGTATTTCCCTCATTAGTTATGTCTTTGCAGAACGGTGACAGGTTGATTTCAGTAGGAAAAAAAGTCTCAAGATGGGATTCTTAAAAAATAATCTACTAAAATTATATAATCTTTATTTACTAATTCAAAACCTTGTTCTGCCTACCTTTGAAACCTTGCTGCTTTAATCTGTTGTGGTGTTTGGTGGTACTGACAAAAAAACCCCAACTTAACAATAAAAGAGTAAAGCTTAAGTGTTTCAGTTTTTCTTTCCCAAAATCTCTAGTTCACTTGTATCAATTAAATTTAAAAAAAAAAAAAAAAAAAAATCAAAAAAACCCACAACACCAAAACAAAACAAATACCCACAAAACAAACAAACAAAAAACCCCAAACAAACAAACAAAAAAAAAGGTTTAAAAGAAAAGTTAACAAAGTACTGAAATAAGTGATATAAGCAATTTTTATAGGATCTTGTCTTTTGTTGTACCTGTGGATCAAAAAGAAAGTAAGGACGTCCACTCCTCAGCTGCAATGCAATGTATTCCTCCTGATTGCCAGGTGATGCAGAGAAAAAAATCAAACCATCGGGCTCCTGCGTCCTAAATTTCACTTTAATACCTGTTTAGAAAAAGCATGGTTAGATGGTTAACACCAAGAGCTGTTCTTTTGCGTTTTAACAAAAATTGCCAACAAAATATTGTGTTAGAAACATCCGTAACATTGCAAACTAAAATCATGGAAGTTCTGTTCACCTAAAGCCCTTGTTGGTCACTGCAGGAGAAATTTTACTAATCCAGACTGAGTCAGCCCTTGACGGAAATTTTTGAGAGCCCTTACTAATCTGTAAAAAGAAACATGCAGTTGTTGACTTACGCTGCTTAGTAACTTCTTGCTTAAGAAAATATAATGGAGATATTAGACTACTATTATAATAGTTGATGTTTTAAATGTGTATAGATGACAAGTGTTGATGTTTTACATGTAAGGACACTTGTCACTTAACATTTCTGTCAGTAAAGTAGCAATGAGGTTTCTACATGCAAGGATTTCTACGAATAATAGCAAGGGTTTGGCTAAAAGATACATATGTATGTGTTCATACCTATATTTATATATGTCCTTTTAGGAGTACATATAACTAAGTGCACAAAGAACACCTGGAGAAAAAGTGGTTTTAACAAAAATTGGAAATATCCCAAGGAATAATGAATGAACTAAGCTTAATTAAAAACTTTACAGATCATTATCAATAGTCCTCCATTTGATTTCTGATAAAATCCCAGCTCATGAAATGTCATTTAAATGACATATAAGGAGAACAACATAGGGGTTTTTTACAACAGCCTTTTGATGCCCAGTGTATAAACTTACTCAGGAACTATCTAAGGACACATTAACAAAACAATTCATAACTTACGTAACCAATTTGAAGAAGTATAATTATGAATTAACAAGTTTTGGAAAAACACAGGGGTTTATTACTATCTTTTACGACTATTTTTAAGCTATCTCCTGGAATATGGTCAGTAACACATTACAAAATTAAAAAAAACATATGCCAAATTTGGCCCAGCTTTTCTAACGTGCAAATCCAGATACCGCAGGTTGAGTGTATGGTGGAGCCATGCCTTTACTGTACCAATTTTTTTCAAAGGGGAATGAAAAGGCAGCAATAGCAACATCCACCTATACCACACTTTCACGACATTTCTGCATAAGATGCCTTTACACAACAGGGTAAGTTACTGGGTTTTACTGATCTCTATCAAACTATTCAGTATTTTCACTATGTTAAGTCAGGCAGAAAACAGTAAGTGACTAAAGTTTTTATTGCAGACGGCACCTATATTTAAAAAAATTAAATAATCATAATTCTGGCGCACATTCTTACTAGATCACGCCTGTTAATTACCGGAAGAAATATCCTTTGACCCCATTACTTAATCGCAAACATTTTTCCATGCAAATCACATAATGCAGTGACAGATATGAAACATTCTCTACACAACAAAAGTCAGCCATGCTATTAAAACACCTGCAAAAAGCAGTTGCACACCAGTAACCCCCTGCAAGTAAAAAAACTCAACTGTCCATACTTAAGGAAAAGCACAGCTTTGCCTGGCTCAGAAATAAACACTTCTGCTGTACTTTGAGGTTCCAGGTATTTCCAGATGCAGTATCTGCTGGAGAGGCTGAGACTGATGGCCCCTAATCTCAGCAGTGAGGAGCACAGTTAATTTAACAAGCTGACAGTATTTTTATCAAGCTGCCAAAATACATTTCTGAAGACCAGAGGATCCCTCCTCACACCTAATTCAGAAGGACAAACACAAGCAAAATAATTGAGTTTCTGAAATAACACCATTCTTGTATAATAATTGTGTTAGAAAACGTAAATTAAATGGTTCATAACAGTGATATTGGAGTAATTCTAAAAGTTTTTAAATGCTATGCAGGAGCTTACTTTTTTCTTTGGACATTGAAAAGTCTTACCTGTAGAGCTGCCACAGCTTCGTATAAATTATTAATGACTCAGGAATCATTATTTTCTTCTAAATACGTTTGTCACCTATTACTTACCTGAGAAAACAACTCTGCCCCTTTAAGTTCAGGTATCTTTGGAATTTCTCATGAAATTTCATATAAGCTAGCTCTAAATAAACACTTCTGTACCTCAATATTAATATTTTCTTGCATTTCTAGAAGTGAGAGCAATAGAGAAACCAAACATTAAGCAAACTTGTGTCCCATAGATAATATTTTCACCGCAAGACAAAAACTTGTGAAATTAGTATTTTCCAGAGGAACATACTAATTAATATTGGACCTCATTGTCAAAACAAAGCATAACCAGAAACCCATTTGGACTTGTAACAACGACATGCGTACCATTTTTGTCATATTGACACTGAACACTGAAAATGGATCTTACTTGACCTGAACACAGATGAGTTTCCTTTGAAAATCTGAAGTTTCACTGAACTTGAAAACCACACTGGATTACCAAAAAAAACTTTTCCTTTTTTTTATAGAGTGGGAGAGGAGAGTGAGAGAATTTGCAAGAAAGTTTCTCAAAGAGTTGTGTCTATTATTTCAGTATGCACAACTAAAACCTTAATTTCAACGTTAAATATAACAGATAAATAGAAACATAAACAAAATAGTGACATTACAATTACTTCTGTAATTTGTCATATACAGAAACTGCATCTGAGCCACACTACAGATCCTACTGATCTTGGATGGAAAACATGACCATCTTTGGGGCATAGTAGGAATGTAGTTTTAATCAACTGAATCTTGAATTGCAACTCAAGAATTCACCTAACAGACCTGTTTATGTGACAAAAATGATTGTTCCACAAGAAGCTGTTATCATTTCTGGGATTAAAGCCAACAGGAAATTCTAATACAAATTAAACATTAAAGTATGCCATTCAAATAAAATCTTTCATTCCATTTCAAATTATGGTTGCAATTGGAGAAGCTGTCAGAATTCCTTCAATTATAAATAATTTATTTAATTTCTGTAATTGAATTTCTTTAATTATAATGGCATTGTACAAAAAAACAATACCAGTATTGTATATAGTGGACATAAAAGACAAAAAGAAGAATACACAGTCGTAAAAAGGACAAGTAAAATAAATTACTAGTATTAGCATTAATACTATATTGGATACTTTTCAAGTATCTCAGACTGGGTTAGGGCAGACTAACCTTCCATCAGGATCTACATCGTTTCAATTTAAGCAAAAGCATAAATTTCTGTCCCAGTTTCAAAGATGGCACAGTCAGGTTAGTAGAGGAAGGAGGATGTGAAGAGTGACCGATGCAGGCATTTTTAAAGGCATTCAATTGAGACACAGTATCAGCATGTTACCCTGAGAGCGACATAGTTTTGAGAGTCCCTTTTAGTAACAGGCTGATAAAACAGGTAAAATGATATACTATTACTCTAATAATAGATGCATTTGAAAACATTTTCAAATTGCATCATCACAAACATCAGAATACAGTTTCTTGTCTAATAAAGAAAATGTATATTGTGTGATTTTTTATACCCCCCCTTTGCCTCCCTCATGTAAGTTTAGCAAGTCTCAGAACTTCAGCAACATTTCAGAGTCAGACTATCTGGATTCAGAGTTTCCCATCTCAATTCAGTATGACTTACAAGACGTGCACAAAACTATTTAACATCCAGGAATGTGCTCTTGAGAGGCTGACTGTGTTTCTGGCAAGTCTACAGAGCATACGGGATTATTTTGAGTTTAGAAGAAGCAGTTGGTAGTCAGTGGGAAAATATTAATAAATTAGAGCAGCTCCCAGATTAGCATAACATATACTAATAATTTATAATTATTACAGCAATAAAATCCACTTCTAACTAATGCTAAACACTTCTTCTCTCGCAAAATAAAAAGTTTAAAATAGCTTCTGTTTGACCAAAAAACTATCCACCCAGAGGGTTTTCTTCCTGTAACATTTCTTTTCAAGTTACCTGGAGTAAATTTAGTTTTTCTAAGAAAAAAAAAAAAAAAGGTTTAAAAGAATCAACATTTCAAAATACGAAAAGATTGACATTACTCAAAACCTGTCTTTTGACTTTTTGAAATATGGGGGAAGAAGAGTTGAGGGGAGAATGAAGGCAGAGGGTCAAGGCAATTGAAAACATCTTTTACAATAACAGCTGAGAGATTTCAGCAAAGTGACCTACTTAAAAGCTAATTTTGTCCATTCATTCATCCAGCAAAAACACCTGTAAAGTACCTTTCTCTACAACTAGATGGTCAGGGTCCAGTTCAAAATAGTCAACAAACAGAAGACTCATTAAATACACAGAAGTTGCTACAAGTCTCAAAAGTCTGATGACCTTTCACCAAAACTTATATATAACCACAGGAACAGCTCTATCCAAAAATGCTAAGAACAGCCAAAAAATTAATTTCCAACCTTGCCAGTTGTTAACAAGACTAGTGCTGATTTTCATAAATGAAAAAAGAAACCTACTTAATACCTGGAAATCACACAGCATTTTTAGAAAGGAATTTTGCATAATCTATGAAGCAAATCCATTTTCAGTGAAATTTTTCCTAGAATTTTACAATTGTAGAAACATAATTTGCATTTCCATTCTACTTGCATTGTTAAATGAAATGGTGTAAATAATTATGTAATTGTACGTTCCAATAAAATGAACTGAAAATACAGTGTTGGCAAAGAAAGCAATCACTTCATGCTTACTGAAACCCTTATTTGTGTATAACACCAGCTAAAATGAATAGAAATTGTATATAAAATTTTGACTACATCATTAGGCTCTCAGCAGTCCTTTCAGGATGACAAACGTTAAGCGTTTATTTAACATTAAGACTGTGTATAAATGCTTCTGCTGAATCAAAGTATATTTTCCCACAGAAATTATAAAACAAACTTTGTTTCTAAGTGGGGAGGGGATAGATGGAGAGTAAAACTCTGAGTGGCTATACAACTCCACTGAATTCACATTTTGTTGTTATTCTCTCTGTGAAAGCGATTCTGCATGCCTCATGCAAAGAGATTTAAATGATTTCTTATATAAGAAAATGCACCCATAGAAAAAATAAGAAGGAAGGCTTCCCAAAAGTGTATCAATATTCAAAGCAGTTTCACATAACAGATAATGCAATTAGAGAAAAAGAAGGAACTCAGAGGACACTTCCCTGGACATAGCCATGAATACAAGTAGCTCTTCACACTTGGTGATGGTCTGGTCTATAGCTTCCTGCATTTTGCTGAGAGAAGATGACAATTCTTCTTCCCAAATCTCTACGAGATCTTTTGCTGTGTTTGGTACAGGACAAGGCTCCATCTTTTACTGTTACTTTAATGTGTTTGAAAACATTTTCAGAGTTCATCATGACGAACATTTCACTAAGTTAGTAATTCCATCAATGAAGTAAATGCTATTAATTTTTAAGTTGCCTTAATTTTTTGGTAGAAATAATTTAAAATATAGACTTAAAAGTCACATACATATGTACATATATATGTGTCTGTATGCACACACACACACATATTTGTACACGCACAAAAAAATCTCCAGCCTTTTTCCCAAACTGTAACTGGAGCAGAGCCCCTTTTCTTTTGTGATCATAGTAAAAGCAGGAGAAGCTAAAGATCCATTGTTTCTAAATTAGACTATACAAAAGCCCTGTACTTTGAAAAAGGCTAGCTTTATTCAGAATGACACAACTCAAAGAATTTTTTAATGTACTCTTAATACCTCAAACTGCCAAAAACCTAAGTCAAACTAAAATGCTGAGCAAGCAGAAACACAGAATATGATGAGTGAATGAAAGGGGGAAATATGCAACACTTCTTGTGGAAACCAACTATCAGGCAAAACTCCAAATCCTCTTGATGAGAACTGAGTGTTTCTTTTACAGTAAAATGACAAATTTGATACCTGTTTTTTCTTATTTTCCTTGCTACCCCATTATACCCACTACTGGTAAAACAAACAGGACATTTTAGCTTTAATCTTCTTACTACATAACCCAAATAACTTCAGTCATGTTTGCATTAATGCTGCATTAATCATGTTGTTGCGTATTAATGAGTTTTCAGGCTATGCTAATTACTGTCATAGATTCTGCAGCAGCCCATTAAATATACAAATTACAGAATTAAAGAGCCAGAGCTCTTCATGATTAATCTTTAAATGGAGAAAAACTAATGATGTCTGTACAAAGTTTCTCTCCACTTTTGGCTGACTGAGCCCAATGAACAATCAATTAGAGTATTTGAAGAATAAGAATATTGCTCATACTAAAAGATTTGTTATGCTGTTATTCTATGGAGAAGACACATATTTATAAGTTTCTATCAAATGGACTTCTCTCACATATTCCAGGCTTTAAGGTCTCCTGAAGTGTTGCACAGGGGTAAAAGCTAAAGGATATTCCAATCCATTATTGCATACTCATAGGAATCTGCTGGTTCTATATGAATATAGTAAATCAATCTTCCTCTTTTAGCAAGGACACAAGTCCTGCTACTCCCCAGTAGGAAAGATTTACAGCAAACCTTAGTGAAAAGAAGGCTAAGATAAGTTTAAAGTCATTTGATAAGATTTGATGTATTAGTAGCACTTTATCCCCTCACTTACGGAGTGATGCTTTGTCAGGAATAGTGCAATACCCAGTGGTTAAATCAAGAGATTCAAAATTAGGAGACCTTGAGCCTGCACTCAGCTAGTGACTGAGAGATGTCATCTGAGAGCCATCACTTAAACCATCCTGCCTCCATATTCCTCCTTCTTGAAGAACAGTGGCCAATATAACTTGTGTAAGGTTCAAAAAATTCATTACTGTTTTGTCCTCCACAGCCTTAAAATACATATAAAATCAGCAAAATACCCACAGGTATTCAGAAAAATCACCTAGACACTAGATGTTTACTGGCATCTGAGAAACATTAATATATCCAAAAGAGAGGGTTAGTTTAGCCTCCTCCAAACACTGCATATTATGCAGAACATCACAAGACTTTCTTAAAGAGTGAGTTCTCAGTTTGTATTACTATTACTCTGCACATTAATAGTTGTGGTTTAGAATTAACTGGCCATTCCAGATCTGTCCCATCGTTTCTTTATATCGTGAAAAAACAAATAAACCATACTTTACACATTAAAGAACTTATATTTATACAAAGTATCTTTTTAAGGAACGACAAACATGCTCAGAGCAAGATCACGGCAGGAGAATACTTTGAAGAAAAGTGAAAAGCACTGGTTTGCTGCAGTTAGTGCATAACAAAGAGGACATAATACAAACATAAGAAATTGTCTAGGAAAGGCAGTTAAGGAGCCGAGAAGCTTTCCAACACATGCTCAACACACAAACAAGAGCATTTAAGGAGAGTAAAACAGCAGAAGTTCAAAGTGAAAATGCAGCTTTTCACAGGTAGTTTACAACTTCTCCGTGAAAACAGAAACATCATTAGGACAATACTCAAAATACTGACACAAATTATCTGAGAGTTTAGCAAGATCCAAGAGGAACTGGTCGTCTGCCTACCTAGATTTATCTAACCAAATAAATGAAGGCCTCACAAAAACACATATAAGAGATATGTGTTTAAACCACATACAAGATGCAGATGATGCCATTATCTGTTAGCATCCTCTGTCATTAGAGTGAACAGCCAGTTCTTTACACAGACCTAAGCAATATTATCATTAAAGAAACTAGTATCCTGCCTCAAATTCATTTATTAGGCAAGTCTATGAACAGAATTCATAACTGCCTTCCCCTCATTTACATTGGGAAAGTATACAACGAGCATCACATACAACCAGCATAACTTTCTCAAAGCACAGCTACCAGAGAAGAAATAGTATCTGTAATCTTGAAACTCATTGGGTCAAATGCTGCTTGGGGTAAGGATCAGCTGCAGGTTTGTTTCTGTATTGCTAAATATTGAGTGGAAATATGAACAAAGAAGAAACATCAGCCCAATATTCAGCTAATGCTTTCCCTGATGTTGGTGTCCAACTTGAGCAAAATCTGAGAAAATTACACAGATATGGGGTCTGTCAAACAATTTTATTTATTTATCTTTATTTATGCATTTTTTCATAGCCTAGAATAGTTCAACAGACTCCAATTTTAGAAAAGGAAGAAAATAGTTTCTAGGGCTAAGAATCTTCTATGAGCAATTTCATTAATTCAAAGGTTGATATTTAAAGAATGGAAACAGAGGCAAGCATTCATCTTCATTTCAGAGTAAGTTCTTTGGAGAAAGAACTGTATTTTGCTACCCGTATGTGAATTAGTGCATAAAAAAGGTCATCTTATGCAACAAGAGTAAGGTGGGAGAGGCTTCTAGGTGTTAATGCAATGCAAATCATAATTACTAGAAATATGATGACAAGAAGAATCACTTCAAAGATTTACAACAGTGCAATCTATAAAAGGTCAACATCACAGTGAAATCAGAAATGAGCTGGAGGTCAGTAGTTGTAAATAGCACTTCAATTATAAGCCTTTAGTTAGTATTTCCAGCAGTAGCACAAATGTAACACTGCACAGATAGTAATTTAACTGATCAAGGGAAAAGAATAAGACTAGAACAGAGTAAAATGCAAATATATCAAAATTAAAGTCAGTGTAATGATCTGAAACACAGCAGATTTAGACAACTGTGCATTAGCCAAGGCAGAATCCCATAACACAGAATCTCAGAAGCTGAAAGCACAATAAAGTGGAAATCCTGTAGCCAGTGAAGAGGGTTATCGATCAGGCAGTGTACATATGGAACAGTAGAATAACTAAAATAAGCTAATAAGTGTCTTGAGGAATACTATAGGACAAAAACAGAGATGTAACATGGAGGAAAAAAAAAACCAAAAACCTTGCAGACAGAAATACAAAACCACAGAGCAAACTCTCAGCAAAAAGCATAGTTTAAAGTTACAAACTCAGCAACAAATGCTACTCATCGTAGAACTGGGGAGATAAAAAAAAAAAAAAAGTTAACAGTATATTCAAGTTAATGCAGAGATTTAAGGTAGACTGCAAAAAACCTGCCAAAATAAGAATTAATTGAAAGGAATATATAATATTTTCATCTAGTTGTTTTTGTGGCGGTATTTCCCTTGACTATTCTTGACACAATAACATTTTCCAAAAGAAGCCTAAAACTGGTTTTTTTGTAGGAACTAATTTCACACAAGGATTTCAATGGAATGATCAGGTGCAAGCTTTATGCATAGATAAATAGGCAGCTGTGAAGGTTCACTCATTGCCTTCAAAGTTATTTGACACCCGAGGGAACTACACCTTGAAAATGCAGCAGGTCCTGCTTTGAAAGAGTTAATAATATTCCATCACATTTTGTTCTGTTATCCCCGTTCCTCTGTACCTAGGAACTTCACACTCTGTGAATTAAGTGCTTTATGGGGTTTGGCAGGAAACGTTTACTGAAAATATATCCAAACACTCTGTAGCAATCGCACAAAATATTTTACTTTAAATATGATCCAGAGCTACCAAAACACCACCTTCAAAACCACAATTTCAATTTCAGTTTCAGTGAAAGCACAGCCCTTACAGATCAGGATAGAACAGAAACGGAAGTTCAGCCCAACTTCTCTTGCACTGGACATGTAGATGATGGTATTTTTCACTCCTGGATTCACATACTAAGTGAAATCACTTTATTCAAAACGTAGTCCTGGAACATGAGAACAAAGTACATCTGTTCCTTTTTACTGTAAACTCCGTTTTCATTCCACTGTTAGGTTCTTTCTAGTCTCTGTCAGCAGCTAATGATATCCTCAATATGAACTACAGAATAGACCAGAGTCTGTATCTACTTAGCTCAATCAGGAGAAAGACCCAGTGACTTCAATGAGAACCTACTGAGGCAGAGTTTATTTTACACTTGTTTCATATTGTTTCAATTCATGAGACAAATGCAAAACAAACTCTAACGCAGAAGACTTCTAAGAGGTGATCACACAAAAAATAAGGGAGGCAGGTTGGAAAATTGTTATTAAATTCAAGTCTCAAAGGCAGGAAATGCTACTGAAGAAGGATATGCAAGGGAAGTTGCAACTGAAGAAAGTGAGAAAAAGCCAAAGGTATGCAATTTATCTTTCCAATCCTTTGTTTATCACAATTTTGTGGACCATTGCAGTCAGTGCCACTTCACAAAGTGTCACTTAACAGTTGATTTTGTACTATTTGTAGTTGTTAGAGCTGTACTTTGAACTGGTTTTAGGTTGTGATTCTTATTTTTGCCTTGATTGGTTTGTATCTATGTCATTGACTGGTGTGATTTGCATTTTGTACTAATACAGTTCTGCTCAGTTCCAGTGCAATTCCACCCTCAACTTGGTCCAAATATTTGTGCAACTTTTTGCCCCTCTTCTCCACCCATCTTCTCCATTGTTCTCTGCCCCGTCTAACCTTCTTTCTGCCCTTCTTCGACATTCTCTCTGACCTTCTCTTTTGCTTTGCTCCTTTTTCCTTCTTCCTCATCCATCTCCACCCATCTTCTTCACTGCTCTGTCCCATCTGCCCAGCTCTCTCTGCCTGTCTTTGACCTTCTTCAATCTTCTCCAACCTTCTCTGTTAGCTGTGATCCCGAAAGATGGCCTCGGCCCTGCTGTCTTTAAATGACCATGTCAAGTCATGAAAGTCAACAGGGTAAAGCCAACATACTGGGTCTGTTACTGTAAGGGTTAACTACTGAGCACTATATAGAACAGAAACAGAGGTAAGCGCTGCAGTAGAAGCTACGAAATCTAGCAACTTTCTCTTACAAATTACTTTAGCATATGTGTGATCCCTGCTTATTCTCCCTAATGTTTCCAAGTGCACAGAAGGAAACAGTTGTCACACTCCCCAGACTGATTTTGAAAATAGAATTGGGGAGGGAGGGGAGAACCACCTGTAGCAGTTGTAGCAGCAGCATCAGTTGCTGTTATCATTTCCTTTTCTTTGTCAGAAGGCTATGGCCCAATACATGGCCCAATAATTGAACGGAGGATTTCATGTTATTCATCATATGTTAGCGCCATATTCACCAAATTCACCAGTGTTCTCTGCTCTGCTAAGCTTCTATACAAAGTGTGCCACAGAAAACACGACCCAGTGCAGTAAGCCAGCTGTGGAGGTTGTGTTATCAATTTGTAGTCTGGCTTATTCCCAAGAATCCGCACTCACTGTAAGCATTAAACACACACAGAAGCAAAAGTAGCATGGCAATGAAATCACATTTATCTATAGCAGAATACTCTCACAGTATGAAATACTTTCAGAGTGATAAATACAACTCAAACCCTCCCTCTTCTCTGGTTTTTAAGAAAGCAGTACTGTGGTATGTTGTGGACAGGGAAGAACTCCTATACCACACCCAGCAATACAGCTAACGTGACCAATACACCTCACAGGGGACAGACAGGACCAGGTATTATGTCCTGTGTCCAGTCACCTTCCCGGACAAACGGGATGTTACATGGTAACGCTGGCAGAAGTGGAACACAGAGGTAACACCCTCCTCCTACCCAGGTGGGCTAGCTGCTCCACAGCCGAGCATTTGAGCTGCGATTTTCACTGCGTGTCCAGATGCAAATAGAAGAGTGGTAAGCCAACTGACACACACAACAGCACCAGCAGTGGTATCTGTTGGTGTTTCAGTGCTTTTCCATGTACAGTAAGGAGTTCACCATTTTCCCATGACTCTAATCAGGACTCAGAGGAAACTAAGTATACCTCTAAATTCTGAGCTACATCAATTGGTACAAGCAGTAGAAAATGCGGTCCAGAAATAAGCATGAACAAAGACACTGCAATGGTATGAACAGCCATGTAACTCAACCTGTAGGGGCTTAACAAAGGACACAATATACAAAAAATTTCAACTTGAGGTAAGCAAGAAATCAAGGAATATAGAAAACTATGATGAAATTAATTGATATAGCATATAACATTTACTAAATATCATACTAATTCTGTTTGTCCAATATAAGTTAAATTGCAACACTAAACAAGGAATGAATTAAACTGCCCAGACACAAGGATTAAAAAAAAAAACCTAATTCTGATAAAATTTCCTTTCTCTGCCTTCTGTGTATGTGTAGTTGATCCTGTCTTATGCTTGGACTGTAAACTCCTTAGGGCAAACATTGTCAGCTTTTTGTTCCCAATACAAAATGGGCATGTAAAGATTTAACATTCAACTTATTTTATTAATCTCAATAAAAAGAGATGAGGCCAATACTGAAAAGACTTTCTTTTAATTTCTTTCACATAGCATGATGTCACCTAACCTCCATATATTGTGATATTTTCAGGCAGTTATTGATTGAGCCTATGTCATCTTTTCAGAATTTTAATTCCTTACGGGATTCTTGAATTAAAGAACACTTTGACATAGACTGCCTTTGTGTTGATTTTTACATTATTGCTTAACTTGAGTGATTACAGAATACATGACTAATTCAGAATTATGGCAATAAGGAAATTCTCCTCTTTTGCAAAATTCACTGATAATTTTTTTCTTTCTTCTCCCTCTCTCTTTCAAATTATGAGACTTTCTGCAACAGAGAAGATCATGATTGATTACAACACTGTAATAGATTAAATCAAAAAGTGGGTGATTGGACATACAATATTACTGAGAAGTATGAGACTTTATATTCTTTTTTTTCCAGTGTGATCAGTTTTGTACCTTTACCACTTGCAATGCCTCATAGAAAGACACCCATACTTTAAAAAAAATAGGAGCAACAATCCCTGCTCATGTGCTGTAACAATGGTTTCAAGTCACATTTTTTCCTGCCTGAGGATCCAGATGACAGCCAACTTGTTTAACTCCCACTGATTATTTTAAAGTTTTGCTTTGCAGTGCTAGCGTACTATAAGGGAAATGGCAAAAAATTTCCTCATCCTTCACGATGCAAACCCCCCATATTTATAGATGCACTTAAAAACACTAAATTAATTTTAAAAAAAAATCAAACTAAACAGTCTCCAAAAGGGTGAACTGTGTCACTGTAGTAGCAAGGCATGCCTAGCATACAATGGTATATGTATGTTCCTCTCCTCCGTAGAGGAAAGCTGGCTGAAGGATCTTGAGCAGCATGTGGCCCCCGGCTGTGTCGGTGCAGGAACACTGCCACTGCACCAGGCAGCTGACAGCAGGGCTTCCAGGCACAGGGACCAGCAGGGAATCCGGATCCCAACCTGCTGTCAAAAGGGTGTATCGGACTATCAAGGCTGAAGCCTTACACCCAGCTCAGCCCTGTCCCACAGTAAGAGCTCTGGGCAGACACTGGCCGTGAGCTATTAGTGTATTTCCTCCCATACTGTGCAGTAGCAATCCTGAGGCTCTTGGCTGTAGAAAGATTTCGGTCGGTGCTTTATAAAGCCAGAAGAAGTGGGCATTTCTGTCTTAAAGCAGCTTGAGCACTGGCCATTTCTCAGGCTGGCTACAGCTGGTGGTCACTTTGCAATTCTGCAGAAGTACTGTGTTGCCCTGATTTCCACCCCTGACATTTCCCTGGCCCTTTCCTGCCTATGTGAAAAGCAGAAGGTCTGGCATAAAACCAATTATGCAGTCTTTGGTTCACCCAGGATTCCCATTCAGCTCATTTTTTCCCCCTCAGTGCATGCAGTTCAGTAGCATAACCAAGTTTACAAAGATATATCCTAATTTTTTGAAAATTAATGATGCTAATGTGACAATTTAACATGAGTTTGGAATACACAGCTGAAATTGGCATATTTCAATCGATGAACTGAAACAATTTGGGAGAGAAAAAATATAAAATAGATGAAAAAATATTAAAGAAAGGAGGACATTAAATTGGAGAAACATCTAAGTTTGAAAGCTGGGGTGCAGAGGCAGTGTTTTTATAACAAATGTCATCTTTTAAAAGTAATGAACAAAACCTCTAAAACATGATAAATAAATGTGCAAATTTTTTGTAAAGGAACTCACTGTGAATAGTGGCAAAACTTCTGCAGAAAGGATGACTTCCATCCCAAGATAAAACTCTCTTTTCCTCCTACAAGTCTTCCCAATAGCAGACATCCTCAAAAACCCTTATTCCTCACACCCCCTTGAATCTTCCCAACAAGGTTTCACCCTGGTACTGCAATTCAGTTCATAATTTGTTTCTGGCTCAAAATATATTACCTGGGATAGTTGTACCTGCCAGTTCAGCCTTCGTTTTGTTCATCCAATTATGAATGTTGATGGGAACAAAGACTGTAATTCGTATAAATAGATTCCCCCTCCTACCTCCCTGTCTCTGCAGCAAGACACTGAAAAACTTGAAAATGCATAAAGTAAAATCCTCCAAGGACTAAAACTCCACTACACCAAAATTCCCCGTTTACTACAAAACTAATGCATTCTGCTAGTGGTGACCCCTCTACTGGTGAAGTTTCATTTCTAGTAAATGAAGAAACTTTTAAAGTAAACCAGAATAAAAGAGCACTATTAATTAAAAAGCCTAGGAAAAGAAAAAAAAAAAAAGAAAAAAGAAAAAAAGTCTATATAAAAATGGGATACTACTTATTATTGAAACATTTTTTTTCTTTGCTTGGGAGAAAACCTGAGGACACAATCCATTCCAAGTGTCAGGTGTTACAACTCTAACCACCTTAGAATAACACTAATCCAAATTTAAGCATGTAAGCATGATCAGAACAAAGAATTTTAAATGGAGATTCTTAGAGACATGTATTGCAGAAAGCACCGGAAGAATTTTGAATCATAATGGTTTGGGTTGGAAGGGACCTTTTAAGGTCACAAAGTCAACCTCCTGTGATGAGCAGGGACACCAACTGGATCAGGTTGCTTAGAGCTACATCCAAACAGATCCAAACAGTCTGCAGGCACAGGACATCCATAACTTCTCTGAGCAAGCCATGCCAGTGTTTCACCACCCTCACTGTAAAAACTTCCTTATAACTAGCCAAAATCTACCATTTTTTAGTTAAAAAACATTACCCCTTGTCCTATATAGACCACCAAAGGAAAAGTGGAGCTGCGTAGCAGAAAATTTAGAAATCTTCAGTTATTGCAGTCAACGTATTTTTCAGGGAATAGCCTTGTTTTATAATCTAAATCATAATCATAGAGGGAAAATAATCGCTTCTTAACAAGATAAAGATAGGACTTTAACAGCAGCACAGGTAACAGGTTAGTTTAATAAATAGGATGGTGCAAAACCATAGAGTGCTATATAAGTAATGATCAATGTTTAAAATCAATGCTCTCGCAAATTGAAGCCAATGCAAAGGGGCTGGCACCAGGGTAAGGTGATCTGGTTGATGTATTTTGGATCTGCTGAAATAAATCCATTTATAGGAGCATTTGCAGGATGACTAAGTTAAAAGAGCACTGCAACAGTCAGGCCTGGCTAAGGGAACGCCTCCTCCTACTGTCAATATTTCAAACTGATAAAGAGCTGACTGAGTGCAATCAGTGCTGTGATGAATAAAAGAAAGCTTGGGACCATTAACATTAATGGGACTTGTGTGACTAAATGCTCGTATACTGTTCTGAAAATTCACCCGATGGACCAAGAGATTTTTTTTGCTTATGCTTCCCCTTTTTCCTTCAGACTGCATATGATCAGTTTAAAAATATATTGCAACATAGTAAAAACATCTAAAATACCTTCATATTATTAATATCCCACAAGCCAAACAAAAAGAAATGAAAGAATGACAGAGCTCACTCTGGCTACCTGGAAAACTTGAGAAAATAGAAACGTCAGCTTTATAAACACAGATAAAATTGACTGATCTAATATCTTCAGGCAGAGTGCCTTAGCCTTGGGGCACAATGACACAGACTCTAGCACCTGCCATCTACAATGCATATTAGAGAATGGTTAATACACTGGCAGTCCATGAAAGCTGGTTTAACTTTTGTGGGAAGACAGAAATTCAGATTAGCAAGTATAGTCCTAAGATCATATATATCCAGGATAGGACCTGGTTCAATAGTTGTAATTCGAAATGTGATAACTTGTTTTTCTCATTATCAGTATTAAATACTGTCATATAAGCAGTGCTGAACCATAAGCAGATGATACCTTTTATCTCAATCCCCTCCTGAAATCTAAAAAACACCATGTGGTACAATGGGGGTCCAAGGGAACACATTTAGGGTTGTTCAGGTGAACATGTTGTTTCATGTTAGTATATATTTATAGCATAACTGGGCAAAATTAACTAGTATTTTGTCCATATAGCTATTTAAGATAAAAAGCTTCAAATAAGCATCTGATACAAGATTTACAGTTGGGTGAAACACCAGTGTGAAGTCACTGCTATATGAGAAATATTTAAAGCTTTTATACTGTCTTATAGATTTGGCGGAGTACTTCAAAATAAGGTGGAATAGCATAGAGAGAAGATGTCAAGAAGGACGAAAAATTCTCCTGATGAGGAAAGAGACTTCTGGCAGGTTCCCCAGTCATAGATGGAAAAAAAAGAAGAACCTTAGTAGCAGACAAAAAACAAGTAAACGTCCTTTGTGACTTCAAGGTTTATCACAGTTCCAAGGAATTTAACTTCTTTTTTTCCACAGAGGAGAAAAAACCCCCATAATTTTATCCAACATAAATTAGCTGTCCCACCATTGCGTCATTTTTATTTTTAGCTCTTAGCCATGCCAGGGATTATATTTATTTTAGTACCTACATTACTTTAAAAGTAAATGCTATATTGGAATATGCTCCTACCATTTAGAGATATCTCCTATCACTTAGAGATAAAAAATTCACTTGTGTATATCTGTCCCTTCGCTCTGAACACCTCAGTCCCAAAAGGGGATCATGACAAGGCTTAAGGTAAAATTTCCAAGCCTGCTGATCAGTCCCAACCTTTACTCACCATCTCATTTAGTCTTTGACCAACAGACTGAAAAAAAATAGTGCATGTGACAAAACAACAATGCTGGGATTAAGCCAACTGTAGTACTGCCTACTTGCATAATTAAATCCATTAGTAATATGAAACAAGAAAAAAAAATATAGAATGCTGACAGAAGAATTTTGAAATACAAACAAAGAATGGTTCCTAAAACCAAAATAGAATAAATACGAACAATAAAATGCCTTTTCAGTAGACAAAGGAAAAAAACCAAATTATTTCAAAATAACAATTTACAGGCCTTTACAGATAATGAAATCACAAAATGTGGTGACTGGAAAGAACATTGCTGTGTTTAATTATCGGTTCTACTGTATCATCAACTTCTTCATGAACACAGTTAAAAACACCAAGTTCCAGCCATTTCAGCACTGGCTGGCAGAGGCAGCAGCCTACAAAAACCTGCCACCTTCCACCTGTGACTAGTAAGGAGATTATGCCACTGCTTGTCAGGAATGCACCTGGTCACAACAACTCTCACCTTCATGATCTCAAGTAAGAACAAGCTGCAATATTTTAGCTTACATACCAAAAACAAAAATGGGGGAAAAAAGGAAAAAAAAAAATTGAGAATGCAGCAGCTTTATTTACACTCTGCCACAAGCACATTATCCCATTTGCTCTGCTCACTACATGGACTCTCCATAGAATATTAGGTCAAATGTAAGGTCCCAATATTAATCTCCATGGCCATCCATGGAGGTGGTTCAAGATATCTCAAGAGTGCCCTTTTCATTATGTTGGTGACCTCTCCCAACAACTGCTGTTAGTTTCAAGGCTCACCAGAGCAAGACTGAACTGCCTTTGCAAGAAGGATAGAGGGCCAGGAACTCATTAGTGGAGCAGATCAAAAATGACCACAAATTTCACACCTTTCTAAAGACAGTTTAAACCCATATCTAGTCAGGCTTTCCAAAGTCATACGATAAAACAAAAGAGAGGAGGCAAAAAAAAGAGAATAATGTTAAGTCAGAGGTAAAAAAGAAGTAGATAAATGAGGAGTAAGAAAAAAACCAATGAGAACAACTTAGCTGAGTATGTTTTGTAAGATACTCAAGGTACCACCAGCAAATTATGATTAAGGTCCAATATTTCTATTATCTTTCTTACCTAACACATTGATATGAATACTGGTTAAAAAAATTGCACTAAATGCACACATTGGTTAAAAAAAAAGAATTCCAGATTTTTTTCCATCCACAAATGGAAGAACGTAAGTTTGCAACACTGAATTCACAGTATAAGACAAAATAAAATAAACAACCAATGAACTAAACCTTCCTCCCAAAAATGTCCAATATTAGTATCAATTTAAAAAAAAATTTAAAAGGCCACACTTTTCCCACTAAGTAAAATTGATCCCAAAAGGACCATCTGCTAGATATTAAAAAAAATAAAATCAGGTTGCTGATCTAAAACTAGTTATAACTGAAAAAACTGCATGGGTTGTAAAAAATAATCTGTTTCCAATTTCTAAGGAAAATTTTGAAGTCAAATCTTTTGGATTTCCAATTTTTTTTTTTTTTTACTTTGCTTGAAAGATCTTAATACAATCCTAAATTCTGCATATTTTAAAACCAAATAAACTGTAGTAAAATCCAATATAGTTAAGGCCAGTCTAGACAGCAATAGTTGGTGATTACCAGATCAAAGGCCTTACTTAAATCAATAAAGATAGCTCCTGTACATTGATTACCATCCAATACCATAAAAATATAATTGCTTACCTTGAGAGGAGCAGTACAAGTGAAACGAAAAGGTCATAATAGGTCAATAATTATTTAAATTAAACTTACATCTTCCTTCATCCGATGGACCAACCCTAGCACACACCGAAATGGTGGTGATTTACCAGTTTAAATAGACATATTAACATGTCAGCAAAGGGCTTACCAGTAATTGGGTCAGCAATTTTAAGCAGTCAAGGTTCCAGGTTGTCAGCTTCTCCATTTATGCTCCCAATCAATCTTAAGGTATTATGGATCTTAAGTCAGTAAGCACAGATCTAACTACTTTCAGTCAAATCTCATTTTGGGTATATACAGAGATAGACTATAGTTACTTTCTGAGATCTTTCTACAGTACAGTACACAATTCTCTAGAACAGCTTTTAATTAAAAAAAAAAAAAAAAAAAGTCGTGCAAAAATTTGCTATCAAGATCAATAAAGTCTCCACTAATTTAGGATATAACATTTCTGTCACTGTATTAAACGGTCCTTATACGAGAGCAACTTTGCAGGTTTGTGTTTTCATTCTAATGGTTACGCTAACAGTTGCTTTCTGAATCCTCAGTTACTATACTGCACAATAACTTTGCAGTTATTTGAAGTTAAAATTCTGTCCATCTACACTTTCTACTTTCTACTAGGGATAGTCTGTCAAGTCCAGTACATTTCATGTAAAGTATGAATCTACTGAGGAGAAGACAGAGACCCCATGAGTGCAATCCCATGTAATTCTGTAGAAGGATCTTTTAAAAAAAAATAATAATTTTAGAATTATTTGTGCTCATAGGAGAAAAATAAAGCAGTGTATAGCCCCCAAACCCAAGGAAGTGGATTACACTTTACAAGTCAAAATAACAAGCTACATAGAAGCAATATTTAATCAAATGTACATTTTACCCTTAAGTTCAATCTTTTTCTAACAATATACACTTACTGAAGAAAGACACTGGCATGTAATGTGTGAGAAATCACGTCATTCTAGTGTCAAAAGTATTGTGTGCTGTTTCCTACGACAAAGCTCACCATAATCTCTGGAAACTGTACATACATAAAATAACTAACAAGGATTTAACCAAATGAAAATGTTTCAACTTCAACATACTTTTTAAACCAGTGAATTTATTAAACAAATCACTAACACCCAGATGTCAATGGTATTTCCTCCCAGGGTCTGCAAATTTGAATGGCAGCAGCACTAAATTTATCTCCCAGGTCCTTGACACCATGGTTGCATAATTTGTTTCTAAAATATACTTTCATAAGTAAAAGAAAAATAAAATCTTTTTTAACCATATTTTCTTCTTGCCAAACACTTTTTCATTAAAAATTTTAAAAACTAATGTACATCACTCTCATAATCTTAAATAACAAAAGGATTTAAGTTTTTTTGTTCCCTCTTTCTATGTATCAGAGTTGTGAATTTGTTAGAGTGTGGTTATCCTAAGGTAAAAAAACAAAAGTAGAAGTCTAAATTTATCAGAGTCATGAAGTAGCTCTTTGCAGGATGATTAGGTAGAGGAGGACAGTGAAATTCTCAAAGAAAAATACATTTGCATGGAGACTTTGCATCTTCGAAATGTAGGGGCTAAGAAGGCTTTTGTGTGAAATTGGTCCTGGACACCAAATTTTGATGGTTTGCCCAACACTAGAAAGGCCTCTTTAACTTTCTACAACTTTGTGACAGGCAGTATAAGAAAAGAAGACAACACCATCTTGAAGAACACAGAAGGAAGACAATAAAAGGCCATGGTAAAACCAGGAAAGAAAAAGAATGGATGGAAGGGGAAGAAGCAAGAAACAATTCTTGGATAGTGCCAAAACTGGGGGGAAAAATCAAAAAGCAAAAGAAATTTAAAAAAAAAAAAAAAAAAACCAACCAAACAAATGAAAACCAACCAACCAACCAAAAACAAGGTGGGGAGGGGTAAATAGAAAATCAAGAGAACCTATAACCACTCCTAAGAACTCTCCTTACAAATCCAGCTGAAAGCACGTGTTGTTGTAAACACACAACATAATACCAAAGAATTCACTCCACCCTTCATATACAAATGTTCATTTAATCCAGCAGTCAATGTCTCTTATAGTTCAGATCAGAAAGAGATTTCACGAATATTAAAGATTTCTGCCCATTGACATCTGTATTCATCAGCAATGTTCCAAATGATGGATATTTCTGGGATTCTCCTATGACACTGGAATTTTTCTTCTAATTACTGTTCAGAATAACTATCTAGGCCACACGAAGTCTATAAATGTAAACACACAGAATTTAGGAAATGCAAAACCAAAACTGTCCACAAAAAATTAATGCATACCCAAACAGAGGATGAATGATGATATAGTCTGCAATTATACAAACACACATTTCCCATAAGATATCTGCCTCAAGGATTTTATGATGTTCAGCAACTAAAACAGAATTCATGTAGCAAATAAGGATTTTGTGCACAGAAGCCTGTCTTTTTTTGATGTAGTGCTCTGTGGATGTTTAATGAAAGAGGAAGGGGAGCACAAAAAGTGAATGGCTAGCACAGTTCAGTGTCACTCGGGAGAAATCTGTCCTGACCTCCGCCACAAAATTCTTATGCAATATGAGGTATATCACTTAAGTCAAACTTTTCAGAGTCATTCACTCATCATTCTCTTTGGTGCTTGCATTTACATGCTCCGAGGAAATCTGTGAAAAGTTAAGTGGTCCTAATTGAAAAGGGGTTGGCAGCATGAACTACTCTGGCCCCAGGCCCCACCTATGTAAAACCAAGCACTCAAAATTAGCATTCACTCCTCTTTTTTCTTTACCCAAGGTCCCTATTCACAAAATGAAACCAGTAAGTGTTGTAATAGTGAATATCAATCAGTACTAAGTAAGTACTCAAGTACTTCAGTGAGAACAGAACAGGATAAAAGAAAATCTGCATATTCTGTGATATACTTAAGAATATACGTGTACAGTCAGACAGACATAAAGCCATATACACAACAGAAAGGATTTTTAAAAGGCAACAGCTGGTCCATACCATACACAGAACCTATGGAAAGACAGTTTTTAATCAACTAATTACATGTCATCCTAACACATAAATACAACACAGTTGAATTAAGTTCATGCTGCTTATTTTAACTCCGTTTCCAGAGCTCTAGGTGCTTAATTTTGCAAACTTAATTTTTTCTATATATACTAGTGCAGACAGGGTTTTTTTCCCCCTCTAAATTACCAGAGTCTAATCCTGAATGATAGTTTTTCCATAATGGAATTATTCAGTCTATGATCTGATTGATTTTAGACCTTAAATACTGAATCTTAACACACGTAAATTTTTAATCCTTTAATTTCTCTATTCTGCCAGTAATTGATAAGGACAGTCGTACTTAGACAAGGTCTTAATTTAATCACCCTGAAAATCAATTAGAAGGTGAAAAGCT
The DNA here is from genome assembly GCA_013399855.1 of Oxyruncus cristatus. Taxonomy (NCBI): domain Eukaryota; kingdom Metazoa; phylum Chordata; class Aves; order Passeriformes; family Cotingidae; genus Oxyruncus; species Oxyruncus cristatus. The sequence goes on from VXAY01000172.1 coordinate 4,847,288, forward strand.
TCCTTATGTTATTATTATGAAAATTTCTTGATCAAATTCACAATGCAATCATAATCAATGCATGACACCTCGCACACTTTAGTCAATACATAATTCAGTATTTACATCTTCACCCTTTAAAAACAATATGGGAAGGAATTTGTATCTTAAAAGCAGAAATAATTTAAAGGCTCAGTATTAGTCAAACGCAATGTCTGAAGCCATTGGACTAAATAACCCGTTATAAAAATGATAAATAAGGGCCAAACATGTACCAGAAAGCATTAATTTCACTTCAAGTATCTCTCCAATACAGTGGTAAATGTCTCTTTGCTGCAACCTTGTTGAAAACTCTCCATAGAATCAGAAGGAACATTTTGGCCCACTATTAAGCAGGAGAGGTGAATTAGTCACCAACAGTAGTGAAAAGGCAGAAGTTCTCAACAGTTTCTTCACCCCTCTCTTTACCAACACCGTTGGATCCCAGGCCTTGGGAACAAAAATTGAGGTTGATGCAAACACAGACCCGAAGTCAGTAAAGGAAGAATTTGTATGTGAACAGGAGCTTGGCCTCTACAAATCAATGGGACTTGATAATATCCACTTGAGGGTGTTATAAGAGCTTGTTGACATTGTTGCAAGGCCAGTCTCCATAATTTTTGAGAGATTGTGGAGATCAGAGGACATTCCAGAAGACTGGAAAAAGGCTAATGTCACTCCTGTCTATGAGAAGGGTTTAAAGGATGATCTAGGAAATTATAGGCCCATCACTCTTACTTTAGTCCCTGGGAAAGTTACAGAGTGAATCTTCCTGTGGGCTGCCACAAGTCAGATGAAGCACGTGATTTGGGAAAGCCAGCAAGGATTCACCAAAGGAAATTGCATGTGACAAACCTGGCTCCATTCTGCAACAAAGTAACCTCCTCGGTGGATGTGGTGCAAGCAGTGGACATTGTGTACCTTAATTTCACCATGGCTTTCCATCCGTTTTGCCATTGCCTCCCTCCTCAGAGAGAACCTGACGCATGATGGTCTATGTGGCTGGTGCGGGGAACAGGCTGTCAGGCAGCACCCACAGGGGGGTGGTAACTGGCAACCTGTTACAGTGGGGTCGCCCAGAGACCAACATTGAGCCTAAAAAGTTGTTTAGTATCTTCATAAGTGATCTAGATGATGGGATCATGTGTGTCCTGATGAAACGTGATGACACCGAACTGAGAAAAGTGGACACTTCGGAAAGGAGAGCCACCTTGCAGGAAGGCATGGATAGACTGGAAGGATGGGCTAACCATAAGAACCTTATGAAGTTCTACAAAGACAAATATAAGGTCTTGTACTTGGAAAAACATAAACCAGGAGTGCACCACAAGCTGGGATTCACCCTGCTGGGGAAAAGGACTTGGGGATTGTGTGGACAAGCAGCTCAGTATGAACAGAGAGTGTGCTGCTGTGGCAAACAAAGCAAGCAGGATGCTGCATCAAGAAAGGCATCACCAGGAGAGATAAAGTCATTATCCCACTCTACTCAGTGCCTGTTCAGGCCACACCTGGAACACTATGTACAGATTTGGTTCCCACTGTGCAAAAAAGATGTGGACAGGCTGGAGAAGGGCCAGAGAAGGGCCACAAAGATGACAAAAGTACTGGGAAGCTGGTCATGTGAGGAAAGGCTGAGGGCAAAAAGGTTCGTTCAGCAATGAGAAAAGAATGCTCAAGGGAGACCTTATCACCATGTCCCCGTATTTGAAGAGTTGCTACAAGGAAGACGAAGACTTCCCTTTTTACAAAGAATCACATAGAAAAGATGAGGTTTAATGGGTTCAAGTTACTCCTGCGGAGATTCCAGTTGGATGCAAGAGGAAAAATTTTCACAATGAGAAAAATCAGCCATCGGAATAATGTCCCCAGGACGTTGTGGATTCCCCAGCTCTGGAAACTTTTAGAATTCAGCTGGACAGGGTGCTGGGTCATCTTGTCTAGACCATGCTTTTGCAAAGAAAGGTTGGACCTGATGATCCTTGAGGGCTCCTTCAAACCTGGTATTCTCACCTCCAAATGGTGAACATCCACTGAACTACTCTTTTCTGTGTTCAAACCTGCTTCAAATTCTTTCTTTGATCAAATTCTTTGATTCTTTAGGGGTTATTTCAGCCCTTACTTTAACTGAAGTGAAATAAGCCTCCACTTAACACAGAGTACATGGATATCTGCCACGCTAAACTTTCAAGAGATGTTTGATACCTTCCACTGCCTCTTTTTTTTTTTTTTAATTAAATAAACATCATGTATTTGTATAGTTTATACTTTCCAGCTTTTTCTTTATGTTTGCAATTTTAAGTAACTTTTATTTCCCTAAATCTCCCTCACAACAAGCCCCTCCATCCTGCACCTTTTCTTAGAGGGAATCCCAGAAGAAGTCATGCCTGGAGCAAAACACAGAACTTCCATAACCGTTTCTTCTGCTAATTCTTAGGCTTGTCACCTACAGAGAGAATGCCCACTACATTCCAAAACACTGAATCATGTTTACATAAAATTAATGAAAGCCCAACTAGAGTTATGACAAGAGGGGAAAAACTGCTGTTCTTCAGTACAGAGTAGAGGTCATGTGCTGTGTTTGTGATAATCAAAAGACCCAATTCTGTAACTAGTTTTGAACAGACAGCTGAAACTATGCTCTAGTCTAGGAAAGGGCCATTCCACTGGCAGCTTGACATAACAATGGGAAAGCTACTGCTCTTACAACTTCCACAGCTGGGACTGTTATGTGCTCAGAAAGTAGCCATGCACAAGCAGAAAAAACCTGTTTTTAACCATGCGGTGCAGAGTGTCACACAACACTGGCAAAAATCTACTTCGGCAAGGAGGCATTCTACTTAGGCAAAATCCACTAAAGCCAAGAAGATTTTACAAAAAATTGCAATTGTGTGTCAAAGCTTGTGCTGCATAGTTGATCTACTAAAGTGCAAGAGGTAAATATGAAAAATAATACACAAGGTGAGATTCTTTTTTTTATTATTCTCCTCTGTAGTGGCTACAATAGAAAAAGAAAAAGCAGCTACATGTACTGATAGAAAGTGTGTCAGTGCCTAAAAAAAATCAGCTCATCTTGGTGAAAACATTACCCCTGTAACACTGGCAAGGTCAGCATCAGCTTGGCTTATTTGTTGCCTAAGTCCCTGTTGTGCATGTTCAAAAATGTTTTAAGTTGTTTTGTTCATAAAGCAGCAGAGTTCACTTTGTTGTGCTGGATCACTCCTTTTTCTCTATATGCAGCTCCTCTCTCGCTCCCTATCTTTAGGCTTCTTGGGATTCAAAAGGAAGAAAGGAAGGAATGTGTTTTTCAAGATGAAACTGTGAATTCATTTTTAAGTACTAAGATAAAATTCTACCTAAAGTCTCTGTGCAAACAATTCTCTGGCAGAGAAAAAGGATGGTTCTCCTTCTTACTGAAGCCAGCCACTTGACGGTGATAGAGAAGATTTTTATCTTCCTTTCACAGAAGATGAAGATGTGGGTTCAAATTATTCTTTTGTGAAGACAAGAGGAGAAAATGTAATAAGCTGGCACAAAAATTAAAAGAATTTCTAAGGACAAGTCCTATGGCAACAACCTAGACAGAAAGGACACAACAAAATGCAAGTACTCCAAGAGCTTTTTAGTGTATGATTTAATATAAAAGTCTGAAAAATGATTGGCACTATTAAAAGTTCCCTAACACAAAAAGTGTGTTCTCCAAGACCGCAAAACAAATGTGCTCTCTTCCTTTCTTTCTCAGTATTCAAAAGCTTGGTGTAAGAATTTCTTTTGTAATAGTTTTTCCCTCAGAAAATCTTGTTTACTTTCTTCAGTTCAATGTAATGAAATAAAAAATGCTGATTCTTAAAAAGCGATGAATGGAAACAATGCCAGCAGAGAGACAAAGAATGAATAAAACCAAACTAAGCAAAAAGGTCAGATATTTGTCCTCCTCTTCCAGTTCTCTCCATCTTTTTAGAGTAAGGCTGAAACAAACAAATTTAACAGCATTTGCTGTAAAGTTGTGTCTGTAGATTAGGGAACTCTTATCATTAGGCTGGAGAAATACATGGACCACAGGTGGACTATAAAAATGAGTAAAGAAGTGGCTTAACAGCAGGACTCAAAGGCTTGTGACAAGTGGCCCAAAGCCCATTGGGCAGCATTTACAACAAACTTCTACTGGGACCAATTCTGCTTAACAGTTTTATTCATTAAAGTGGATCCCAGATGATGGGATAGAGTGTACTATCAAAAAAGTTTGGAGGCAAGAAAAAGAAAAAATGAGGGCTGCAGTGGATACACTGCAACATAGAGAGATCTTGACAGGCTTGAGAAACGGGCTGACAGAAACGTTGGGAAATCCAGCAAATGCAAGTCCTACAGTACAGTTTTGGGTACTCTGGCATTAAAAGAAAAAAAAAAAAAAACCCAAACAAACAAAAAAAACCCCAACAAAAACACACACAAAAAAAACAAAAAACAAGCAAACAAAAAAAACCCATAAAAACCAAAAACGCCAAATAAAGAAACAAAAGTAAAACCAAACAAAAACTCTAAACAAAAAACCAAACCAAGCAACCAAACAAAAAAGAACAAAACCAACCAAAAAAAAAAAAAAACAAAAAAAAAAAAAAAAAAACCAACAAAAAAAAAAAAAAAACCAAACAAACCAAACAGACAAAAAAAACCCAACAACAACAAAAGATGTACTTGCAGACTGGAATGAATCCAGTGGAGGGGCACCAAGATAGTCAAGAGGGCCAAAGTATATAACATATGAGAACAGGCTGAGACAACAAGGTTTGCTCAGTCTTAAGCATGGAAGGATGGAGGAAATCATTGTCTTCTTCAAGTACCACAGAGAAGGATAAAATGAAGATGGAGCCACACTTTCTTGGAGCTCTATTGTGAAAAAGAACAAGAGGCAACGGACACAGGTTCAAATGCAGATAATTTTGTGGAGATATAAGGGGTGAAAGTTAACCAAAAGCCTGGTGAGACTGGGTTTCCAGAACTGGAACAGTTCTTGGAAATATACTTGACTACATATGGAGAGAAAACCCAAGCAAAGGCCTAAACAGGTCTAGTGGGACACACTACGAGCAGGAGGTTGGACTAGATGATTTCTCTTCAATCCTAAATTATTATATTATTGTGATTATTTACTAAAATTCATTTCTTACCATCTCAAATCATTAGTCATAAAAAGAAATGCTGAAAAATATCTAGAGAAGAAAAAATAAAATAGAAGCAAAATTTGTTCAACTCATACAACCTTCCCTCTTTACAGAAAATTGTCAATAAGAAAAAAAAAGGCAGCTCTTTCCTACTAAAAGTTATTTGGTGAAACGAACATCTTTCCTAGTTTCATTGGGTTAGTCTGAGTTTATAATAGGATATATGTTTGGAAAACATTCTTGGAGGTCACAGAATCAATCCACTTACTCCAAAGGAGAATCAATTTTACCCAGGTTATTCCTGACAAATGCTCATCCAACTATTCTTTAAAATCTGCATTGTCAGAGCTTTCTTTTTTTTTTTTTTTTCCTCACAAAACGAATTCTTTTGCTCAACTAATCTGAATCTTTTAGAAAAAAACTCTTCTGGGAATACAATCTACAATCTATTTCGCTATATTTTAAGCTTGTTATGACTGCATTGCTGCTTTACTCACAGTAGACAGGAAAAGTTGATTGCCTTCATTTAAACTACACATTTTTTATATATTTTAACACCATCATCGTGTTTCTTTTTAGTCTTGTTTTTCTAAACTACTCAAATTTTTTTGGCTTTTCCTCTTACCTTGTTTTAAGACCTTTAATCGCGTTAATTTTCTTGGTATTCAGTCATAATGCATTCCATAAATTTCCGTTAGGATGCTGGAAAAAGCGTGTTTATTTGGTTCCATACACTAATAAAAATATCTGTCCCTTCAACTATCAAATGTTTGCTCAAGATTACATGGAGTGGAATTCGTTTTACATTACTGCAAAGAGAGTTCACGGTGATGAAGAGCTATGGGGAGATGCAACACTGAATGACCACAGTCGTTCTCAGCACTTCTGCTCAGAACAAATGTAAACGACGCTTGTGCAGTGTTCCATGGCAAACTCATTAAGAAACATCGTTACTGGAAAGATTCCCCACTCTGAGAAATGTCTGTGTATCTGAGCCAGAAGCTGGCAGTAAAAACACCAGCAGAAGTTGGGGGTTTTTTTAAATATACATTTTTAAGACCACTTTACGACACTAAAAATGTCATCGTAAAAAAGTTCTACTTGTAATGTTTAATATATTAACATCTTACCTCATACAGTTATTTTCTAATTATTACAGAGCTGATACACATCATGTGGAGGTTGGCAAAGATTACAGAGTCCAGGCAAGACCTACTTCTTTTTTAGTGTAGAGTCCTATTTCAGAAAACTTGGATTCAAAGCAAGGCTGAGAACAAAAAGTTTCTTCAGAGTGGACTGCATTTGGATCAATATTACATGAATAATTTCCTTTTTAAACAAGTGGCATCCAAGAGGAACGACATTAAAATATTAATAGCTAATTCAACCATTTTTAAAATATCACAAAGAATTTTTTTATCCACCTGTCACAATCAATTATTTTATCACTAAATAAGTAAAGGCCACCCTTCTCCCATGGATGTTTAACTAGAACTCCTGGCATCAAGCTCAAATTGTATTTGAAACAACGAATAAAGCATGCTTGGAGGATTTGTTTTGCTCCATTTCATAGAAAGAAATACAAAACCCTCTACAATGAATTGTCAACTTATGTTCAATGTTATATTTGAAAAGTAGTCCTATTTTGAGAGGTTGGGAGGAATGTCCCCCTCTACACAACCATCTTGCTACTCTGTGGTTTCTTTCTTTGTAGCAAGGGAGTCACTCTTTGGGCAGTGAGCAGTTCATGCAGCCCCCTCCGGATGCATCAAGTTTCTCTTCATGGAGCCCAGCTCTGTCTCCCCAGCATGGAGTCAAGGAGCTTTCTCATTCACCCATGTGTCCAACTGACTGCAATTTCTACCCTTTCTAACTATAATAAGCCCTATCCCATCAGCTCTGTCACAGACTTTCTGCCTGGCAGTGGGCAACAGGAAAGATTCTAAAGGGCAAAAGGAAAGATTCTAAATCCCAATATGGGATTTGTGTAATGTGTGACCGTACTTTAGACAACTATACTGCAGTCCTGAAACTCCCAGCTCAGATGTCATTGATTGTCAAGGAAATTCAAGGTTCAATTTTCAATCAGTTGCTCTTTGGGCCCACAAGTTCCTTTCTAAAACAATCAGTAGTTTGGCATCTATTTGCTTAATAAAACCTCAAAACTAAAGTTCTCTTTATCCATCCTTAGGAGCTTTATCCAGTATACTTGCTCTTGGAAATACTATTGACAGAATTTTCTACAGTTTAAACAGTGACACTCCTATCTGAAGGCACAGTATCCATCACTATACTCAGTAAGGTGTTCTTATCCTTTCTCAGGGAGTCCTGCTTTCAAAAAAAAGTCATACCCAACTCTCCGTAAAACAAAAAATTAAAGATGCCTAATCCTCAGGAGGTATTTCTAAATTACAAATCCAGAACAGACAGTAGTGCTTCAAATTAGAACCACACTTGATTCTAAGCAGGGCTTGTTTACACAGATCAAAATCCTTAAATCAGTTTTTATTTCATCCATGCAGGCACCTCAAGTCCTAATCCAAGGGGCAAAAAGTTTTCATAACTATATCTCTGGCTTGTTATTGGTATTGTCACACACACATTTCAGCAGTTCAGCATGCTATCTCCCATGGATTCTATTCAACTATCTTGAAGGATCTCTCTTATAAGCCTTCGTACTCCTCTCCTGCAAAGTACATGAACACATTTTGTACTGCTTTCCTGCAGAACAAAATATTCTCACCATTTTTTAGTGGTGCAAGCCAGGTTAATATGACATCATGCTCAGTACCTTCATGTTTAGGCTTTTTTTGGACTTAGCCATTAGCGTCAGACATTAAAGAGATAATACAAGTATCATTTGAATTTAAAAGATATTCAGACACTCAGCTCTTTATAGTTCTTTGAACTCCAAGCTTGCCTGTCTACACCCTGTATAAAATAGATAGTAGCTCTCTTGACTAGAGAACCAGAAAGACAGACAGAACAGTGTTGCTGCAGCATTCTGACTCCAGACTGATATCCACATCACACAAGCTGCACCAATAAAAGCAAACCACACAAAATAAATAGTTTGTAAAGTCCTCTAGCCATTTCTAGATGGCCTTTTAAGTATAAAGTCCTGCATTAAGCGGAATCTGAACTTCAGCTCCTCCTATGTTAAACCAGAATCATGTACTTTACTGTGTCATGGGGAAGATACGAAGATAAACACCTGAATATCCCAATCCTCATAGTGATGGGAGATGGATAAACTCCTTAGCTAAAACAAGAACACTTGCCTTGTGGTATTTTGATAGATACAATGAATGCTGTTGTATCTAAGAACACCAAGGGATATGAATAAGCATTAAAAATCAAGTCTGCATCATTTGGGAAATAATATCACAGATGCCTAAAACACTTCTTCACAGTTTGAATAGCTGAGAAGCTGCATGTGGACAGTTCTAGCAGAAAAAAAGCCTTTTTTTTACCTGATTTTCTCTCATCTAATGTGTACTCAGAGCACATCTTCCTGTGCAGCTGGAGGCTTTGTTACGGACAGAAGGACACTGCTTAGTGTAGCCAGTGTTTATTGACTAACTTTTTTTTTAAAGATGAATTTGGAAAATTTCCCAGATAATACATCTGCCCCTATTACTTGCACCTTGGAGTGTAAGACCAGCCAGGGAGGTAGTGAGGACAACTGCATTTATTAGCAATGAATAAACTGATCAATCTTTTTCTGGATTAACAGTGGGAGTTCCCAGACACACCGAGAAGTATCTGTCTGCTGACTGACATATACAAGCTGGTACACTTTTGTGTCAAAAATGTACACAGCTGCACGCACACTAAAGCTGTTCCATCCATAAAGCACAATTGCCAACTGCTTGTCTTAAGAGATTGGTAATAAGAGAGGGTCTCAACAACAAAACAACTGCAGAGTGCAGTTAAAAAATATTTTTCATTCCCTTAAGTGTCTGCCTTTCTATACTGTCTTGGACTTGCCATCATTTTCCTTTCATCATGTTTTGGAAGACGGACAGATGATCTACTAATAAAACCCCAGATTAATACCTTTCAAAAACTTTACTGAGTTGCCAAACCAGAATTACAGATTTTTATGTACCAAACACAGACTGATTTAACCTGATTCTCAGTCATTACTAGCAGATGTTCGGAAAAATTGTCTAGTGTGTTTTAGTTCTACGCTGTCTCTGAATATTCTAATAGCTGATAGAAAAGAAAGAACACAATCCAAAGTTATGATAAATTATATTTATCCATACAGTCATCAGCCATCAGGTGCTAGTATGGAGGGAGCTTTATTTTAACATCTTTTCCCAACCTGTCTGTCCAAATTCCCTCAAATCACCTCAGTCATCACAATAAACTTTACTCAAGGCATCTGTCTCAGCTTACGGAGCATAACCAAACCTCAGACTGAATCAACACCTAGGTAGATTGGTGTTGGGCTTCCTTGGTTACAAACACACAGGTACGCTGACAATCCCAACTGTAACACCGTCTTCCCCCACACTCTGATGAGAACTATGAAATTCAGTGATACTCATTGTTCTTTACCTGTCTGATTAAACTATTTAACTATGCCGCAGTGATTGGGCTGACTGGAGCTCCAGTGACAAAAAGTGCAACTCACAATTCCTTTGGTATTTAGATCATCACAACAGAAGAAAAGTATCGAAGGGTTTTTTGCTAAATGTACAATAAAGGGTGCAAACTGATGTCAGAAAAACCATCAAGCAATTTGGATGAAGAAAGGAGCCCAACAGCTGTTCCTACAGATATCCACACAGAAACAGGTTTTGCCAGTCAACACGATGTCAATATTTAACTAACACATTATCACTTGTTATTATTATTTGACAAGTAAGCACCTAGCCAGAAAAAAAACCCTTAAGTCATCTTCAACTTTGGTTTTTTAAGTCAGATCCACTGAGTGATCATAGGAAGGCAAGAAGTTGATTTCTGTTTTAAACAAAATCTGAACTTGCACACACATGCTTGCAAGTGTCGAGATATCTGTGCTCAGATATTCCTGCCAGAATTACCTGTGCTGACCCTGAAGGCAAGGGCATGTCAGCTAAGTGCTCTTCAAATCTTCAGCACTCTTTCATGTGTCAACAACGCTGCATGGTTTTTGCAGTCCTTATCTCTCTTAACAAACAAGTACCAGGTTAAGTTGTGTCACTGCGTGGTATGGCCTTAGCACCAAGCTAATGCTTGCTCTTATGGTTCCCTAGATTCATTTTGGATTTCCCCTCGCTGCTGTCGGTCTCATGACTTGAGATACACACAAACACACACAGACCTTTCATGCCCCTTTTTTTTTTTTTAAATACCTTCAGCTCTGACAGTTCTTCTCTTAAACACTCACACTTCATGAATGCCCACGCATCATTTCACTTACAGACGTCTACAACATCTCAAACATTCAACCAAGTTATTTTAAAAAAAAAAAAACATACAGTCTATGTCTTTGCTTTATCCCTGAAGTAAAGACATCAGCAAATGATGAGAATTACAGAACACAGATGTGACGACCCATTGTGGGTCATCATAACAGGACATAAATCTGCTTCAATACGAAAAACTCCCAGTTCCAGAATAAGTAACTTATTAAAAAATTTTTTTTAAAAAATACCCAGAGGCCCAGAAACAGCAGAATTCTGTCAGATTGGTAGGATGTTTCCTTTCCTTGACCAAAAAAAACCAAAAAACAAAAAACCCACACCAAAAACGAAACAAAAACAAAAAACCAAAACTGAACAAACGAACAAACAGAAAAACCAAAACAAGATCACAACACAAATGTTCTGAATATAAAAGACAGAGCTTTTTCAGTGCTTATGCAACTTCAGGAACCCTCAAAAAGATACGAAATAAAACACACCTGAGAATTCACAGCAAATTAATTACAAATTTTTTTATATCCCAGAAGAATAAATAAAATCCATCTTACATTTACAACTCAGAAATGAGTCAAGTATGCAGCTAGATTTACTGTCATGTACATCTCTCTGTCCAAACAGAAAGGAATACAAATCACACATGTCCAATGTTTTCAACAGGCTTTTTAACTGAGAATCGAAATAGCCCATATATCGCTAACCATCACATTAAATTAATAAATTAAAACCTATATATTTTAAAATAAAAATTATATAGGACATGATAATAAATGGTAAAACAAAAGCAGAGTACAATTAGTACATTTTGTAAGTAAACTCATTTACCTGTAAAGTAAGTATTGGTGGGGAGAGTGGAACTGGCAAATCTGTAATACCCATTTCCGGGGAAACGGATCCCTTTCATTACTTCTGTGCTAAATGTAGCTAAAGATGAATCCATCCTTTCCACTTGGTAGATGGGAGAAGGCCCATTAAGCTCTTCAGGTTCATTCCAATATATCTTTACCGTTGTGCTGTTTATTCCTTCAACACGAGGGGCATTAAGTTTTCTTGGAGCTGTGGATAAATAAAAATTGTCTTGCTATTTTATCCATAATACTTGGAAAATTAATTATTGTACACGACATAATTTTTACAAAACGCCCTGCTTCAGTTCCTGATCATCTTAAGAATAAACACAAACATCCACAAAAGCTTAATTAGAGGAGGAAAAAAAAAAACCAAACAAGAAACATTTTTAATCTTCCTAAAAACTTAGTTTCAATTGAAAAAGAAATACACTTTGTTTATTCAAGTTTTGGATAAATGTCTCTATTATATCCAAAATATTTTTTCCTAATCTTTAGGAATATGAATCAGCATCTTCATAAAAAGTGTATTTGTTTTCCTTCCTTGATCAGCCTCTCATTCCATACTCACTGCAAGTATGTATCTGTATGAACTTCACAATGGATATGAGGGAAAAACCAAAGAAACTGAATAGTTAATTAACGTTTGTTACATCTCAGTATGGCGTGTGACAACATGAGTATTTCGTCGCTGGCCTTGTCCTCACAAAGAGGAGCAGAACATCTATCTGTCCACAATACTGAAGGCTCATCATGTTGTTCCCCTCACTAGATGCACACCAGACATTAGCATGTATTCAGATGATAATTATTCAGTTCAAGAAAATTATCCTCTCTAACTTTTCTTCACCAATACTGGTGCACAATAAGATGCCGTACAAGATTGTTGCCATGAAGGTATTAACACAAGACAGTTTTATGTTATTAGGATGATCCTCCTACCATTCAGTTCAATACTTTGATATTCTTTAAATATTCTGATAGCATTAGTCACTCTGTAGCTGAGTTATTAACAAAACATATTCCATTGTTTTGTAGAATACTGTACAGTAAGCCACTGGAGGGCAGCATGACCTGTTTGGATAATGGCTCGATGGCCATACAGGTGGGAAAGAAATGGACCACCACTGAAACAACAGAAGACATCATCTGGAGAAATACAAGAACATTCTGCAATGTATACAATCTATATACATCTTATCTTCCCTTTTTTCTTTCCCTGATAAAGAAAAGGATTTAACAACAGAAACTTCATTTGTACCCAGGAAGCGAAATACAATGACAACTTGTAAAAATTACTTGTTCCCATAATGACATAATGAAGAGCAATAAACGCCTTTCAAGAACAATAAAACCTGAATTAAAATATGGGCCTTCAAAATCTGACATATTACTTCACAGCCCAGCATTGTATATAGCACGAGTTCTTTACAGAAGGAGAGATTGCTCCATTTAAAATGAATTAATAATATCCTTTTAAATATTCGCTCATTTCCAAGATCATTAACATATTTTTCATTTTTCCTATTTGCTGGTAGTATATTACTTCTTTCTTTTTCTTTTTCTTTGTCCCCCACGCCCCATAACTTGATAAATATTCTTCTTGGAGAATGCATGGAGTGGGGAAACTGGGAAACTGCCAATGGTACTATATGCTGTAAATTCCTGCTTAGGTATCATTTATGACTTCACAATCTAATTAGTATCTCACACGATGGTAGAAATTTACAATGTCAAAATTGAAGTAATGCAGCGTGAGGTCATAAGCTTTCCTGAATAAGTAGGGCATAGCACTAATGAATTGTGGTATTAATGCACAAGTTTAAATAGAAAACATGGCTTAACAATCAAAACTTCACCTTTGAGGGAACCAGCATACGTCAGCATTTTAAATGAGAACTGAAGAGGTTGAGCCCTCCAGTTCAGATTACTGATGGCAAAACAGAAACGCTAAAATTCATTATTTTTAAAACGCACCCAGCTGCTGAGCGCTCATGACAATAACTATATCTGCCTTTAAAGTCTACTATTAATAAACGGCAGTTACTTGGACCACAATTATGGCATCTCTGATACCCAAACCTGAAGCTTTTATGGGGCTTATGCAATTAACTACTTAAATGCATCGTAACACTTGCTACTCTGACAGGGAAGTATTGATTTTTTAATCATTTTCAAGTCTCCTCTAGCACAAATAAATGTACTACAGTTACAGTTAATGCACTGTGTACACGCATTAAACACTGGCATGACACAATTTATTATTTTGTGATATATGAAAAAGAAGACTACCCTTTCAGAAAGTAACATCCTTGCTATGACATTAGTATTTAAACTACAGTCCCGTTGATGGTTGAGAATTCTTATGCATCAAGACAGCAGAAAACTGTATAGGATGGGTTACGTAAGTACTATAAAAAAAAAAAGAAAAAAAAAACAACTAACAAAAAAACCCAAACAGAAAACCCAACTGCACACAGAAACAGACAGGAATTAAAAGAAATCTGTAGCACTAGCCCAGCAGGGTACTAAATGCTGAAATTAAAAATATTCAAGACTAAAAGATACAGTATATATTTTCCTAAAGGTGTCACTGTGGTACCTGTAGCAACTTTCTGTAAGATGAATCGACTATAATTTTACCTATTTAATTTTTTTTTTAGTCACGTTCTGTTAAGACACATCTGTCAAAATAATGAGCACACTGCATTTTAGTGGATTCAAAGTCACATTTTTGTGTATTTTAATTATGTAGTTTTAATGTCTTGCTATATAATACATATTTAATATATTATAAAGCTAAAACAGTATTTAAAATCCCATGATTGCTGCATGCCATTGTGTAGCAGAGGGCACAGAAAAGACCAATAAAGACAGATGGTCCATACAGCTTATGTTGAAGTCATATATCTAAATATAGATGTTGCTACACAGGTTATTACAAATAAGCCTTTCCCACGTGTTTATGCACACACATGTACACAAAAATGAAGTTGGTAAGTAAAGAGCAGTTAATTTTGTTTTGTTTGAAATAATATCATTTTAGTTTTAGGCTTGAAGACAGATGCCAGCATTTCACTCTGAACAGATGGTAATTCCATCTAATAGTGCATCTCTGTATTAGTAAGGTCTGTTGTGTATACAAACAGTAATAAACACTAGGTAAGGATCAAAATAAATTTTAATTGTTGACATTAAATTCTGGCAGCCATGGTTCTAAGGATACAATACTCCTTTCTCAAGTCTGTCAGGTTTACTAATACAACTGCTAAAGCTTTTCTATACTCTGCCAGATTCTTGTCCCAGGAATAACATATTTACACTGTGGCTAAATTTTACAGGTCTACATATGTTTGAGTAACTCCTGCTCCGCACACTGTAGGTAGGTATTCGTGTACTCTTCCACGGAAGCCTTCAATTAGACACTCTGAATAGCTCAGGAAGGTAACAGTATAAATACATCTATAAAGTATACAGTTTTTAATTATTGTTAAGTTGAATTCAAAATGCATACATACAAATCAAAGCATAAAAAATTGGCAAATTTGAGGACAAAAACCTACGGAAAATACATTTACTTTTCATCTTGAAGTTTACCTTGCAGGCAAAATTACATGCCTCACTATGGGTCATCCATTTCATTTTTGCTACCACTTACTAGTTCAGAGGACCCCAAGTCTGCTATCACATCTCTGGTGTGTTCTCTTTTTCTACACTTCACAATAGTATCAGTCATTTCAACAGTAAGCGAGTCAAGTAATAATACTTATGTCTTCTGACAATATTTTGAAATTTTAGGAGATTCTTTATAGAGTCCATTTTATACTGTTTCCCAAAAAGAATGATACCCACACACAATGGACACCAAAAGACAATTTAGCAACATGGATATTTTGCAATCATATTTCTTCTGAAATAGATGTAATACAGTGTATTTTTTAAAAATCATGAAAAATATATTGCTTCCACCATATGGGACAACCAACGACTCACCAACCGATTTAAGATGCAGCATATTGAGCTGACCATATGTTACAGTGCTGTTGAATGGCTGAGTGATTCATGCCCGTCACATTCTAGTATATCAATTAAAGCTCCTTGAAGTCTGCATGATTTGTGTCTCTGTTATTAAACCCTGCTAATTCATCCCACTTACACATCTGTTATAAATCTCTAGGAGTGCTGCATGATTCATGGCAATCTGTGAGCATGGTACAGCAAATTCTTCTCCTTGTAATTAACAGTAAATTGTTTTACTGCCATGCAATGAATTTTTCAGTTATATTGCAAATGAACTCCTAAATGCACGGTTCTTTCCTAAGAACTGACTTATATTATTAGGCAATTAAAAAGTATTGCTTTGAACCAAAAGCTTTTAATCAAGAGGAATGCAACTTAAACACAGCTTAAAAACCTTGCAAATTTGACAGAGAGGGAAAAGAACAAGCTGAGCTGTTTTGAGCTATTTTCTGAAGTATAATATGTGGTTGGTAGGGTAAAGGAAACAAGAAACTTTTGCGTCCCTACTAATTTCCTGAAACTCAAAGAGCAGTTTAACTACAGCTTGAACACTTGGCAAGGCAAGTTTGAGCAGATTCTATTTATCTCAGAAGTTACTTAAGTCATCTGTCATTACAAAATTTCTCAGATTACTTTACACTTTTCTAATTGTAAAACAGCGTCTTTATTCTTGAAATAAATAATTGGATAATTAGCCAAGCTGAATCATCAGAGGATTCCAGTGCTGCTCAAGTGTTCTTGTCAAAGGTGAAGCAAATTCATTTCAGCTTTGCCTCTGTAGCTTTCTGAAGAGGCTTTGATTTTTTTTCCTGCTACATTCTTGGCAGCAGCCTCAAATTCATGAGTCCATACATCAAGTCAGTAGTTTAACAACAAATGAAATTAAATTCAAAGAAGGGAAACTAATTGAAGGACAGCAACAAAAGTGTTTGGTAATGTGCTTTTTAATATGGCTTGCCACATTTGCATGATAATTTTTCCTTTTTAGCATGGAGCAGAAAGTGACTAGCTTAATGAGGGATTATTCAAGACAGGAATGAACAAAATGCATTCATAACTAAGAACAAAGATTGTATTATGAAACGGAAACAGGCAACTGCCGAGAAGTAACTGGATGATTGGTTTATGCATTATGAATAAAAAGGTAGAAAAATATTTATATTAGTATTCACTAATGACTATATATACAAGATTGTTGTAATTAAAATTATAAATTAACATATTAAGAGTGCTTGTTTAATCACTTTGGGTCCTATTCACAATGAAGAGACTTATGTACATGCATGCAAAACAATCTGTGTTTCCAGGCCAGCAGCAAATGGCCCTCATATTTCTCTTCCGTAACAAAGGAAAATACACATTACTTACTACCTGTTTAATGGGTATTGGTGATTTTAAAACTGAGGCATAGCATTTTGTAGAAAAGCAGTCTGTGACAGTCATAAACAAATGAGGCTTTTGAAAAGGGCTTGCACCAGACCTTATTCATGAATGGAAAAAAATGGACAAATTACCCAGATTAAAAGGGTAATCAAAAAGAAAACGACATCAAGGAGTGTAAAACAGCCCAGAATTACCCCAGCAAACCCAGAGGCAACTCCAAAGCCACTAAATACAACTGCTTGAGAAGTCTGCCAAGAAGCCAGATGCAGCTGGGTGCTGGAAGAATATCTTCTACAAATTAGCTTCTGAACCCTGTAATTGCCATCAAAAGCAAAGGATCGGGAATACAATGTGCTGGGGTAAATGGCAGCAATCACAAAGCCATACTTTGCTATGTCTTAAAAAGCGATTTTTAAATGAATTTTAAAAAAAATTAAGCGCAAAGGAAAGGCGAACTTAATTACAAGAAATAAGCTTAGTCACATAGTAGTTAATGAAACATATCTGTATAGATTGTTTAAGGCACCCTTCGACTATATGATTTCAGATCAGTAGCATAAGCAATTGTACTAGTCCAAGCACTCCCATGGCTCATTTCATCCTGTTGAAACCTCAAAAATTGCAGGGAATAAAGAGGTGTTTCTCTGCCTCACCGAAAAATTTTGGAAACATGCATGTTTTGTATTCATAATGTTATGCAAATAGAATGTCACAAAAAGGCACCTTTAAAGGACCAGATCTCTCACTGGTACCAGCTAGTATAGTTGTGTAGATTCCAAGGTACCAGTTCAGAGTCCTACGTGAGGGAACAAAAACTGCTTTTGAAATAATAAAAGAAAGCATAACACCTGGTAAAAACAACAGGCTGGATGCCATTCTCAGACAGGAATCTGAATATGGCAGAACCCGAAGAAAGGAATAAAGTAAAATTTTGCTCTATATTGAGATGGAAAATGTATAATTACTGTCCAATATTCCTTTCAGTTACATACATGCAATTCCACTTAATGATCTTGGGGTAGCACAAGCAAGAATAAGTTCAAATTGGATTCCAAATTTTCAAATTAAGTATTAGCAATGAACTTTCTCCTCATCAGCCAAGGATTTCAATAGAATATGCACAATATTGCAGTGCATAAAAAAATATTTCGAACACTGCAAGGATTGTAGAAGGTGCATCATCTTAATTTACCATTTAAAAGACTGATAAAAAAGTATGGAGCACTTCTTAATCATCTGAATATTTAAAAGTCCACTATTTATGTATTTGTATCTGAATAGACCAAACTGAGGTTCTCTTTCTGTATAGGCACCTTCTCTTTGAGAAACAGAGATGGGTAATTCTCTTCTTCTGTTACCTTTATATGCCTGTTTTGATCTTTCATCCCAATACTGAATTTACCACATAACACTGATCTTCCAACACTTTTTACCATTCTCAGAGCTGGGCACACATCAGGCATAACTGTTCAAGTTCTTTTATTTACCACACCCTCCTGGTTTCACATGCATTTCTAAGACCTTCCACTCAGCCTTTCACAAAAAACTCTACTCTTAATAATTTTATTTTGTTTCCTTCCTCACTCTCCCTCCTCACATTCTTCTGGTTTATCTTCTTTTATTACATTTACAAATATCATGGGTGTACTTCTTGGTGAGGAGGAGTTTTTTTGCCAGTCTGACAGACACAAGGACATGCGGCCAATTTTAGTTTTCTTTCACTCTACTTCTGCAAAGCTACTCGTGAGATATTCCCAGTACAGATGCCTATATTGAACCAAGTTAGAAGGAATCTACTAATTATGTTCGCTTCTAGATTATTTTAACCAGTTACACTGCAAGAGACTTCTTACTGGAAGATCAGCAAACTTATTCTGATGCTTCTGCTCCACCGGGTATCATTCTTAAATTCTGCATCTGACCGCAGAAGTCTCTTTTCTTTGTCTTTCCAATCTTATCTCAAAACCTGTTACTTTATTCCTCAGCACTTTTATTTCCAATTATTTCACACCCTTGTTTTTGCCCCTGTTATTTGATGTGTTACACTGTATTAAAAACAAAACAAAAACAAGTGGCAAGAGAAAAAGAAGAATTATAGATTTTTAAGAGTATCTTTTTTATATCTAGTCTTCAAATTAACCTAATGGATATGAACAAAGCTTAAAAATTACTTGAGAACTTTAGTGGCAAATTTTACAAGCCATTGGCAATTCCAAAAAGAAGCCCTTTGCTAATACACATCAGTTGTGCCAAAATCACATGGTACCCATCGATTTAAACGGTCCACAGGATAAATTCGCATACTCCATATATGGAAGGAGTGGAGATGGTTTTCCATTATCCTCCTGAGGATCAGAGGAGAAGAACTAGTCTAATTTTGTATAACTTCTAGCCCAACTTGGAATACAATGCAAAGTTCCTGGGTTGTGTTACGATACAAGGGGACCATCATGCTGGAGCACATTTCAGTCAGGACTTCCTCCAAAAAGCTCCCTTTGCCAGGACATGGAGTGGGACTGGCGTCCAGCCAGGAAAGCTCTTTCTCTGCCAGGAAGACATTCCTTCATGAAAAAGAACTCACCAATAGTCCTAGAAAGGCAATTTTAATTTTGTTTTGCACCATTTAGTGATAAAAAAGGACAGTAATGGACTAAGACTTAAAAATTACAGGTTTCTCCTAACTTTGGTCCAAGTTTTAACTCGCTTTGATTGTCATCCGGTAAGTAGTGCTTCTTTTAAATTTTCTTTGGAAACAGTTTCACAGAACTTCACAGAATGAAACACACACACACACACAAAACCACAATGGGTATGGATAGCTTAAAAACAAATTTCTCCAGAAACAAAAAATGTTAATGGTGGAGGACAAAATTACATGCAAAATTTAAGTCTTTTATTTTTTAGTTTGCCAATATTTAATCCATTGCAACAACATGCTTTAAAAACACAAAAGGAACCTGATACAGGAGTGATCCTTTTCTTTCAAGGCTTACAGGAAAAGGCTTCACTGCAAAACAGCTAATAAATGGGGACATGTCTGCTATGCTATTTTGTATTCTCCTGTCTTCTCTAATGTGATAGGTCTCTAAGTATTAACACAACCAGGGAGGAGATGGTCATAAACAAGCTGTCAAGCATAACTAAGCTATTGTTTCTGAATCTTTTAATAAACGTATAAATGCAAAGTTGGATCATTTGTAGTAATAAGGTGTGCTGTTTAGGCGATGTTTGTTTCCATGGTTATCAGCACAGACTGAAACACCATTCCTTGCATGGCTGTGTAGTATGGGATAAAGTCATACAAGTAGGAGGCTTTGTATATGGCCAGCCTTCCACTTGAAAAAAAAATGGAAAGACAATGAAATAAATAGACAATGAAGAACTGAGGACAGACTAGAGGTAATATCCCGACAGCTTAAATTTCACTTCAGCTGATGTATATAAAGCTTTCTATTTACTGGCTCTGGGCAACTCCTCATTCCCTATCTGGAAGCTCCCATATCTCTTCATTGATTAAGCAGAGAAACTTTGATGGAATTCAGAAAACACAAATATAGCCCAGGGAGTCCAGGAAAACGTTCTGTACAGCAGAAAACTTCCTATTTTTACGTATGGGAGACTAAATTACATGAGAGAGATATTTTCAAAGATCATCACCACAACATCCACATGACAACACTACTAATTGGTTAACATTTTTGGTCAAGCACTTTTAGCTAATATTGTGAAATTAATTAATGTGTTTCAAATGCCTATACAAAATGGAACTGCAATGTTAAGTAGTCAGCTCTCTCCAGATGACCACCAGTATATGTCACACAGCACGGATTTTGAGCCTGTATTTATATTAAAGAACCGTGCTGACTACCTCATTCCACGAATAAAGATGCTTGTAAAGTTGATTTTCCTAACAATTTCTCTCTTAAAACTCTCTTGATCCTGCAACGTCCAAAAAGTGAGTTTATGCCAGTCCTTTCTTCAAAGTAAATACAGCCTTTCTCCATCTCTATTCTGTACTGATGCTTATTTTCTCTGAAACTTGTAGACAGCTGATACCTTTGAAACCCGTGACAATGTGGTTGAAATTAACTCAAAGACTGAAAATTTATTAAGGTGCGCAGGAACATACATAAAATTTCTTTAGCACTGTTTCCATAGCAAAGTGTGTATATACATATCTACAAAGCAAAATCTCATAAATCTCAGGGCCTAAACAAACATTTTCAAAAGAGCAGACCCAAAACATGTATGTTGCTTCTGATTTAGACACACAAAACCACTCTATATATATGTTAAAAAGAACAGAAAAGCCATGCAACTCATGTGTTAAGGAAGAGTTGCATTGGCACAGCAGGTGCATTTTATGTCCCCTGTTATGCAAACATGACACACACACTGAAAAGCCCCAGCAACAAATCAACAACTTCTCAGCATCATAAATGAATGAGTGGGTGCAGCCACACTTATGTAGACTCACTGTATCACAACTCGCAATTGAGAGAGCAGTACACAAAGCCTACTGCCATAATAGTGTACCTTACACCTCCATTGAAAACGTTTTGGTTTTAATCTGTCAAGATAAACAAATAACAATTAAGCAAGTCACTTTGTATTAACACAACACCTACCCCTGTCACTGCGCATCAAACTACGATCATCATAATAGTATTCATTAGTAAACTGTGTGTCAGCTTTGCACTTTGCTACAGATTGTTTCCTTACCAGCTGCCAAGGTTTGCCCCATGCCTGGCTCACTGGTTACACAACCAATTTGATTGCAGAGAGTAACAGTAAAGTTGTATGTCCTGTAAGGTTTTAATCCCGTTGCTACATAGGAGAGCTCGTGAGCCTCAGCTATATGCAAAACCTGCAAAGCAAACAGATTGGAAGACAACAGTTGGTTAATAATATTTTCATTCCTTCCAATTGATGACATGTTCACTAATAAGAAACTTGTCTCTGAACTTGCAAATTCCTTCATTCAGATGTGGAAAAGCCTGAAAAGGTCAACTGAGGGAGAGGATTATTTTGGAGAATCTGAACAAGCTGGGATTTAGGTGATAATACTTCCCATCACACTGTTTTATGAGGTAATAAGCCAGTTCCTGAGTGGATAAATGAGGAAACAAAGTTATTGCCTCATAAAACTGTGTGGTGGTGCAGTTATCACTACAAACAGTGCAGCTACAATCGAAATGACGAAAATGACACTATTAAGTTGTGAAATCTGACCACCACTGAAGTAGTGACATGATTAGGAGGCATTAGGAGGGAGGGAAATAACTAATTCCTACAGACATTCACATCTGCTTTACTTTAACATTACTATTACCTATCAGAAGGAGGAGAACTGAATAAACTGTAGCATTTTAGATAACTTCGTTATCAGATGGTTGTTTAAATGAAAAATCTTGCGAGCCTGCGACCACAAGCAATTGGCATTTATGTATTGTTACAATAACCCCAGGAGCAGTAGTATCCCTATTTCATAGGCAAATAAACTGAGGCCCATCTGTGGTACTACTGAAAGACAAAATCAGCTCTGAAGGAGAAATTCAGTATCAGAGCACCAGAGTCACTTTCTCATCCATTTCTTTGCTCATTCCTAAGCTTTTGGCTTACTACTTGTGCCATGATATTTGTTTGCCAAACCCAGTCACACAAACATTACACCAGTATTTTAAAGTCCCATATTTTGACTTTTTAAAGCTGTTTTTTTCTGGTATTTTAGGTTTCCCCTCTTCAAAGATTCAACCAAGAAGCCGGACAGGTACCTTCTTAATGATGATGTAGATTCTTACAACACAATATGGCTTTAAGAATATGAGGAAATACAGCAACAACACAGAATCAGTAGATGCAAATATCAAGATAATTTAAATGTTGTTGCACATTCTCATCCCTCCTAATTCTGAATCTCTTCCACTACTGAAAACAAGTCAGCTCAGGAATACAACTTAAAACCTAAAAATAGTGTATAACATTACAGAGCACTCAAACTGGTAGCTGGAAAAGTTAGATAAGAGAATCTACAGAAAGTCAGGGAAAATTCATCAGACCTCAGAGGACATCAGATTTTATCAATTTTAATATTACCAGTTAGGAAAAACTTTATTCAACTAACAATAATACCTGGGAAAATGGGGGCAAGGACCTTTGTTCAGTCATTAAACTGATGCTGTAGCCCATCACTTCTCCTCTTGCTAAATTATCTTCTGGTTTTTCCCACGACACATTGAGGGAATATGGTGAAAGAGGTAATACTGATGGAGATGGCATGAATGCTGGGGCTGAAATAAAGTTAATATAATAATATTTATAAAATATATGAGCAATGTGTATAATGCAAGCTTTCTTGTTATACTTGTAAAACACCCTTCCAGACAATCATTTCCCTTTTTAGACTTTATTTTCAAGTTTAGCTGGAATTTTCACCTTATACTGATAGCACATAAAAAAGTACTTCACTCATCATTCTCCTGTTTTCTACACTGGTTGTGAATGCAGAATAAAACTCTGCCTATGTCTTCAAAGAAATACTAATCAACACTACAGTCCAAAACGCTGTAGTAGATAGGAAGGTACATACAGACAAAAAGGTCTCGAAGAAAAACTTCATGCAACATGGGAAAAAACTGATAAAAGCAAAAAGTGTTCAATACTTCACCATCTTAAAAGCAATTCTGTTTGCCAGGCCAGTTTGAAATTAACATGTCTCTCACTTCTTACAAAACAGTTCCCCTGTCTTCCATAGTAAATCTGTTAAAGGATTGTTTGCACTGCAGTTAAATCCCCACCTGATTACTCTGTAATAATAGGATACCAACTCATAGCACTTCTGCTTCATACAAACAACCACACTAATGGACCTCTTCCCAAATACAATTTAACACTTTTATAACATATAGTATTTAGGAACAGATAAGCACAAAGGATAATTCCTCCTTCATTCTGAAGGAGGAATTAGTTTAACCTGCTGTTTCGCAGGAGCAAATGACTGAGGATATGATTTTCAAGCTAACAGCAAACAAAAGCATCAGTAACATAACAGAGATGTTTAACTGCAAATCGTAGGCTCTATCAGTCTGAAAACCTTAGATTTCTCCTGAAAGCATTGAAATAAATTGCAGATATTTCAAATAATATGCCAAACAGCAAGCCCTTTAGAAAATCTGAACAGAAGGGTCATAATGAGACATGTTGCAAACTACTTACAGTTCAGAAATATGACACTATATTATGACACTTGGCCTCCATAAAAGCATATGGGAAGAAGTTAAAGCTCACACTGCCTGTCTCAACCACTGCTAAGGCCACAGAAGGACTTTGCCATGAGATAAACACAGAATGGTGTCAACAGGGTGGTGCTAACTCCAGGCCTGGTGGAGGCAAGATCTGATTAGCTCAACCTGGTTAAAACCTTCAGACAAAAATTCCAACTGCGGCAAACTGTAAAGAAGCAACTGCTCATATACATATACCAGTCAAACAAAGATCACCCCAAGTCATGGGACAGATGGCTTCTGCGATCATCAGTGACCATCAAACAATATGCCTCTATGGATACCTAGAACTGGGACTATAAAATAAGCCACCAGCAGGAACTTGAGATAAAATAAAGGTAGTCCTATTGTTGGGTGTTACCTCAGACCTAGGTGGGAGGTTAACAAAGCTGGGGGAGAAGAATGTATCACTGGTAATGGACACAAAGAACGCAGAATTTATGGGCCACAAGGAAGGTCAACTCAGCAACTGTGCTGTCATCAGCTCCCACTGGGTAAAAGGTAATTCTAATGGGGGGGAGATCACGACCACCAACTCACGGCCCACGGACCCAAGAAACTCAAAAGAAGAGAAAAACAGAGCATGCAGACCAATTAGCATTAGAAGATAGGGAATCATTTAACCCATAGAATAAGAGAACTGTGTAGGCAATAAGCATTAATTCCTTTGTTTGGTAAAACGTATAAATAGTGAAAAGTTTTGAATGACCTCGGGGCTCCCACCACTAAGAAGCCCATGGTGAAGAAGGACGAATGGGATGCTGCTGCATCCAGAGGCAGCGACTATCTTCTGCTTGATCTCTCTCTCTCCCTCTCCTCTTTTCTATTTCTTTCCATCTCTTTACCTCACATTTATTGTTAAATAAAATACATATTGTTGACTTCAGCATATACTTGTGTTTGTACCTTAATTTGGGCAGAGGCATCTCTCATTAACTGGGTTTCAAGCACTATACTCCTGAAAAGGTAACCCTCTCAAGTTCTTCAAATTGGAACACTGCTTGGTACATTTTATAATCTTGTAGTTTAAATTTCGGGTTAATTGATATGGATTATTTTCCTCAACACTATGATTTTATGGTGAAGAAAATGATTTTAACATGCTAAATTTTGAGATAATCTGACCTATCTTTAATTAGATAAAAACGAGAATTTGTCCCTAGCTGAACCACCACTAGACACATTTTACTGAAAAAAAATATTAAGAATACATGCTAATCTAGTTTTTCCTTTAATTTCTATCAAAGAAATTCAAACCAGTGCTTACCAGCCTCTCCTGTTCGTCCTGATATCCAGTCTGAAGATATGCTACCTGCCATGTTTACTGCTACCACATAAAATTCATACTCTGTAAATGGTTCCAGATCAATGACTGTGGTACTGGTCTGTGGTGGAGCCAGAGCATTTTCATTAGGAGATTCCACAACTGGTTGAGGACTGAGCCATCCACTGCTTTGGAAAATACGAATTTCAGAGGGAAGAAAGTTCCCAGCTGGTTTTAATTTTTTTCTCATGTAAAGTTCATATCTTATAATTATACCTAGAAAAAAAAAAGTAAGCCAGAAAAATTATTGAATTTAAATTATTTAATAATAACATATTTAATCAGCTATGAATCAATCAAATTCAAAGAAAATACAGCATTAGCAGGTTTTTTTCTTTTCTGCTATTTTCATCCAAATGCTATACTCCCTGAAACAAAATCCCCTCTTTTTAAATTATTTTTAAATTATGAGAAGGGAATTTTTGAGTGATACTTTAATCCCAATATTTGAGAACATTTAGAACATACTACTGGATAGGAGATACATGTGCATCATGTATGTGTTGGGGTATGAAGCAATACATGATCTAGGTTGGATCATGGAAGTAGTTTAACTGTAAGAATAGACAGTAAGAATTCTGATTGGAGATTTCCGAACTGGTAAAAATGAGAGACATAGCAAAGCCAAGAGACAATTACCATAAAATATATATATTTGGGGCTGTATTCATGCACAGAACTAGAGAGTTTACTTGGCAGAAACAGCTTCTCTCTTTCTCTTTGGAGAGACCAGGAAATCTGACCAGACGTCAAAACAAATATGAGAATATTGCTTAAATCTGCCTGTGCTGGCCAATAAATGCATGTCATGGCTATGGAGTAAACCATGAGGAGTGTAAGACACACACTGAGGGACAAGTGCTAACAGTAAATATCATGACCTGCATTGTAGAAACTGCTCCTCTAAATACACAGTCATGTGGGCATTGATCCTGTCTAACCTGGAAGTAGCTGGAAAATGAGATGTTTGAAGTGAAAGCTGAGGTACTCACAGACGCCCATTTTATGAACAGATCAAAATGCTTGTTTTCACATGCACAAATACTTGTGCAAGTAAATGCAAGTTCACAAAACTCCATTGCACATAGTAAAAGATAGTGTTTACCAATAAAATCTGTGGCATCTCAAAAGTATCCTACAACAGCTGCGTTCTCAGTTTCAAAATTCTAAAATATTATTACACAAGTTAGACCAGAAACTCTTGGCAATCGCCTAATCCCTAACAAGGTTATACTGGTAATAGAATTAGTTACTGCACATGACGGATGGTTTCAAAAACAGACTTCTCTGTTAATTCTTAGATTGTTTTTCCATAACTGTTATCTGTTTATTTATTTTTTGTCAAGCAATATCTCCACATCTGTCTGAACTAGGCGATCTGGCAAATTAGGAAAAAATTAATTTTACTGTAAATATTTGATTATAAATGTGATTTTTGCTGCAGCAGATGCCACTGAGAGCTAAATCCTGGACTCAACAGTCAGTGGAGATCTGGACTCTGAAAGAACGAAACACAGACTCTGAGGATACATTTAATGGCAAGCAGGCAAATCAGGAAAATGCCATACTTCATTCTCAGTGTATGCCACACAGACTAAGGAACTCTAACCAGATTTAAGAAAATGTAGCTTTTTTCCTTGCAAAGACTTTGATTTACCAAAGTAAACACAATGTCCTACCATTTGGTTTCTCAGGTGGTGACCATTCCACAGCCAGTTCTGTAGCGCTGATAGTTTTTACCATCGGTGTGCGTAGCCCTTCTGGAGGAGCTTGTGCAGTAACTACAGTTACTGGCTGGCTCTTTAAGCAGCCTCCACTAGTACAGGCTTGCACAGAAAAAACATATTTTGTAAAAGGAATGAGATTCCAAATAATTGCCGAAGTCTTTAAGCCTTCGTACTGACCACAAGGCTGAAGATCAACCGAGCTAGTACATGTCAAAATGTATTTCTCTATAGGCCCGGAGTCATTGGAGACACTTGTCCAGTAAAGTAAAACAGAGTGATGACTAACAGGAAAAACAGGATTTAAATCTAAGCTTCCTACAGGCATCCCAGATTTTGTTCTGTATGTCACTGAGGCACTTCTTGTAAAACCATGAACGTTGCTGGCTTGGATGTAATAGGAATAGAAGGTATATGGAGCTAACACGGTATCGGTGAAGGTCTGAACACCTAAAACAAACAGATGAAAAGAAAACTGTATCAGTCTAACGTATTAAAAATAATCTTAATTTGTACACTTAATGTCTGTCCAGCCCTAATCCAAGACATATTTATTCCTGTTCCCATGCTATTCTTGAGATCATTATACCGTACTGTAACTTCTCAAGTTTGTTTTTTTTTTTAACAAGGGGAAAAAACCTTCTCTTTACCTCTTTATCCTTTATTATCTTCCACTGCTAGAGAAATAATTTTCCATGGAACTTCTCCTAGTTCCTCCTTCAATCATGAAGAACATTAATACAATTATCTTCTCAATCCTCTTTTGCTTGAAAATAATATATTTATTGAAAATAATGTATTATTTTGTTTGAAAATAATGTAAATCAGCATCAGTATTAGTAAATATAATTTAGGGAAAAAAAACCAAAACCATTGTGTAAATTTTCAGACCTCTGTTTTTGATTAATTTCATAGCACAGGACCAAATATTTCAACTTTGTGTGCTTTCACTTCCTCACTTCTACTAGAGTGCTTAACAGTTCATTTGTAAAGCATTTGATCTTGGATGAGAAGTGAAACAAAAGTGCCAATAATTATTAAAAAGATGTATCCAAAGCCTATATTTACCTTCCTCACCCTTACTTTCCCTTTCCATTACTCCAGTTAGCTTTTTAGCATCTTTTTAGTACCCATGGCCATTAATAGCTCCTGCATATTCCAGAAGCAGTTACACATCCTAGTTATCACAGTACAATTGAATGTATGTACAACCATACCACTATACGTTATTTTGCCTTAAGAAATAGTGAACATTGAGTAATACATTACAGGTCAGAGCACAGATACTCTTAAACTCCTTCAAAGCAAACAGAGAAGACACAGCTATTTCTAAGTCCTTTCTGTGCATCTGCGCTGGCAAGCCAGCCCTGAGTACAACTTAAGAGTTATGAGTACTGCTAGATATTCAACCCTTGACACTGTAGCACAAAAGCAGCAGTGTCAGCCCAGGAATCGCTTATAGCACTTCAACTCCCTATAGCTATCTCAAACTCATCACTGCAGTCCCGCAGTAAGGACACTGGGTTATCTTATCTTCAGGCCTTGCAAACCACGGTACTTAGGCAAGCCTGGAGAACAACTCTGCCAGCTGAGCAACAGCTATTGAGACTTCCCCGTGTGTTAACAGCAAGTAGGCAGAAGATGCAGCAGATTTCAGTCTTGCTGGAAGGATTCAGCTGTTCCGTCTTCCCCTTTGGGATTAGCATGGCATTCCCAACTGTGACTGCAAGTACTCGAATATAATGTAGAACCGTTGTGCCCTTTCTGAGCTCCATGGTCACAGCTGCCCTGCCTGAAGTGCTTCTGGGCACAGGAGTGGGTACCAAAGTTGGCAAGAGTCCTCAGAGTGTGACAACCAGTTGCTGTGAAAGACACAACAAGCAGGAGCTCCCCATGTGTCCAGTTTCCAACTTTGTAGCCAGACAAAAAAAAATGGCCACAAAGGCAGCATGGTAGAAACTTGGGAGAGCTGCACTTTATCGGATGATAGGATCATCCATCCTATGAGCCTGCAACTCAAAAGAGCCAAAGAGAAGGAAAAAAGTACATAAGGAAAAAAAACCAGAAGAAAATAAGAAATAATTAAAAAAAAAAAAACAGCTAGACTTCTATTAGCAGTAGCAAGTACCATAAATCCTTGTGAGATAGAAGAGCATCCCCAGAGCCAGAGCTAGGTTCTAGGACCTCCTCAGCACCCCAAACCATGTGATGACCTGCAACTGCATCTAGAACCAACAAGGAAGCTAGGACCTATCCTGAAGCCAGGTGTTCTAGAAGACATTCTAGAACAGACAAGTGAGCTAGAGAATTCTCTGGAATCAAAGAGCAAGCAGGACTGTAACCTAGACCAAAAATATCTAGAACCTCCTCAGGAATCATTAAATGGTTCTGAACCAACCAGCAAGCTAGAGTTAGACCATGGTCCTGAGCCAGCAAGCAAGCTAAACCATCATTCCACTCCAAGACCAGCGGGTGAGCTAAAGCACTACCTAAAAACATACATTTAGAACCAAAAGAAAGATAGGACACTATGTAGCTCCAATGTGCAAGCTAGAGTGGGATCTAGAACTGCCTCCCTACCAAACTTCCAACTCCGTAATTCATTCCTGCTCCAGAAATGATTGCAACACCACCCTAGCTCTACACCCAACCAATCCCTGAAACCCAGCTTCTGGAAGAGACCTGGACCTGTAGCAACTCTAGGGACAACCCAGACTCGAGGGCCTCAGGTCTAATATCAACAGCAATCATATTACTTTCCCCTTTTCCAGTAGAGAGATTGGAAGAGGCAGATCACACAGAATGCTGATTTTGTCTGCCAGAAAAGTAACCAGCACCATCTCAACAGTACAGGAAAGTTCTTTTCAGTATTGATGAGCCCCGATGATGAGTATTGATGGAATTTTTTTTTTCCATAGGAATACAAGCTAAGAGGAATATAGGCTAGATAAAATCAGATAAAACCAAAAGTTAGAAGGTTCTATATTCCTCAGCTGAACGACTCCAACCATCCTGTGTTCCCCAGGGTTCAGTATTGGAGTCAGTTCTGTTTAATGTCTTTATCAATGACATGGACCAGGGGATCGAGTGCACCCTCAGTCAGTTAGCAGACAGCACCGAGTTGGGTGGGAATGCTGATCTCCTGGAGGGTAGGAAGGTCCTGCAGAGGGATCTGGACCAGCTGGATAGATGGACCAAGGCCAACTAGATGAGGTTCAACACAGCCAAGTGCCAGGTCCTACATTTGGCTCACAACAACCCCATGAAGCACTACAGGTTTGGGGCAGAGTGGCTTGAAAGTTGCCCATCAGAAAAAGGACCTGAGGGTGTTGGTCAGCAGCTGAACATGAGCCAGTTGTGTGCAGTTGTACTCTCAGCACGTAAGAGTTATAAAGTCTGCACTTCACTGAGAAAAAATTAACATTATCAAAAGTTTTGACAGCATTAACAATGTATTCTTGATAGTCAAACACCAGAATATGATTTCACATCACTAATTAGGGGGATTGCCTGGAAATGTCAAAAACATTTTTTGAAACCAAATCTATGTTTCTAAGAACATAATGTTTTCTTAAATAAAAATGTGCTTATGTCTCATTATACAGCTAAATCCATACAGAATTTTTCACTCTCTACAAAGTACGTAGGTAGTGTCAGGAAATAACATCCTTAACAATGTACTGTTTCAAGTACATTACTAAGCACAGATTTATGACAATGAAGTACAATAGCTTTTCTTCTGAAACTAATTCATATTTTGACTCAAGGTAGGCCTTTAAATCAAATTAAAGAATTAGAATATTCTCTATTAGTTCTCTATTTGTTTTTTTTCATGTTTCTTTCTCTCAATCACTTAATCTCATGCTTACACGGGTTGCACACCTCTCCTCATGATATGTACTGCAGAGTGCCCAAATTCACAGCATAAGCCACAGAGTATTGAACTGTAACACTGCAGCATGAACCAAAACATTAAAATGTGAGGTGCATTCCAAAGGATCTGTGCTTCCACTGAATAATAGCTCTTTTTCTCTTTCTTCCAGGCTACACACCACCAATTAGAGAGACTCCACTTCTGCAAAACACGCTGCACTGGTAAGAAAAGGCAAAAACTAAAGAAGTTGCTAGAACAAAAATCAAATCTTAGTGGTATTAAACCACATCTGTCTTCTTTAAAAAAAAACCCCACTAGTGTGCCACATATACATACAAACAGTATCCAAATCCATCTCCTTTTATTTGGTAAGTAGAGCAATATTACCACAAAATGGCCTTTCCACCTTGGACAGTGTCAAATCCTTGAGGACTGCCCTTCTGAGGATCCCTTTGCAAGCCTCAACATGAGAGAAGTGGTGCTGCTAAAGACAAATCAGGAGCTACACTGATAGCTTGACAGAAGGTGCTAAAAGTTAGAGGCCACAAAAAGCTTTCCTAATCTGTTAACAGTTTAAAACCAGGAAGATGAAAAAAGAAACTTAAGCACATTATGCTCTCTTCTGTTCACCCAAATTCTTCATCTGTGACTTTGACTCTTTTAGATTTTGGAATCTGTATATATTTGCAGTGGATGCTTTTGGGGAGTCAGTTTTGAAGTTTTTCAGATTAAAAAGAAAAAAAATTATCAGCTATTTTGGGTGATTCTGTGTTGGATTTTACACTAGGGTATTCATTTCTTTCAAGCAAAATTAATAACATAGAACAGTAACTCATTAAAGAAAAACAGGAAAATGTATTCAAAACCACAGAGAATGATGATAGAAATGCAAAGTAATTAAGAAACATCACACACACACATATATACATATAGTCACACACACATTAAATTTTGATGTCACCTTACTTACTGTATGGATAGTAGTCTTCAGTTGTATAAATTTCTTCCTCATCCCTATACAGCTGGTAAATAAGCCTGTTAGAATTTGGAGAGTCAGGGGAACTCCATGAAAGATTGATAACAGAGGAATTGAGAACTTCTCCTGTAGGAGGAGGTTGCTGGAAAGGAGCTAAAATATACATACAAAAACTGAGGATGTAAAAATGAAGGTAATCAATAATCAAAAAAATTTAAAGAAAAATGCAAAGAAACTGCTAAGCTTTCTTCCCTGAAAAACTGTTGCGTAAATACACAGTAACCAGGCAAGACATTACTAGACTAAACCAACCCATCTAGGAGCTCTCCAACAAAGCTTTTTATCTGAGTACATGAAACAAGTGTATATATTTAAACAAATGACAAATAGACTTAATCCCCCTAACTACCCCAAATCAAAGCAAGTACACCACAGTTTTCCAAACTGCTTTTTTTGTTTGTTTGTGGGGGGTTTTTTGTTTGTTTGTTTCATTTTGTAGGGTTTTTTTAATGCATTGCAAGACATCTACAAAACAAGAACATATTTATCTGGTCACATTATTGAAGTTTCTAGTTCAATTAGAATTTATTTTTTCAGAGGATTCATTCCATTTTAGCACAGGACAGGCACAACTTCCTCTAGTAGAACAGAAATGGAAACTTCAACAAAGTACAAATTTTACTGAATTGTTACAATAAGCCTGCTTAATCAAATAACAAAAACATAAAGAGGCCAATTTTGAAGGCAATTCACTTCACTTTTAGGCAATTCACTTCCATTTGTTTCCAATGAAATTGAAACCAATGAGAGCAAGGTATCTAAACAATTTAAGAAATCAGCTTGAGATGCTTATTTACCAAAATGCTATTGTGCTATCACCTTCATTAAGTATGGAAAATGTGCTACTTAATTGAACCATTATAAATAAAGAAAAAAACAAACTTCAAGTTCACAAGCCAAGTGCCTCACATTTTAAGAAAGTGCATTCAAAGTCTCTCCTATGTCTCTTTTGTAATCCAACATGCATGATCATGTATTATATAATAGCTACCTGTATTTTCTAAGATAATAGCTAACACTCAGAAATTAAACTTTACATGCATCTATACACGCATGTCTACATAAACATGCAATTTTATGGTGGGACTGAACTATCCCAAAGGCTCTTTCCAAAGCAGAAGATTTCATGATTCTATATTTATGTTACTATTTAAGACAGAGCATGAGTCCATATCTTGCTGTAAGATCTCCAGTAATCCAGTCATACTGAGGAAAGCCCTACTCTCAGTATACCAGGCATTAGCACAGAACAAGACTGGTCTGTTTTGGCAGCTGGTAATTGCTACAGTTTGACCCAATGGCAGACTGCTCCATTTCCCTATTCTCTTCACCAAGAGAGGGAAAAACAGGGGAGTGGGAGCGCGGATCTAGAGGAGAACATTTTGCTCCAGGAATGAGAACAGCCCAGGGCAACACCGAAATCAGGATATGGAGTAACCACCAGGAGCTGGATCCAGAACCACCTAATAAGCTTTTCTCCCCTACATTAAGTATTATGGGACGACATGAGGATTAGAAACATGCAGATTTTTTTCTCCCTATTTTCATAAACTATCATCTTGTTCATTAGGTGGATATTTGCTTAATATAAACAACCTAACAAAAGTTAATTACCAAAATCTATTCATCAAAAGGATACCAGAAGCAAAGAATGAAGTTGCAGACAGAAAATGTCATGAGGACCTCAAGCCATACAAGTGACAGATGTAGAAAATTATGCCAAAATCAGTGGGCCACCTTACATTTGGGATTTTAATACAAAATTAAAAAATGAGATGAAGCTCTTCATTTTGAGTAAGATAATGAAAAGCCCTACTACTACTGCATTCTCTCAGCCAAGAAATAGCATAAAATCTTTCTAGAGTTCATTGGATTAATAGGAAACATAATCATCATCTCTCATTAGAGGCACAGGTTGTTTTGCTGCCAATCTGGAGCTTTTGAGTTCAGCTCAGTTAGGAAATGAAGGTATGCTAAAGTGTCTACAGAAGTCAAGTCTGAGAATCAAAGGAAAAAAGTCCCTTTGGCATTTTAAAAAATTTCTCCTGTGTCATACATACTTACAAGACCTGAACAACATTAGAAATTTACCACCATCACCTTCATTCTCCATTTGCAGTCTCAACCTATTGCATTTGCTCCTACGTGTTCGCAGGTTTGCATTTTATAGGTGTAAGCAAAGTACTGTATATCAGATTTTTTGCAGCATCTAAGATACTGCAAAGAAGAAAAAAATGTATACAGGTCTTTTCCTTAAAGAACACTATTTGGACGTGGTAGCAACTCACATTCGCTTCCCCTGGCAAAGACTCACAACTAGTATTGGCACATGTCAACAAAATACTGTTCTGCAGTGAAAATAACCACAAATATCAAGCTAGGCAAAGCTCCATATCTGTGCAACAAGTTAAAATATTTTGGTATGAATAAGCAAAGGATCGTAATTGCTATATCATTTATGTCCAGAAGAGGACTCCGCTTGTCATTTAGAATCCTGCCTGATGTATTTTTATCTAACTAAAATCTATGATATTATTTATCCATGTCATATTATTATTAATCAATTTTAGAGTTGAATTGCTATTGACCTTTATCCAATGTATATCCCAACATAAATAAGTAGGTTGGCTTATGTTTGTAAAGCACTTTGAAGATGAACAGCATCATAAAAGTGCCATGTATTATTATTATTATACACTCAGTTGAAACATCTTACATTTTCTAAAGAAACAACAAACCAATCAACTGTCTGCACAATGAATACATAGTGTGCCTTCAATGGAAGAGGATGAGGAAAAACAAAGCAAAACTGCATCTAAACACTTCCAAAATTTGAGGAAAGCTAAAAAAAAAATCATCTTTGGAAACAGATCAGTCTCTTTATGCTACCCATAGTAACTATTTAGTACATTCAGCAATGCATATTATTTGAAATTTAAACTGACATACAATGAAACACAAACTAGTACCAAAATGAGAGCTGTCTGTGCCTAAAACACTTTGTGCATGTACAATATGTTTGCAAATCTATAGTTTGCACATGCCACAGTGATGAGTATCATGTAAATACCCAGGCAGAACACACAAAAAAATACTTTGTTGAAGGAGGATCCAGAAACATACTCCAGAGATAACTTGGGAATGTCTAATCCTGTTGTTGCATTACACATGGCTACCTGAGGTGACTGTCACAGTATGACCAGTGTGGCCACTACTAATTAGGCCTGCTGACAGAAATGCCCAATTAGCATCTGCACAGTTCCTCACTCACTGGTTACCCGACTTCCAAGACTGGGCTGTTAACTGGGTACAGCAGTAAGGTGGAGGTGTCAAAAAATGTAACACAGCTTTTGCAGAATTAGTTGAGGTCCTTACCCCATTGTTTGGCATTGCATGGCATGATGTCCTCAAAGCCAATTTCTGACCATTGACCTAAATACAACTTAAAAATTCAATTTTGTTATTATATATACTTTATCCTGTACTTCTTTAAAATCCCTCCAGTTTGGAGACTGTGCACTGGTGAGCAATTTAAACGTTTAATTTTGACTAATTATGACATAAAGGGTGAAATTGTGCCACCTCTTTGTATCCAGACTCACTGCAAGGGCAGAAGTACAGATATTTCACTGCAATTTGTTTCATTACAATTCATTATCTGACCTTCCACATGGCATTATCCCCACCTCACACACGCCAATTTCTCACACTCTGTTACTCCGCATTGCATATTTTCCCAAACTAACTGAAACAAAAGGCCCAGGAGGAAAAAGGCAAAGCTACATTGCACTGAGGAGCAGATTTTGAATTAATCCCCAGGAGGTGGTTTCCAACAGACCTTCTGTTCTTCAGACCTTCTGAAGGCAGGTTCTCTGCCTTCTGTCAATAGCAGGAAAGAGGGCTAAGCTTCAAGTCCTACAAATACCATTGTACTCATGACTGAAAGGTGAACTCTGCATCGGTCACTGCAAAGAACATGGTGGAAAGTGCAAGGGAAATATGGATCCCCTTGCTTAGACTGCAAGCAGAAAGTGTGTATGACACAAAGCGCTCTGTACGTCTCTCTAGAAAACAATCCTAAGACACAGTAAAAATCACTCAAACTTCAGGGACCAAATATATGTGGGGCTGTGGGAGGAGTAAACCCCAATTTCAGCGCTGCTGAACCCAATTCAATACTCACTAAATCAATAAAAAAACTTAAATTTGAAAGACATGCTTTTAAGACCTAACATCCACTTACTTTTACTGCAGCCAAATAGGTTGTGGACATCCAAATTACTAGCATCAGGAACACAGTTGTCACATTTCAAGCCAGTTACAAATTGTTTACAAACACACTGTCCAGTAACAAGATGACAAGTCCCACTAATGGCTCCTGCAGGATGACAATTACAGTGCTGACATCTATAAACAAAAACAAATCAAGGAAGTGATCAAAACACATTAACACTTCAGTTAAGCACAGTAGGGTTTTGTTTAAAAGATTCTTGGGTAACCTAATTAAAAAATCATAAACAGTTCAGTAGTCTGAAACACAGCAGAAAATCTACTAGTCTGATTTAAAAAATTACAAAAAAAGTGCCCACTATAAACATTTCAATGCCAGAATAATATTCTAATTTAGATTAAAATGGCTTAGAATTAAAGAGCTTTTATATATATATTGATCCATACACAAACTGGATAATAATGTTTGGTAATAACCACAGTGTGCACTCAGTCCTGCAGCCTTACTCACACAACCTTTCTTGAGAGCTGCACTTCAGTGATACACATGTAACCAGTTGCAGAGGTTTCTTCACAAAATACGCAACCTTCTACCTCAGTGAAAACTAGGCTTTAGTTTTCAAACTAAAGGCAACTCGAAGTTGAAAAAAATAGCATGCTGTGACAAAAGGAGAATGAACGGTGTACAAAATTAGGAGAAAAAAACCCCTCAGACTAAATAAGTGCCAGGAAACAAAAAAACCCAGAAATATGAATATTATAACAGAAAGCACCATTCCTTTGCAGTCTGATGGACAAAAGTGGAAATAACTGAAGAGAATAATTAATTAAATGGGTAAATTAAATTATTTTTTAATTAACAAGAACAAAAAACATAAAAGCATTGCTATCACACAAATGCCACATTTCAATTCTGTAACTCTCAGTGGCATCGGTAGAATACTTTCAGGATTAATTTATGCTTTGGCTTTTGCATGTGAAACCTCTTGCAATCAACTTGTTCTTCGCTTGATACACTATTTCCCCACTGACATCCATTTATAGCACGGATACTGATGTCAGATTGTGCAAATATTCAAAGACTTGGAACATGTCAGAAATTAAGCAAAGCAAATTACTGCAAACACCGTTATGCTACCGATTGCAATACAGACTGCCATTATTAGTCATAACAGAAAGTCAACATGGCAAATAAAACTTCATGCTTTCGATTCTAATTTCACTGTATTTCAATTGCTGCAGGCTAGAAGAGTTCTGAAAAAGAACAAGGACTGGGAGAAACATAGGACTGTACAGAGAGGCTAAAACATACTGGGAAGTCTACACTTTACTCCCCTTGCTCTGAGCTGGAAAAGTCCAGTTCTCAGGTGTAAGCAACACACTTTCAAGGAAATCTTAAATTACTCCAGATGCCAGGTCGGAAGATGATGAATCAGCAAAATGACCTCGGAGAAATCCAAGGCAGAGACAGTCGTTCTATGTCCCCTTTACTCTGCTAACCCTAAGACTATACAAGAGTCATTGATTTATATGTGGTGGATTTTCCCTTGGCCAGTTTCACCCGATCCAAGGAAATACATGGTGGTGTCTTTACAAAAGATACTTTGCCATTTTCCCAGTCATGACCATTTCTTTCTACCTATATGAAAGCAGAAATAAAAGTGAGTTCAGTTATATTTTAGGTATCAGCTTTCTAAGGCAAAAGAGAGAAGGGCAAGTTGGAAACTATTTTCACATTAGGACACTGAAATTCAGGTCAATAATCAGTGAAATAGACATTAAATGTGACAGATTTTTAAACAAGCTTAAGAAAACTCTTCACATACATTTTCTGCCTATCACAGAGCTCCTGTGATCTCCTGGGGAATCATTCAACACCCTTAAAAAGGCTGATAAAAGCTAAAGCTGCAAAATCAGCTGCAAATTTGTTTTATGGACTAATATCCTTCTGAGAATAAATAAAATACATTCTCTCTTGGAAACCACTATACTGTAGTTTGCTCTCTTTTACAGTCAAGAGAAAAGGGCAATTTTTTCAAACTCTATTAAGTCTTTTCATCTGTAGACAGTGTATTCAAATCCCCCTTTAAATGGAGGTTTTGTTTAGAGTATTTTAACATCAAGACTAAAAAAATAGTTTAGTTACAGAAAAAAACAAAGACAGAATTATTTGCTCAGTAAGACAGCATTTTATTATTTCAAAATTTCATTACATGATAATCATTTGGTTGGGGGGGGTGTTAACAAAAGTTTCTCGACAGATAAACAGAGAGAGACAAGCTTCTCTTACTGTTCTTGTATATTTTTGCACCTCTTATGAATAAGGGTCTCCTGATTATTGCAGTTTTCAATACCATTCACACATGAGACAATCAAACTCACATACAGATACGGTCACAGTGATAGTTTTCAGTGCCTGGCAGGGTGGGGCTCTTTCTTTCTGCTTGTTGCATTTTCTTCTAGGAAAAGTGTAGGCTCCCTACCTTCACCTATACTGAATTAGGCTCCAGATGCTGCAAATAACAGCATATATTTCATCACATTCTGCTCCGCAGGATTACACATTATATTTGTGTAATCACATTCATAATTTTCTTAAACTGCAGAACACTAGAACTGGATTTATCGTTATGCATAGTTCATGCTTTTCCATCAAGATTAAGGATTCATTCAATTAATGATTTAAAAATAATAACTAATTCTTAAAAAAAAAGTAACTTTTAATTACATAAGAAATATTTTCAGCATTCTTGCTAAATGCTACTTTTTCAAGGCACTCTGAATCAAATATATTTGAGTTTTATTAAAACAGAATTATATATAATCAAGTAAAACAGACTTTTAAAACACGGAAAGAGAAATGTCATGCCAAGATGAATTGCAATATTGATTTTTTGAGGATAAATGGTTTTTGTAATATTAATATAGAGAAACCTTTATTACATTGACTCTCTAGGTGCAGTTAGAGTCTCTCCAGCAATCTGTTTAAAATCTTCATTTTTCATTCTTATGGGAAAACCTCACTTGCTAAACGGATTTCATAAACAGCAATCTGTCAAGATATATACATATATATAAACAATCTGTGATGTTCATTGGCCAGTTCATTATAGTAAACAATACAGAGGTAAAGCTTTTCAAATGTGTACTGATGCCCACAACCATAACAGATCCGCTCAAGCTGCTGCAAATACACACTATTTGTAATTCTTTAATTGCCAAGAAAATTTT
Organism: Oxyruncus cristatus; assembly: GCA_013399855.1. Classification (NCBI taxonomy): domain Eukaryota; kingdom Metazoa; phylum Chordata; class Aves; order Passeriformes; family Cotingidae; genus Oxyruncus; species Oxyruncus cristatus. The sequence goes on from VXAY01000172.1 coordinate 4,886,832, forward strand.
CCTGCTGCATAACCTTCAATGCACTAAGGAATACGGAATTCCCGTTTTATCTCTAAAACACCCCAAAATAAATCGGATAGAATATACACTCCTCAGAGGGGGAGAATTTCAAAGCTTCACAATCTGTGTATCACAACTTTTGCCTCTTTTGTGCTGTTGTGCTAAGACAGGTACATCTGCCACTACAGACAGCTCGCATCCTTTTCGTTCTGCAAACACAGAGTCCTTAAAAGACACTTGAAGCAAGGATGGCTTAAATGACTTGGCAACTTTATGGAGAAAGGAAAGGCATATTACTCTTTTTATGAAGGTATTTGACAGTTAAAGAAACGGATTAAAACAGAATAATAAAAAAAGACTTGCATTATCATTTTCAGTGGGTAAACATTTCTGCCTAAGGAACTGAGGTACATTGCCCAAGTACAAGACAACCAAGGAAGCCAAGCATACGCAACACAGGTTAATCATATTAATGTACTACCAGAGGAGTCTTCAATACTGTCATGAGGCTTAACAAGCATTAAAGCATTAAAGCCAACTCTGATTTAAATTCCAGAACTGTAAAAACTTTCTATCCTTACAACAAGGTCTGGATCTAGATAATTTGTATTTTCACATTTTGAATTTCACAAGACAGCTTAAAATGCAGGTATTTGAAGGCCAATATCTAATTCAGAAAAGCTATTGCTTAACACAGACACAAACGTCTCTGTCACCTACTAAAAATGGGGGGAGGAGAGGGGGGAAGAATCTATTTCAAGTAACTAAAAAGGAGTATCATTAATAGTAAGGAAAATATATTTAAAAGGGAACTTTAATATTACACAGATTTTTTTTCCTTACCATTAGAAATGACAGGAAGTGAAGATAGGAAGTCCTTATTCCTACAGATTACTTTATGGCCATTAGTAGATGCCTCTATGACCCGAAACAGTAAAAAATAATTTTAAAAATCTCCTAATGAGTGACAGTAACATAAAAGTTAAAGTGAAAAATCTGCAGAAAAATGTCAAATATATGCAAGATGACACTGATAATCACTGCCTAAAAGCATGTCTACCTCACACTAGCAGGGGGAAAGAAGCATGGGAAGAGGAATATCGTACAGAATTTGCTTCTGCCTATGCTATGTGGTTTGGGGTTTATAAAGGCAAAATTACAAATAACCAAATAAGACCATCAGTCTGCATGAAAATATGATAGCATTAGAGCTGTGAATCTTTCTGGACAATATTTAAAAGGAAATTGAGATTGTGAGGATTAAGCAAGAAAGATGATCCTGGAAAAGAAAGATAGAGCAATAGTTGGAAGAATAGTGCACTACCTATAGATATGTTTTACCCCTTACATTGCAGGGAATGTATCCACATAATTCCAATGTACCTAAAGGCCCCAGGCTACATTTGATAAACAATTTACCCTGTGGCACATAACAAAAGGTTGAGAAAGAATACACTGCTTCAGAAAAACAGATTTTTAAGAGTAAAGTTGCAGTATTTGTACTGCTACCAAAAGAAATTTGGAAACACAGGGATATCTGTAGTTTTTCCTTTTTTCCCCCCTACTAAAATATCTTCCTAAAATACACAAAAGCAATCAGTGGTTATAAGAATGGCACATTACCTGCATTTTAATAGTCAACGATTAACACTTCAGAAAACAACACACCTTACTGAAGATGCAAAGAAAATGTAAAAAAACAATTACCAAATTTCTGTAACATTAGAAAACATTAGCCTTATGCAGCTTTCATGCTGTTTCTACCTAAATCTGTGGCAAAATTTCTATTTCCTTCAGCTTATGGGAGCACAGATGATTGTATAACGTATCACACGTAAATCAGCGAGCACACATGAACTCAAAGGATTAAGGTAACTGGAACACATCTTTTCATCGTCACTAAATCTTTGACTGAGCTACTATGAGAAAAATATAACAAGGAGGTTGTAAGTGACCTGTAAAAAAAGAAACACTCACCTCCCTGTTTCAGAGTCAAATCCAAAATAAAGCTCTTTGCAACGTTCGCATGTCTGTCCTGTTACAGAGGCATCTTGGCAACTACATTGGCCAGTTAGTTTGTCACAGATCTGATTCACTGAACCAGCTATGTGGCACAGGCATGGCAGACATCCAGTGACACTGGATGGAGAAAAATAAAAACCTGGAAAATAAAGGGATTTTGATAATAGACGACATGCAAAAAGTGAACACAATAAGACTGTTATCAACTTATGTAAAACTGGGGGTGAAACAACAGAACCAAAGCTTAGGTAACACACACACCAACTCAAATAAAGCACTGTAGTCTTCCTCCAGAGCTGAGCTTCTAAATGTTCTCATTGGCACTTTGCAAAGCTATTATTCATTCTCCATTTGCCAACTCCGATTTTTTATTCTCTCTCTTCTTTTAGACAGAGCCAATGCAAAATAGGGGGAGTACATTAATGTGTCTGTGGGGAAAGTAAAGACCCAAGGACATGAGAGGTACTAATGAATGCACCACTAGCAGTAGAAACATAAAAAATAACGTATGAGAACAGATATTTGTCCATTTTAGTCTGAGATCTCATCTCTGAAAATGGCTAGCTGCAAACCATAAGAAATGCACATATTTTCTCAAGTAAAGTCTCTTAAATCTTTCTCAACTAATGGTTGGTTTAATCCTTGAAACACTATGATGTTTCTTACGAAAAACTCCATTTGATGAGTATTTCCAGGTCTATGTAAAATTTGTATTTTAGTCCTCTGTAACACAGAGCTTGTATCGAACACAAATACTTTTACAGAAACTGAAAAACTGATTAAAAAAAATTTCTTATCTGCTATTAAAAAGTTTTCATTCTGAATCCTATCCTTTCCTCCCTGCATTATTTCCAATTATGAACTGGAGTATTCACTTCACCTTCCCCACAGTATATTTGGTATGCTTCTGCTATGCTACCTTTCATCCTATTGCCCTCGCAAGCAATCTTTATCTATGCCTTGAGCACATTATTGATAAATAGTTTATAGATAGAGTTTATATAGCTCTAATCTGGTCATTGAAGAACTTACCCATTATTCACAGCCTCACCTGAAATTTCCCACAAGTGAGCTTTTACACACATTGTTTTAATGATACTGTACCACTTGCATAACCTATTTTTCTAAGTATGGACTAATTCCATTCTTACTAATTTCTTTCTGATCAGAAGACAAGTCAAACAATGGCATACCAGTAAAATATATAATTTCATAAGTTTCCCAAATTATTTTCTATTTTTACCTGATTAGTAATAAACATTCTACTGGCTTTTTCTCCAAAATTGCTTTGCCTTTTTTTTTTTCCCTCACCCCTTTGGAGTGGTACAATATATTAACAAATGTAGCAATGCATGAGAGCTCTGCAAAGGATGCTGATGACATGGTATTAACAGGCTCCAGTCAAAAACAAGTACCTATCTTGGAAAATGAAGCCTAAGATAGGGCCATTGATACAAGTTTCTATCTGTCAGATGGTTGCTATTAGTTTTTATTGTCCAACTGATGGAAAAATTTCAACTGTTACTGAGATACTCAGTATTTGCACAGACTTCTCAGACACTTGCCCTTTTCTTTCTCCAGGTAAAGTTCAATCAATAGTTTCTCAGTCATGTTCTCAGTTAATGAATATTATTTGCTGTCCAATAACTTCCTGATGTCCTGTTTTATAATAAAGAACCCAAAATTATATTGTAACATGTCATATTGCCCAAGGTCTTATTATTTGTCTTACAAGAGATAGCTCCATATATACACCCCTAGGGTGGTATTCTCTCTCTTTGCAGCACTGTTGCACTGTGAGCTCATATCCAAATAGCAGAGGAACTAAACAAATTGAAAACATTAGAATTTTACTGCTCAAATCTTTGTTCAAATTTAGCCTCTGGTCCTCAGTGAGATAAATCTCAAGTGGACAGTGAAGTGATATCAGTCTCCAGTTAACATACATTCGCATCATAAAAAACCATGCTGTTGGCACTTTATTCCAGAGAGGCCCCAAACTGAGCCACCACAGAGACCAAATAGCTTGAAGTTATTAGTGAGGCAGCATGTATTATCTCATACTGCAGTTGTCTGCACAGTGCAGTGCCCATCCTGTGCATAAATAGAGGAGACCATTTCCCAGCAATGTCACTCTTGAGCACAATGAACGACTCCACTCACAGAACGTAACACGAAGGTAGCAAACAAGTTTAAGCCTGGACTCATGCAGAAGGTCAAAGCATTTCTTCAGAACCCGGTTTATAGTTGCAGTAATTGATAAGCATTCAGGCTAAACCAGATCACTGCCCACCTGAAATTTTGCATGAAACTATGATTCTATGATTCTATTCTATCATGTCTAAGAAAATACTATAATGGGTAAATAAGCACATCTCTAGAAAATAAATTCATTCTGCCTGAGCAGGACCACTCACTACAGCATATATTGCTTTTTTCGTAAGAGTGAAATTCGTAATTATAAAGAATCTATATCTTAATGTTAAAAATCCTGTCTCTCCTAATGTCATACTGCCTAAACCACTGCAGAGCAGTGAAGGATTTGGTATGATATTTTTATAATAATCTTTCAGAAATGTTCTAAAAGTTAAGTAATTTTCTGAATATTACCACATAACTTTTTTTTTTTTTTTCAGAAGTATCAGGTAAAACTTTTTTTTAAAAGTAAAAGTGAGGGACAGGAAAATGAGAGTAATTTCCTCCCCCAACTAATTTATATGTAAATTAACAGGATTAAATGTAGACAAAAAGGGAAGAGATACCAGATTACAAATTCATACTGTTTGTCATAACCATTACTCTTATTATTTACTTCCACCACCTAGAATTTGGCAGGAAAGAGTAAGAAACAACTTAATGCAAGCTTAATTTACAGCAAGGTTAGAAGGGCTCATAAAAGTTGCTTTATGAAGGATCCACTGTTGTATAATAGAACCAATTTCCAATTTTAAGACAGCCAGTGCAAATCTCTACAAGATCTATGTATATAACTAGTATTATGCTTATTCTTTTTCAGATTTTTTTCCAATTCAACCATAACTGATCACATTTGTCAATCAAGCATACTCTTCATAAGGAAGAATGAAAGTCATAGCAAAGTATTCAGCTTCCTTTTCTAATAATCCTCTTACTATTTCTCCTGCTGTATAGAAAAGGAACACACGAACAATTCCTTAGCACTTTTACATGCTTACCAACTATGGCAGTAATGCTCATTTCTTAACCACAGACTGTGCTTCAAAATGCACATTTAACCACATCAACAATATTGTCACAAGGTAACTCACATTTTTCTGGCCCAGAGAGGTAATATGCACACAAAAACTCAGCACTGGTGCCCAGACACACATCCTACACGCTAGCTTACATCTTTTCCATACTACGAAGTACTCTATAAAAACCTGTGGTCACCAAGTAAAGAACTTAAAATATTACTTTTTTTTACAGCTTTTCTGCTCTCATAACAGGATCCAAAACCTGTTGGATAGGATTTGCATGGCACAAATCCCAATCGTTATAGCAACACAGTTCCAGCATGAGACAGGGACAAACCGCTCACAACAATTTTGGGGCAAGAAAGATCCTGCCTAGATCACTGCAATCAAAGACATCTTGAAAGCAAGTTTATATACAAGGCAAAACTGCTCTTTCATTTTGTTACACCTAGAATCAAGTGTCCCTTGAAGGCTCAAAAAAAGAGTTTTAAGGAAAAAGATCTCATTATAAAACAATTTCTCAAAACTACATCAAGTTGGAATTTATCTCCATTGGCAACTCTTCCTGCATTAAGAATTTGGCAACTTTTGGAAACCTCTCAAATTTTATTAAAGCACATAAAAATATGCTACAATGGGATGCAATTTTAAATACCACTAACTAAAACAGACTTACAATTACCCAGAATAAGAAAATAAAATACATATGACCTGTATTCCACTAAGAAAACTTGCATCACATAGTTGAAATGTCCCAACACACTAAGTAGTCCTCAGTATGTTTTTAGGACTGCCACTATTAACCAATTAGTTGTGTGCTTTAATTAGACTGTATTGGCTACACTTGGAATATGTTTTCTTATCTTTGCCCCAAGACAAAGCCATAGGACATGTTTACAGGACTCGAAGCCAATTCCACACTTCTATACGGAAGATTTCTTATGCTCTCCTCTGTTTTATAGAAAAGCCTCTTTTGGAACATACTAATAAAGAATATTTATATATGAGTTAGATATATTAAACATCTAAATGAGCTCACACTGGGATCAACACTAAAATAGCAATAATAGTGCAGTTTGCTGTGCTACACTTGGAGCAATACAGCACTTTTACAATGATAAGAATTTACACTTTCACCCCCACCAGAAAGCTCAGGGTTCAGCACATATATGCTTATAGTTATTAGTTAGAAAATCTAAAAATAATTCTTATAAAAATACATTTTAAATTATTTTTCTTTTTAACAGGAACTATTGTGGAAGTATTCCTTTGAGTGCCGTGTAAGCTTTTTTACAAACCAGTCTGTTCATACTATCAATTAAACCTTTTTAAGCCATTTAGTTCTGCATAAACCCTGGCCTTTCTTTTTCAAGGACAAGGGCGGTCACTGACTCGGGAAGCCTTGACATCACTCCTCTGCCGATCTCTGATTAAGTGGCTGCTACAGAGGGTTAGCAGGTCAAATAGCACTGGAGGAGGAACTAAGAAAAACAGAATGCTGCCTTATTTATTAGTATATGTACCTAAAATAATTTAAATGAAAGCATTTAAAAAAATATTTAATGGAGGTTAAGCAGCTTTTTTAACCTCTGTTCAAATTATTGAATGGCATATTAAAACCAATGGAGCTATAATGTACCTTTTAATGTGACCTGCTACTTGAATAAATTGCATATGTATTTAACTTGAACTAAATCTATCTGCTTAATATTATTATGAAGGGTAGGTTAGTTTCACTTTACCCACTTACTTTTTAAAACAAAAACATTTAAATATAACTACAGAGCTTCCCACCTATAATGAACATTAAAACTTTGTTTACGGTAGTATAGTATGAAATCTTGAACTGATGCATAGCAATTGCAGTATCACCTACTTGTAGGGCCAAACTGTAAGTAGTCCTTGTGAAAGCCAGCACATCCTCAACACAGCATGGCAGGAGTCTGCTCCCTAAGTGGCACGTTTGCCAGCCTCATCAAAGTTTAAGCAACCATCTCGGTGCCTCCCACCATGCTCAGCTTTATGCATGAAGTGCCCTTCCTGAAGAGATTGCACTCTGCCTTCCAAATTCACATTTTTCATTATGAGGATAGCTGCTGTTCATTAAATTATGCCAATTTACCTCTCACTTAGTGAATGGTCCACGATTATTTGTCTTGTTTTCTCAATATCTAGAACTAGCCTAACCTTATTTTGAACATGTTGAAAAAGCAGTAATAATACAAATTATACAAGCTCTGGAAATAGAATAAATATCTGATGGTGATCAGGACATTAATACTTCCTTCTCACTCACACAGTTAGGAAGAAATGGAAATATAATTAATAACATATGTCAGAGATGTCAGATATGAAGCTGTCTAAACACATACTAAAGACTGTAGGAACTACAATTGATAATAAAAAAAGCAAAACTTGCTACATCAAATAGATTGTCTTCCAATTTCCTTACCTGGTTTACACTCATTACACCTTCTCCCCTGGCGCTGAGGCAAACAGACACACTGTCCAGAAACGGGGTCACAAACTGTTCCTGCCAGTGTGCCCAGAGCATCACAGTCACAACGCTGGCAGCCGAGGAGGTTGCTCATGCTGAGGTTGTACGTATGAAGCATGCACTGATTGCACTGAGGGCCAGTTACACCAGCTTTGCAAGGACACTGTCCTGTTGATTTGTCACAAAGCAGAGAGCCATTCACTGTACCTGCCTCAACACAGTTACATGGCAGACAAACAAAGGAATGATTCTTGTGTACTTTGCGGTAGCCATCCACGCACTGGTCGCATCGTCTTCCTCCAATATTTGGTTTACAAGCACACTGCCCTGTCCTGGCATCACACACAGTTCCAGAAAATGACCCTGCAGCATTACATTCACAAGCCTTACAACCAGTTACATCCAGCCCATAAAAGTTGTCCATGCAGGTGTCACAGTGAAGCCCTTTCACTCGTTCTTTACAATTGCACTGCCCGGAGAGAGGATTGCAGAATTGGTTCACTGAGCCGTGGCTGTTGCACCAACAAGGCTCACATCCATCTTCATTAGCATATCTGAGAGCTTTAAATCCAAAATTGCAACTATCACACCTAAGACCTGGAAGGAGAAAAGGAAAAAAAAAAGGAAAGAGTTGAAAAGCTATTAATTTCAGTTTTAAAAAAGGGTAACTATGCTATACTTTAGTGTAAATAAAAAAAGAGAAAGGAAGGACTAATATTCTTCACCAGCATAATTAACAGGAGTGACAGGGCTGCACAAATCAATTGAATAACTGTGGCATCCCAAAAATCTGTTTACTTTTCCAATTTGTTTCAGAAGCAATGCGTTTCTGTTGGCCTCTCAATACAATTTAAGATACTTCTGCCGGAGATTCTTTGTAACATTTCTAAGACAAACCAGAATTAATCTCTTTGTCCCTCCGAACAGCACTTGTTGCACAATCAATGCTTACGTGAACTCTTCACCCTATATTGTAGAAATGCAATACACAGGGAATTGCACTGGGCTCTCCATCTGTTCTGATAATAGATTTATATATTATATTAAAAACATGAAATATACTCTAGGACAGCACAAGTTAGACTAATTACAACAAATTATTTACTTAACACCATACTTCAGTTTTACCATTGATTACATTTATGTTAGTGTTTACTGTTAGTCCCTTCCTGAAAGCAGAAAATGTTTTCCATAATCCAAAATGAAATATTTTTATCTAAATTATGATTAAGTTAACTCCTGCAGTACATTAAAATCTAAACTGGTTCTGTCATGCTTCATCCTGTAGTTTTATTAGCTTTGTTTTCAAAGTCAATGCTTGCTTTATCCCTGCCCCAAGGGATGGCATTTATATGTTAGTTTATAAAATGTACATTACAAGAAAGCAAACTAGATTATTATACGAAAAATGCAAATTCAGCTACATATTTCCCCTTGCAATGGGAAAATCCTTCACTATGAAGCTATCACCTGATTGCTTCATATAGGAAAATATAAATACAATGTTCCAGAAAAACACTGTCATCATTTAAAAAATACAAAACCATACAAAAATGCATCTAGCAACTTAAATGTAGAAATATAAAACTAAAAAAAGGTAGAGAATGCATTATATATATGGATAAAACTCAAAAACTCCAACAGAAGGCAAGTTCCTTTAACAGTGATGAATGACTCACCTAAGGCATATCATTTAATTTCAATAAGGAAAATAAAAAAGGACCACTATTGCTGCAAATTTTAAAAATAACTGTATTGTTAACAAGAATTATGACTCATTTTGAACTATTAAAATTGGTCTACATGGATTCATATCATATCAGTTTTAAAAATATGCGCAGTGCTTATTTGAATATGCCATACATATTCCTGACAGGTAATCTATTCCTAACGATACTGAGGAAGGCCTACAGGGCATCACATTCAATGTTAACAAGTACAGGGGAGTTAGCACGCTTGGCATTTAATTCACATTCTTCTACCTTTTTATTCTAGATGAATGACCTACTTTAATAAAATTATTGGTGCTAATGTATTTTACTGGTGATAGAATCATTAGTAAGATTTAACAGTTGTGTTAACTCTAACAGTTCATGTTTCATAACACTGCAGTCCACAGTTGCATTTTTCTGTTATCATGTTTGCTTAAATAGATAAAATGGCAATAGACAGATTGCTCTAAAAACCAATTTAGAAATCCAAAGAGGAAAGCTCTCTGTTAAAGTTTGCTGCACACGTTTCAATATACAGAAGCTTATTTACAACTTGTTTGGTAAACAAAAAAAGAAAATCTAGTCTGGAAAGAATTAGGTTTTTATCCTGCGAACAAACACTTGCATAAGTACAGCCCCCACCATTGTTACAGGTAAGTACAGAAAGCATAGGCTTACACATTTTTCTTATACCTATTTCACTGAAAATAAAAACAATTCTTGCTGTTTTCATCAAGGGGATAAAACGTTTAATATATAGACAACCAAATATGTGAGAACCAGACTGCCTTTCTTGTCTGCCAAATTGCCACTGAGTTAAGGAAGGTTTTCACAGGTGCAAACACGAAATGTGAGCAAAGAATATATAATTAAGTATGCTCTGAAGTCCTTTTTCTCGAAAAGACAGTGGGTTTAAGATGCACAGAGGTTATTTTTTACTCCTAGCACCCTTTTTATTGTATAAAAAGCATAGCATTCGACAGGAAAAAGGACTGAAACTGTTCAGGCTTCTATCTGTTTAGAACTGGTTTCATTATTTGTTGTTATTCTGCATTTTCTTCTTTCTTCTAATTCCCAAAAGAAACAAAGACTCACAATATTACAAATGAGTCAACATTCACAAATGAGGGTACCTAAAATATCAAGTATATTAACATGTGTTTAAATATTACTAATGCAACCTAGAACCATGGTCAGGCTGAAGAAAAAATAAATTACTAATTCTGTTAATAACAAAGCAGAAAAGGATTTTTTCTTTTTGAGACATATGTATAGTCTGAGACATGTACAGTTACCATGCAAGGCTCACTTTATCAGGAAATTCTCCTTGCATAATATTCCCATACATCAACATTTCAAAGTGTATTATATATACTGTGTATTTTGGGCACTTGATAAATTTTGTCCTTATGTGGTTGTGGCTCCCCTCAAATATGCTGGAAGTAATAAATTGCTATAATCAAATCTAATTTCTGAAAAATACCTGTGGGAGTAACAAACAAAAAAGCACGTCTTGTAAAAAAAATGATAAATAACACAGAAGGTAGTAGTTTATTATAATCAGCTTGGCATTGAATTACAAAATTAAAATTATGTGGCCCTTGATAACTAACCCTAGCTATGTACATGATCTGTGGAATTATGTTGACTTATTTTGCATTTCATAGGAACAGTTCAAAGAAATATAATAGAAAAAAATTGATAGATTTATCACAAAGGACCCTGTAGCACAGAATATTTTGAGAAAAAAATCCATTTATTTTGGTCTATTAAGGAAACTAGCATGGAAACGATTTGCTTAGAAGTCATTAAGTATAAAACATTTTGAAAAAGTGTTAATTTCCTAAAAGAAACATCTATGCAGTAAGCAAATTACATTATTTCTGTGACTTATTAGTATGGAACTATGTAAGCTAATGTAGCTATGCCGTAAAGAAACTTCTAAAGGGTTGATTAAACTAAGCTTCAAGCTGTAGTTTGATAGAATTATTAAATTAATAATTTTTCAACAGTTAATTTCATTCATTTTTATAATCTGCCTTCAGCAAAGAAGTTTTCTACACCTTTCATTTAGAAATCAAGTGTGTTTTATTTCCAGGGAAAACAAGAAAAATGGCTCCAAACTCTTGCATTACACATACCAATAACATTTGCTTTGCACTTGCACTGTCCTGAATTTTGGTGACAGGTAATATCTCCATTGACTGTCCCAGAGGTATTACAGTTACAGGGACTGCAGCCATCAGGGTTTGACTGTTGCAGATCGTAGAATCCTTCCTGGCACTGATTGCATTGTCTGCCAGACACATGTCTCTTACAATTACACTGGCCTCCAACCTAGAAAGATACAAAATATCATACAGTGATGAACATTATCTATTTTTAGATGATACATTCATTAGCAACAAGAACGGGAGTATGAGGTGGGGAGGAGAAAATTTTAAATGGACCAGGAAAAAAATATAAGCCTTTGTAACACTTTTTTAATTTGTTGAGAGGGAGGAAAAAAGAGAAATATTGAACAGAGTGTAATTATTCGCCTTTTAAATAGAGTTTAAAAAGTCCTGTACTTCCAAAACAGAAGGGAAAAAGAACTGAATAAACAATATGACCCTATTTGCCATCTGGACAGAGAACCTGCAAAGAACATTTACAAAATTGCATTGTATAAATGGTGACATATTAAAACAAATAGTACTTTTTTGAATCACAGTTACTGCAAAGAACTGCCATCTTCAAAGGTCAAGTTTTGTAATTTTTGTTCTGACCATATGCTTCTTTATTTTAATGAAAACGTTAGTTAAATAAGAATGAAGCACAGTTGAAAATTTTCCTTTCTTATTATTCATCCAAAATAAATTTTCTCTTCCTTTACGGAAGGATGTGATCCAACAGCTCAGTATCTGAAACCCTCTCCCCCTTTCGTGGTTTAGCTGGTGTCCAAAACATTCCACTTCAGTGGAGGTATATAAAGGTCCTCACCTACTCCCTAAATAGCATTGCTATTCAGAAGGAGCTGACAAATCCTATGTTATGCCTGGACCATGATCAGGGGAGTACGAGTCTCACATCCTGTGCCAGATTAAAGGGTTCCTGAAAAGCTACCTCAGTGTCTGAAAGCCAGAAAAAACACCCAAACCAACATTCATCACTTTCCAATTTGGTGGGAAAAGCGACCACAGGGAAAGGGCAATGGCACAGGGATGGAGAAAGGCATCAGTTAATTCACAACATAGACAAAAAGCAGCAAGTCAAAGCACACTGGGATGCAGGAGATGTGAAATGGCAAAAGGTTTGGGATTCATAATCAAGAAATGAAAACTGAATTTTCTAACTTGAGTATTCTGGAAATGTAGATGGCAGCAAACCAATAAAATCTGTGTTATAAGTAATTTTCTTTGGGTCAGTGTATTTTTTTTCAGCGCAAATATTTTCAGACATGAAAAAGTACAGTGATTCAAAACTCGCATTCATCTATGACATCAACAGCTGCAGTTCAATGTACTTCGCTTTTAAATAGCTACCAGAACAAAAGTTTCTCTTAATGGTTGCCTTTTTCATCTTTAATCTGTAAGTCAAGCAAAGCTGAAAGAACAGGAGAGACAATGCTACTCGGAAGTTCCACTTAAAATAAATGTTATTATCACACCTTCAAATCTACAATGAAGCTCTAAGCTTGGTTAATACAAGATAAAATAGAATATTTCAACATCTAATAGTAAATTCTCAGCACAGAAAATACCGAAAGTTAGAGAAGCATGTACTCCTATCCCTTCCTCATAAAAGGATTCTGTAGTCCATAAAATCTCTTCAATATGATTTAATGATAGAGATCTATTGCTGATTTATCAGCCATGTTTTTCAGGAAGATGAAGATATTAAAAAGGCAAGACAACATTTTTTTATAAAAGACAATAGCAACTACAAAAAGTTAAAAGATCACAATAGAGAAAACACAGCAACAAGGATTTTTAAGATAATTTCCTTTTAGACTGGATTTGATCTAGATATTTAGTGTATTATGAGACCCAGTCATGCATCACAGCCATTCATCAGAGAACTAACGTGAAAAGTAACTCTAAGTTTAATTCTAAATGAAAAAAACCACTCTTGTTTAATACATAACTGCAAAAGAAATATTTTTTGTTAGTGATCACGGAATACTCAGATTACAAAATAGTACTCAACTTATACTTTAAAAGTCTTTGAAGTTACTCCAAACGCTACCACAGGAAGGAGAGCATTACATGCAAAAATTCATTTTCAATCACTGAAAATTGGATCAAAACAAGGAAGTTAAATAAGACAGGATAACCAACACCATATTTTAAAACCAGAATAAGGCAATATAAAAATGAGCTTTTAACAAGCAACATGCCTAAAGCATGAAGGGAACAAACATTTTTTTAAATGTCAGAAGCAAAGGAAGACTACCAGAGAATCACTGTGGGGGATAAATAATTAATAGTATGATTAGCAGATTCAGAGTGGACATCAGAACTTTTCACTAAAAGGAAAGTGCAGCATCAGTAACAGGCTTCCCAGAGGGGATGGGGAATTTCTGCCCCCAAAGGTACCAAGACTTATCCAGACAAAATCATGACTGACTGGATCTATCACTGACAACAGTTCTGCTTTGAGCTGAAGCAGATCACCAACTAATGCTTTTATAATTATGTGTAGCATTCAGGAAAGAGAACCACAACAGAGATTTCAAAGAAAGAATTTAATAGCTTTTCACTATGAAACAAGTACATTTCTATATTAGGAATGATTTTTAAGACTGGTTTCAAACCAAAATGTCAGAAGGAAAATATTTGAGCAAAATCTCATCGTTGAAAAGTGACTAAGCATGAGACTAAAGTTCTGGATGAACCAAAATATAAAATTACTGAGATGTTACTTGCTTACATCGGTATCAGCAAAAGAGAAATAAAATTAGAAAAGTTACATCAATCTCCATAAAAGTCTGTAAGGAATCTTCTGAGATCTATAATCTAATAGGCATTTTTTGATTATTATTCTGTATTCTATTAGAAATTAAAACATGTTTGATATATTGAAAAAGATTGGTGCTTTTTTCCCAAAGAAAAATCATGATTCATGATTCTACTGCATTTCTTCAAGTCAACAACACTGGAAATATCAAATATACTGAACCAAATGGATGATCAAAAATTCAAATAATGTCCACATCAAGAAGTACAAACTTAATGCCTGGGAAAACCAATGCTGACTATTGGTAGACAGTAATGAGTCCAAAATTAGCTATTTCCACTCCAGAAAGGAAATCTTAAAGCTGCTCCATTTCCCCTACAAATAATTTGAAAGCTCTGAGTCTCTCAAAAAGGTGACAGGAATACTGGAATTATTAGGAAAAGAACTGAAAGATATACAGAACATCTCATTGTGTAATAAAAATCCATTGTGTATCAACCCTTTGCATAATTTGTATATCTGGTTACCCTCTCTAAAGTAAAAGAGGTTACAGAGTGAGCAGAATATGCAAAGATACAAACGAAGAGAGACTGAAGACTTAGTAGTTTGGAAAGAGATGACTAAGACGACAGGAATACATGGCTGTAAAATCATGAATGGCTTACAGAATGACTATTCATTATTTCTCACTTATAAGAACATCCAGGAAATCATAAGACAGTAAATTTAAAAGAATGAAAGTGTATACAGGAGAATTGTATAGAAAAATACACTTTTTTTGAACTGCATTAAAAAATAAGTTAGATTAATTCCATTTGTGGACACCAAATACAGCCACTCAGGTGAAAACCCTGAGTTTGTCTCAGGAAGTCCCAAGGCCATAAACAACTGGAATCTAGAAAAGTATTTCACAGCAGGATCATGCTTATAGTAACTATCAGAGAGGATATTGTGCCAGATGAGTCTCAGTTCATCCATTATAGCTGTTCTTATCCTGAATACATGGAAGTCCAAGGCTAATTGTGATCAAACAGTAGCTCTTTCACGATGCAACACGTGAAATGTAGCTTGCTAAGAGAAACAAAGAAAACAGTATGTTCAGCATAATTTTGTGTCAAACTATTACAAGAAGCAGTAATTGTCATCACATTCAGTTGCAGAAAATGTATATCCCCAAGCTTTACTTAATAGTATATTTACTTAATAATACTTAAAATTATGCTTGAAGAATAAATGTAACTCTCCAAATGAGGGAGAACTGTCTGGTCACCTGAAAAATTCAAATTTTCCCCAGGATACAGTCAACAAAACCATTTGGACATCTTCACATATAAATAATAATTGGGCTTAATTTGGGGAAAATCTGGCTAAAAAATGGGAAATACAGAAAAATAGTATCTTTCATTTCTCTCTACAGAGAGAAGCACCAAAATAGTCTGGGAAATGCTTGGCAACAAATACTGTTACAAAGAAGTTGTACAAGCTGACAAATATTTATAATGCCGCAGAAAGAGGTACCAGAGGTTAAAACATGGAAATCTACATCAAAATGGGTAGAACAAGCCATTTCTGTAACATGTATTTCTATGTATTCTACACAAAAATCTAAGTCAACTATGAAACTAAGTGGTTACTGTTGTTATTACTATTATTATTTCTGTAAACCTAGCTTACTCTGGAAACTATGATATCAGTGAGAATATTGGTTGCAATTAATAATGATTTTGTTAACCAGGATTTCACCAGTTGAGTACTGGAGATATTACTGAACCTTCCCCCTCCTCCCTCTGATTCAAATGCTATCTGTCACTTAAAGAAAGGTATTTTATTTATGCTGGTTATAGAAGAGCAGAAAGTAATCTGTTCTCTTGTTGCTTATGCCTGAGAAGCCTGGTTCTGGCCCAAACAGTAAGGAGACAGAAACAGCCTGTGTATTAATATTACCATCTCGATACTAAATCATTTATGGGAAATATCTGTCTAGATGGGTCACTATGAAAAGGAGCCTAGCCAAGCATTACCACCAAGTGGTGGTGTATCTTGGGACCTCATAATTACAATTGTTATCTGATACAGAAAATCACTGATGCTGAGTTGACATATATCCCTTGTGCCATTTATAACTTACGTATTAAACACACATTAGTCCTATCCTTGAATGGAAACAGTTACAAAACGTCTGCACGAAACCTTCTCCTGCACAAATCACAGCTGCATCATTGTCCTTAATGAGGAAGCTGACTAGTTAAGGTTTCTGAATTTTAGATATACTGAACAGTTCACACTGCTTTAGACTCTAGGGATACCACTTTTTAACTGGGGGACACTTTAATCTAAAACATCACATCTAGAATCACAAATTCAAAGAGGTGCCTGTTAAGGAACTCTTCCAATGTCCAGTTACTAAACCGATATGAGGACTCAAGAAAAGATTTAAGCACCCAGGACAAAGGTTGATATATTCCAAAGAATTGTCTTAATTTTTGGTTTGAGTACCACAAACTATTTAGCCACAGCAGTCATCTAGTGATGTATCACAGTATCAGAAATATAACTTCTGACTACTTAGGCTCTTGTTGACCGTATGTCAACATATGTTGACCATATTCCATAAAGTATAAAAAGGAATTTTCTAAAAAAATAGGTAGCCTAAGTTTTTCTGAAAGTTTCCCCTTAGATATGCCTATAATTTCAAATTGCTATTCTTTGGTGTCTGTAATAGAAGCAACATACTGCCAGAAACGTAATCAGAAAGGCTCTCCAATTCCAGAGAATAAATATGAGACGAAGCTTGATGTTGCTACATAAAAAAGTAATGCTGACACCTTTCTAAGTTTCTTTTACCAAAGTTAACTTCCAGTTTTGAAGGCAAAAACACATGAAAAAAAAAAAAATCTTCTGCAATTGGCTGAGTCATTACTAATTTCAATTATTTACCAGGGCAGAAGCACCTTCCCTTGACCCACTGAAAATGCAAGTTTTAGGGCAATGCAAGACTCAGGGGTATATTCAGGTCTGGCATGAAATTCTTGCTGTTCATTCTGCCATCACCAGTTTTGCAATTGATTGGTACCAGTCTCCATGTTCTGCCTTTTTGATATAAATGCTAATTATATACTTCTCACTACCTTCTTACTTGATGAAAATCGGGCAAGGACCCCAGCATCTAGTCATCTGCAATCTCAGGAGGTGGGAGGGGGGAGCAAGGGGGTTGAGGACTTTTATTTTCTTTTCCTTTTCTTCGAGGTAGGAAATGAGAACTGTATGGTGTGCTGGCTCACACACATAGGTTAATGGTCTGACACCAAATACCTGAGAGTATTCTCGGTATGTCAGCTTTGGGAACTGAAAATTGAATAAGCAGCAATAATGAAGTTCCTTTGCACTCCCCTGATATCTCTTCTTGTCAGCGCTTATGATGACTTTCAGAAGTCAGTAGCTTTCTACTACTTTTACTCAAAATGTACGAGGCATTTACCCTCTGTTAGCGAGCCGACACTCCAAGGGGTGGGAGTGGACCAAATACCCAAAATAAAAAACTACCTCACTTATGCATTTGCATCCTATACGTTCCTTATTCTATTTGGTATATCTGTTGTCCACAATGCCCTTAATTAACTGCTTTAACCTATGTTTTTTCCCCTTGTAACACACATTTCATTTATTTATTTATTGTCAATCACAATAAATGGGCTGAAAACAGTGTAGGTGGATAAGTGAGAATAGGGGAATGCTCATTCTAATTTTAGATAAAGGAATTAACTCAGAACTGAAAACAGAAACAGAAATACTATACTGGATTAAAAAACTTCTATATACACAAATGCGTAGTTAGCTTTTCACTATGTATAAAATTAGATGAAGCATGCAAAATTCTTAGTGAAAAAAATAAGAAATTCAAAAAAGAAATATTTAGGGAGTGTACAGAAAGGTGAAATCTGAAGTCTGTTCATAAAGTTATTTGGTAGCACTGTAATCTGCTTTCATTTGACTCTTCAGAGAAAACAGTAACTAACACTTTGTTCATTTTCTTGCCTTAGAAAGAGTTTTCTTGCAAGATGAGACAATACAGCTGCCACCTTGACAGAAGGCAAGGCAATTAAGCCTTTGCAACTCTGAACAATAGCCTCTGCAGCAAAATACCATTTCCTTGCAACAATAAGTACACGATACATATTTATTTGGATGTCAACAGTAAATTTTTAAAAATCATCAAAAGCTGAGTAAAGAAAGATACCTAAATTCACTGAGACCAAAATGGTACTTCCAAAGATTAGGTAAAAGCAATAGCAGCACTTCCAGGTTTGCCCAAAAACAAATGCCCAGGAAAAGAGTGTTTTTTTTCCCCAGCTTTATATATGGTTTATTATAATAGAATCATGAAAGGACTACAGACTGCCATGCCTGACTGAATACATAAGCATTTGTAGAGCAGACTGGGTAAAAAGCAGCACAGGAAAATGAGTAAAGGCTCGTGGTATAAGGGCCAGAAGAAATTAATCTCCAGCTCTCCATACAGAGCAAGAATGATCACATCAGTAGTATTCTGGCAGAATTTTCTCACGTGTGAATGGATAGGGAGAAGGGAAGAAGGCAGCCAATTCTTCTTTCAGTCTCATAAAACTCAAGCACCTCAAACAGTTCATCTGGACTTTCTGACTGGTTGAAATATTTTGTGACAAACATTCACAAAGAGGATGCAACCATCTTTTTCTACACTGATTGAATGTCAATAACCAGAAAAGAAGTGGGCAGCTTATCAGGCTGTAGCAATTGTCTCTTGTACTCACCAGTCTCAAAGAAAGATCTCTGTCTGCAAAAACACCTAACGAACTGCTCATGAACACACTGCTACACCACCCTTCTGAAATGCCACTATCATTACTATAAGCCGTGAAGTTAAAATTTTGAAGTTTTTAATATGTTAGTTTGCACTTTAAAATACAAATGAAGTCACGCACTGATCTCTAAGTGGGTGTGATCTTCAGATATATCAGAACTGAGAAACTATGCAAGGGAGAAATGCTACATACCTTCATGCATTTCTCACCAAGGGTAAAGTGTAAAAGGTGAACAGGCACAAAGTTTTCATGACAGGTCCAAAAGACTGAGATGGTAGTAACCGTATTACAGTAAGCTCTTCTACCCATCTTTTAAACTGTCTACATGAATAATACTGTAAGTGATGAGTAAATATTCTGTGTGATTCAACGGATTAATTTTGGAACTCTCTACCTCTTGGAACTTAGTGACACAAGTGGCACTTTTCAAAAAAAAAAAAAATGTTGATGACCTGAAGAAAGTGGTGAGTCATGCAGTAAAAGTGTATTCTGCCCCATTTTTGGCAAATTTTCTTGAAAATTATCAATGTGATGTGACAATTAACTTTAATGAGTAGGGTCCCTATTCCTTATGATTCCATCTTCCACAGGTCAGATTTGGAAACACTTCCTTCAATGATGGCTTCCTATTTCATGTAATTCATTTCAGCCTTTAGGCCCCAGCCTTATTAATCTATTCTTTAATGCCTCTCAATCATTTCTCCCTGCCCTGCTTCTACTGCAGCAATTGATGCTTTATTGAGCAATACAATCTCCCCCATTTTTCCCATTTTATCTCCCCATTCATACTTTGATATTCAAGCTTCATCAACATTCTTGTATATTTCAGTATAAAGCAGTGATTTCTGTAAACTACTACTTTCTCTGATTATTAATCACATCTAAAGTTGATTTATGTTAAAATTTCACCACAAACCATGGACACATAAATTAACATTTGCTTTCATTCTTCCTCTATCTTGAAAAATAGTGTGTTTTGCAATCCTTTCTTTCATTTCTGTGTTGCTGGCAAAAAGCATCACCTTAAGGAGACTGAAGATTAAAAAATAATTGTTATTTGCACTACAAGGGGTTATTTTAAAAAACACATTGTGCTAAATTTGCATGTCACTCAGAATATGCACCAATGCATATGCACCAATGTGAAGGTGCACTGAATCAAACTGGGCATGTATCTGTGCCACTGCAGAACTGGGGATGAAAATATAACAGGATCAAGAAGAGTTCACTTTTAAATAAAATGCAGGGAGAAGAGAAATACTATGAAAAAAACCTAGAGATTGCTTTATAAATAAAAGTCTTGAAAAAAGAAGAGCTAGGAAAAGTGGCAACAAGCTCAAGAAGTTCTACCTCAATTAGAATTATGTAGAATAAATTCTACCTGTAAAATAAATTTCAAAGAAATATTTCTTCCTCATTCCTAACAAAATTTAGATTTTGGCAGTGGACAGAACATATGTAAATAGAACATGAAACACAATGTATCTTTTACATATGTTCAAGATTTTAATCAATTTTTCTGCCTTTTTTCAAAATGCATGCTTTGAAAATTACAGGTAGCTTTATTATCAGACTAGAAATTTTACATGTCAGTGAGGTCCTTCACTTAAAAAGCATAGTTGACAGTGCTCTCTTTTCAGCATCACTTGGTGGGTTGTTTTTTTTTTTTAATGGACTTTTTAAATTAAAAGGGAGATCAATCCTTGTCTTGTTACAGAGGAAAGTAGCTTAATTGTAGTTAAATTTCAGGCTCAGCGGATTGCCTGGATTTTCAAAACCTGTTGGTAACTTTAAGACAATAGAAAGACCTTCAAAAACACTCAAAACCTAGAAGTTTTAACATTAATGAGTGCACAGGTATCTGTTAGCATCATAATACTATTCATACAGCATCTTTATGTCTGTTGCTGATCTATATGATGAGTAATTCTCCAGCAGTTCATCTCAAATTGCTGTGTTTTCTCAGCTTTCAATGTCTGACGTAAGTCAATTATCATTTTGAAAAGGCTGAACTTTAGCATTTTTTTATAAACCAGTTACCATCTAAATACATTTTGTGAAATGTTATAGCTGTCTACCCAGCTGATTGTCTTCTCTTTTTTCTATATTGAGGCTACTTACATTATTACACAGAAGGCTCATATTTTTCGTGCCTGTTGCATAACAGTCACAGGGTTTGCAAACATCAGTGGCTGAAAGATCTGCACCTGCTTGTCTGTAATGGAAATCCTTGCACAGCTCACAGTTCCTTCCTGCATGAAAGAAAGGTTATGCATTATGGCTTCCAATTCATTAAAATTAGCTGTATAATTCAAAATTAAAGACTATTCCTTTGAGAGAATTCTATAATTTTCAGGACGTCCATTTTAATGCACCTTTCATCTCTACCTGCCAATTTAGTGATCCAGAGCATATGAAACAATGAACCTGTTACAAACTATGTTTTACTCCATTAAACTTCCATCTGTTATATAATACCACACTTATATAAAAGCTGTGCCATGCAAATGCCTATACATTTTTTTTCTAAAAACTATCATTGAACCTGAAACTTTTCTTTTTTCCCTTTACTAGATAAGGCCAAGAAAACTGAAATAGAAGAAAACTGTTTTAAAAAGTATTCAAATATAATACCTAAATTGAATACAGACCTTTACTCAATAAGCAAGAAACTAACATTTTTAAGATGTCTGTTAAACTGGTCCAATTAGAAAAATGATATTCTGGATTTAAATGCTCTAGCACATGTAACGGAAATAGCTTTGAAACTATATGTTTTAATTATTTATTAGAATGTTTTTTGCACTAAAGTTTTTATACAAGATTGGATCAAATTTTAGCAGTATTTTCCTATGGCCTAAGAATTGACACAACTTATTATTGCACTATCTGAATAGCTTAAAAACACATATACATGAGAATTTATGCGACTGTCAGCCATTGAGCATTTCTAATCTCAGCTGACACAAAACTTAGTCAAAAAGTGCCTGCAAAACAAACAGTCCATTCTCTTTGGTGTGACTTACCAGCTGTGTTGTGCTGACAGTTGTCACACACTCCACCACCGCCTCTGTAGTGCTCCTGAGGAAAAGGATCCATTGCTAAGTCATAGTGGCAGCTCACTGCATGGCTGTAACACTGACATGGTTTGCAATTATAGGCATGAACTTGGTCACCTGGATGAAAAGGCTTGTCATTGTATAACGGCAAGCAGCGATCACACTGAAATAAATAATAAAGAAAATACTGTTTCTTAGAAAGTGATATTCCTTTATCTCACAAGAATACTATTATACTCTCTATATTGATTTTTCATTCTGTGTTTTACCTCATTTAAATACTAATAGTATTGGTTTTAGACAAAAAGACCTATGCTTTCTCACATATACGAAAATAACAAACCCA
Source organism: Oxyruncus cristatus (assembly GCA_013399855.1). Lineage (NCBI taxonomy): Eukaryota > Metazoa > Chordata > Aves > Passeriformes > Cotingidae > Oxyruncus > Oxyruncus cristatus. The sequence continues at coordinate 4,909,462 of VXAY01000172.1, forward strand.
ACTTTTTAATTACTATTATTTTAGGCTTTTTAAGTTAATTAAACACAACAAAATCAAGGAAGGTGGGCACAAGAATAAAATTTTAAGTATTTAGATACTCAACACAGGCTAACATCTTGAGATTCAGATTTACTTCAACTTCTAAGGATGCAAAATGCTGTGTTTGAGGCACAGAAGACATAATCACCTAGTGCATCCATTTGGATGCATCTCAAACAATGTTACTGTAGTTTCTAACCTTGCAGTAACTGTACTTTGTACTGTAACCATTTGACCTCGTGAGTGAAACAAAAGAAACAAAATACATGGCAATTATAATTTCCATCTTTCAGAAGGAATTTAAATGCTTCAAAATAAGTTGTTTCTGTAAATTATGTGGGCAACTTCTTTCTTCTTCAGTTTCAGAAGTGTGCTCATCTTTCTCCATGGCTGTTATTCCAAGCACTATTATATCGAGGCCAGTGTGTCTATACCACCTATATGCTGACAATTAGAAACTGCTGAAGTTTCTAAACTGTTTCACTCACAGCTGATGCTGGAAAAGCATCAACTGTGGGTAAAATGAGAAACTGAATTAAAAACCATAAGCTTAAGATAGCCCAAGAACTGCAGACCAGTCACAACTCATAACAAAAGTCACTTGGGAGACAAAATGAAAGCACAAGAACTTATCTGGTGAAATTTAGTTTTCAAAAACGAAACTAACAGTAAGTGGTAAGATAACAATAGCTACTGTACATTTTTGCCATTTGTTAAAAACAAAACAAAACAACAAAACCCCACAACATCACCACAGTAAGGAAAAAAAAAGGAGTTTTCAAAATGAAAATTAGCAGGGCTTCACTTGAGACCTTGAATTCCAGCCTTCCATTATCAGAACAATCGCTGCCTAGTTGAGATTAGCTCAGTTTAAGTCCACTAAGGGAAACACCTTGACTGTTACAAGGCTCAAATTTATTCAAGTCCTTCCCTCATCCACATCCATCTTCCCTCTCCTTTTGTCTCTAGCTTGAGGAAAATCAGCATTACAAAGCACCAACATGAGACAAGGGTTCATTCAAGCATGGCACAACTTGGGAAGCGCAACAAAGAAACAAGCTCCCAGTCAAGCAATCCAACTCATGCGGCTTCCTCCTCTCAGCATGTCTATGGAAATATGTCCTCCTTGAAAGGAAAACGGCACAGGAATAGCTACCAACCTGCCAGCCCTGAGTTTCCATTTGTGCATGGCTAGCCACACAGCAGCTGAAAGCATTCATCATCTCATTTCAGATTTAATCTTAGATCAGTTACTTATGCACACCTGTGCTCGCACCTATTGTTAAGCAACACAAGCACTAAGGAGTAAGAAAGAAAAAGACGGCATTTGATTACATAGGACAGAGCCTCTTTGAATTATGTCTCTTGCTCTGTGGCTTAAAACTTCAACAGAACTTTTAAGAATCACAGAATCATTAAGGTTGGAAAAGACCTTTAAGATCATCAAGTTCAACTATTAACCTAACGCTGCCTGGTCCACTACTAACTGATGCTCCTGAGTGCTACTTCTACACACTTTTAAACACTTCCAGGGACAGTGACTCCACCACTTTCCCTGGGTAGCCTGTTCCAACCACTGAAAACCCTTTCGATGACAAAGATTTTCCTAATATTCAATCTAAACTTCCCCTGGAACAACCTGAGGTTGTTTCCTCTTGCTCCAAATGCCTGTTACATGGGAGAAGAGACTGATTCCCACATGTCTACAATCTCCTTTTAAAAGCCTCAGCAAAAAAAGCAGTCATTCAGAAGTTGGCAATGAGTGTGAAACAATTGTTTTCCTAGCAGTTGTCACATGTGTATGCAATAAAAATGTGAACTGGGCTTCCACCTCACCCTGCTGTTTGTCACACCTTTATTAGGTTACGAATTGTATTGAACTTCCAGACCTCCAGTGTTGAACTTTCAAAGATGTACATGGCTTTTAGGTAATATCTGTTCCAGCACAGCTTCACCCTGCTCTGAAGTCAGTCGTCTTAATTCCCTCATGGCTTTCATCAGCACCCTCATTACAGCACTGGACTATCTATCAAGACCATGCGCTATCAGAGCTTTGAACTACATCTGTCTCTTGTGAACTTCCCTAAGACCAAAGGGCTTTTAAACTTAAAAGTCAGGTTTTATTAGGGAAGGGGCAAGGGGGAAGAGCAGAGAAGAAAAAAAGAAAGCTAGAACACTCTAAGTGACTCTAAGGGACTAAGGAAGACAGAAGAGAAATGAAGAGTGTCTTACAGGGTTCCATCCTAACACTCAATGTATCAAAAAGCACATTTTTTCCATCTGCAAGCTAAAGTCTTTGTTATTGAGTGACCACTTAACGTCGTTAATATTTACAGCTCCTCAGGTACCATGTATCATTCATTCCAACATATGATACAGACTGACCTTTAACTAAGGTTTACAGAGATTCTTCTGTAACAACATGAAAAGCCTTATTTACATAAGTCTTAATAAACCAACAATGCCATATGCAGTTTTCACACTGCAGATGTTTAAGACCATTAATTATTTGCATGTAAAACTCTGAACACCTGAAGCCTTTACTGTATCCAGTCACTCTTACTTCCATTCATGTCCTTCGAAGCATTTATCAGAGTTGTTTCATTTATTTTAAATTCTATTTTCTATTATTATTTGTACAATTATTCCTGCATATTTTGCCATTACCCTTCTCTATTAAGTTCTATATGATCAATTTAAAGGAAGCTCTGAGTTGTAAGGTAAGACTGACCTTCCTTGACTGTCCTGTTTTTTCATGGGCTGTTTCCAGCTTTTCATGTGACATCATGGAAAGTTTTTGAACATACTTCTACTCATGTCTATAAATGAGTCTGCATATATAAAATAAATGTTACCAAAATCCAGACTCCACTCTGGGTGCCTCAGTTTCAGTTTGTAAAAGGCAGAGCTATTTCTCAAAGCTGGACCCAAGTGATTTACAGAACTCTTTGTAAATGAAGAAGCTGAACATTTTTTTGCATAAACCGAGAGACAAGCTTTGTGAGGATTTATTTCCTTGTCTTTCATAATCTGGCCCCTCAACATCTGCAAGTCATTTTTAAGCATTCCCTTCTTTCCATCATCTCAAATTTCATAGCAACATATTTCATCATCATTTTTCACCAAAACAGAAGTCAGGAAAGGGGGAAAAAAAAAAATTCATTTGGTATCTCAAATTTCATAACATGGTGATGCAAATAACTAAATTAAGATTTCTATTTGTAATTAATTATGCAAATTTTTAATTTCTGGTATCGCTTTGCTGCACAACAGCTAGCCAGATGTATATGCCAGACAAAGTCAAGATAGTAATTTTAGCTGTATTAAGTGTAAATGTGACAAGGACAAACTCTGACATATGTTAAAAGCTTTTCAAGGATCTCTGATTTCTGGTCCAAGATACTGAAAAAAACCCACCCCAAACTCAAAATCCTTCGTATATCCCCTCAGTTGTGGTGACTTACTCACTAATAGAATAGGAGGGAAGTTAAAAAAAGACTACTTGCTGATAGTGCAGTTTCTCATCAAAAACATTTTCCTCCTCCCTACCAAAAACGTTTTATTTAGAAACTTCCTTCATCAAATTCTTACTTGAATTAAAAAAATATATAGATAAATAAAATTACTTTTCAATTCCTAATTCAGCGGAGTGGGAGCCTGAAAAATAGGTGTAAGCCTATAAGATGAAGTTTTACTATTGCCAATGACAGTCCAAAATCAGAATGGATTTTGGTTTGGCTTTTAAGTGTTTGCTGTACAAAACAAAAATCAAAGCCTTTAGTTGTTTGAATTTAATGTAAACCTTGGATAAAATTCAAAGTAGTTAGTGATGTACTTCCAAATATTAATTCTATTACTACTTCTATTTTATTTCATATTTAATAAATACTGACATGGTTATTAAAGAATGAAAAAAAATTAAACAACATCCTTATTGTACTCTGAATTAATACAGTCAATTTTAGCACTTCAATTATAGTTACAATGCATATATGCCAATTCAAAAATGTGACACTCAGCGGAACAACCCATTAACATTGACAGGAAATATCTGATAAGGCAGATACATCATTAAAATGTATTTGGTTTGTTTTCACAAGGTAGCATAAGTCTTGTAAGAGTGCTTGGTGAACTTCCAGACCTTATTAAATATTTATAATTAATCCTTACAAAATAACATTTCACAATGTGTGTTCTAATTAAAGGGACACTGTCAGTTTGATTTTTTTTTTCTAATTTGACCCATCTAAAAACTTGAAATTTCTGTTCAAGTCCCATTTTGACTGCAGATCTTACACTTCTGCTTAAAAAAATGAGAAAACTAAATCCCCTACGAAATTTGAGCAAGATCTTTCACCTGATCATAAGAGCTATATCAAATGCTTACAGGTGAACACTCCTTGCTGTTCCAGCAAGCACTGACTGCTTGGATTTTTTCTGATGGCAGATTAGTCTCCCCTTTGCTATTGTTGCTATTCCACATAACCCCTTCTTAATTTTTAGAAAGGCTGCTTCCAAAAGGCACACATGTAACAAGGAATATAACAAGTACTGACAATGGAAATCTAACCTTCAGTGAGATTGTGGGATTTATTCCCTTGATGTAAGTCATTCTTTCTTAACCTCAACTTATTTCCCTTTCTTTTTTTTTTTTCAGATAAATAATTAATCTAGGGACAGAATCTTTACTTAGAGCAAGTTTTCTTTACTCACACATCATGCATGGGTCTGCTCTTGCTAAGATGTATTTGAACAGCTTCCAAGAAACCCAAACGCTGCACAAAATAAGTGCAAACTAGTATCATCATTCTATGCTCTCCTCTACATTTTTATCTGGCATACCATGACTTCCAGCAATCAACCCCATTTTGGTTCTCCTATGGCTACGAATTATAAAACTATTATTAAAAAAAGGAAAATTATAATTTTGCATTTAACGTGCTTCGGTTTGCTTAATGGACCACTTGAACTGCTCCCTTTCAAATGAAACTAAATTGGAAGCTGAACCCCAGGACTGTGCCTACTGCATTCCACCTACTGAATGGGTCTGGAGTCCACAGGACCAAACTAAAACCACCCTGGCGTAGTACATTCACTCTACAGGACATTTGCTAGTTGCTACAGCAGGCAGAGACATAATCTTTACTAGATGCTCACAGTCTAAACTCAGGCTTGTATCTAATGTTTGAAAATGGCCTAATCCTGTAACAACATCCTGAACACTCCTAATGGTCTGTGGTGGAAATGGCTTCGGGTGCGGGGGGGAGGAAGGGAAGTTTTTATTTCCTTAATAATACGAATCTGCTATGGAAAGTTTCCCCATAAAAGACAGTACTAGAGTAACACACATAACGCTCTTTCCCAGGACTAAAATCCCAATTTTGAGGCTGTTTACAGGTGATGTAGACAGACAAAGGAGACACTAACATTATTTCCTTCTGTATAGCTTTCCTTGACACATAGGCACCTATATGGTGTTGCAGCTGTGTCACAATTTTCAGCATGGCCATGGCAATTACACCTGAAAGAACAATAAGTAGTGACAAAAATTAAAATATGAAAACAAAGTCAGTTTTGTGTATTACACAGTCTGGATCTTTATTAAGTACAAATAAATGTTACCAAAGAGAATGTTCCTAATGCAATAACCTACAAAAGACTACTTCACTCAATATATTTTTAAGCATCAACAATTGCTTTCCAAGGAAACAAAACCCAGCATTTAGTACAGCTACTCTTACCTTATATAATATGTAATGAAAACTGTTTTTCAGTATGCAACATTTATATGTAAAATTTTATTACATTTATTGCATTTCTTCAACAATACTAAGCCTTACAGTGCAGCTCTTGTTTTTCCAAGTAACCTTAACCGTATCAGGCATAATTTTGCAATTTAACATATTTTATGTCAGTTAAAATGTCCATTTCTTACTATATAAAATCTGTACAGAATCTTAATTAATAGCCATACCACTCTTCCTGAAGGGCTCTTCTTCTGGAGGCATGGCACAGCTTTGTAAACTATGGCTGTAATTATTTTACTGTCACACTGTCACCAAGATAAAGCTATTTTAGTAAACGCATTTTCATCAATCAATAATCAAAATACATTAGTAATGTAGAAAATTTTAAGGTAAACACGACCTCTAATTGGGTCCTTTCCCTCAAAATGAGAACTACCAAAATAATTTCAGGAATTATACTACTTAACAAAAATCTGCACCATATGATCCCTGGAAACTACTTCATTGCCAAATTTGCATATTATTTATAGGGCATAATAAGTCCTTTCACAAGACAGCACACTCAACATATACAATAAAGTTGTCAGTCACAGATAATGTAACATTTTTACTGACAGCTGACCGATTTTGAAAGGAAAACTTCAGCTAAAACAAAAACTGACTCTACCTTAAGATTGTTAAAATTGCCATGACCGGGAATCTACAACTTGGAACACTTACTGAAGCAAAGCACAAGCCATCATTTCATCATACAAATGCCTTTGCTTAGAGACATTGGTAATTCCAAGGAAAGGACTGCTTTTGATAGATTTGTGTAATAAGTATAATTAATTGTAAAATCACGTGAGCAAATGTTTTAACAACACAGCACACCAATCATTTCAGTCTTGATACACTGCTTCAGATCAAATTCTCTTCTCATTCATAAACGTAAAAGCAAAACAATTTGACTAAATTTTAGGCAGGTCCTTATATGCTTTGCACAGCTGCAATGGTCAGAGGCAGTGCTGGGTGTGGGAAGAGCCGCATAACACCTACCTTCCACTGACTGTAACTTCATTAACGCCGTAATACCTGTGCCTGAAATTCACCCAAGGTTCACTGGTATGATACTGGCCGCGGAGATGAATCCTCACTTGTGTAGCTTTTACAAATTCTTGGAGAGATGGAGTATTATAAAAATCATTGTAACCAGGTCGGTGATTTGGTTCCGGGGTAAGAACACTGAAAGTTAGATTACCACGAGAATACGGTGTAAAGCTGTCCAAATAGAGAGGAAGGCAAGTTAAAATCAAAATATCACATTTTTTACAGATTATGTCTCCTAATATCTTGTTTCTCAGAGAGGGTCTCCACTTAACACAGGGTTTTTGTGCTTTCTGGGTAAAGATTCTTATTTCACTGTATTCCCAGTCACTGGAATTCAAGAAGGGAAAAACAAATGTCCTCTATATGTTTGTTTTGCCCCAAACTACCACACTCTTCTCCAGACCCTAGGTTTCCAGTTAAAAGTAAAGCCTCTTGCAGACAACTTCAAAATAAGAATAAAGTGTGACTGACACAGTGTCATCTGCACTAAGTTTTTGAAAAGTTTAACACTCTGAGAAACATGAACTAGGCTTGAACCACATAAGGAAACCATTCCGATGACTAACAAAATAATTAACAGGTCCATACTGTTGATTATATACCTTCTAAACACATTTAAAACCCATATAGAAACAATTATTATATCTTGAATTCCAGCATCACTGGACCATATAATCTCATCTGATCAATGGTCAGAGTTAGAAACACATGCAAGTACAACAAAATGTAATGGAATGCCGTACAATTGAGAGTAAAACTTGGACAATTTGGTATGAATCATATGTTATTATAGGTACTAGGCAAGTTTAGCTGTGAGTAGAACTTGCCTCTGCAAGAGAGAAGACCGCCTGCTTATTTGCACACCTACATGGGCTCATTAAAAACAGATAACCCATGTTATCACCTGGCACCTGACATACAACATTCAAAAAATGTCACTTCAAAATATCTCAGAGCTTTTGAAAGATGAGATTTCTAGTTAGATTAGGTCTGCTGAGTCATACTCCTCTGTCTTCATGAAGAATCTTTGAATTTACTGTCCCCCAATCCAGGTCAGTGCTTCAAAAAAATCTCAGTGGAATATATCTGTATTTTTCTCTGGGTAATACTGTCTTCTCTTCCACTCTGCAGAAAATTAAATAAAGCGGTTTTTGCTGCCATGGCATATAGAACTGTAATGTAAATGTTTAGACAGGTACAAATGGCAGACGAACACCACCATCTTGTTATGGAAGCACCAGAAGGAACAGCAGAAAGACCGTAAGGTTGATGGCCACTAGATAAGCAGATGATCAAGATTTTAGGGCATCTACATGCAGTCTCTGAGGAAACTAGGAAAACAAAGGAGATCCTAAAACAAAGGTCAGCCAATATTCAGACTAAGCAAAGATTCCAGCCTCTGATAGGGGGATTAAGGACAGCAAGCAACTCGTAACTTATACAGGTGGTACAGGATTGAAAAACAAAAACCTTAATCACTTTTATTTCCTAAAGGACACAAAAAAGTCCAGTCAGTACTAACACATTGTCATCAAAACAAGAACTCTCAAATCATGGTAAGGATTTCAAAGCCAAGGTCATTTGCCTTCCATGTCAACCCAGGGATCCTGGCTAGGCCACCAGGTGACAAGCACACTGGAGTCTAAATCCTGGATGGACAATTTGGACATGTCTTGGCAGTTACAAGTATGTGGCTGGGAGAGAAAGAGAAGCCAGTTTTGGTTTACAATAAAATCCTCCTATAAAGGGAACTCTATTACACTGCTGACACAAATTTGGAGCATTGTTTCAACAGTAACTACTCTTTAAGAACACAGAATACTCACCATTATAGGGTATCTGTCTTACCTTTTAAACAAAGCATTCTGTACATCAGCTGTACCCAAAAATCATTCATTTGTATCAATTCCTATCATCATTTATGTTTTAACTGAAGGGCAGAAACAGTGCTGCTTACAAAACATTTATGGAAACAGTTCATATTTAACTCCTCAGTTCTTTTTAGAAAATATACAAATACGTATTTCTGGGTTGAAAGTGGCCTTACACCTCATTTGGTTTATTTATCCAGAAATGTTTGGGTTACTTAAGGTATTTCCCTTCTCCTCTACCCTCTGTTCCAAGGATCAGCAATAAAGCTCAGCTTTGCTGAAAAGTGGTGTAATTCAAATGACCTTATGCTCCTCTCCTCAGAATTCTGAACTCCTGGAGAACAGACAAAGATGCTGACACTTGAAAAGTCTTAGAAAAGTAGTAAAAGTGAAACAACAAAAAAAGCAAAATGCCTACAGCACCTGGCAATGTATTTTCTCACTGATTTCCAGCTAAATACTAAACAAGCCTAATACTGACTGGCATCTGAATTCAGCCAACAGATAGTGCATTTGAACATATGTCGTGGTATAGATTCAATTATGTTCGTGTGTGTGTACATACATGCATGTGTGTGTAAAATGATATCAAATTAACTATTATAGACGTCATACACCATATTTATGAAATGTGTATTTTATATTACATAGCTTTAAATATGCACATGCTCATTGTCAGTAAAAGGACACGCAACATATTTCTAAAAGCTAATGATCCTCCTTATCCCACTCCCCAGTTTTATACTGGTTCTTGCTTAGAAAGATTAGAAAGTTTCAAGATACTATTTTCAAGACATTTCTCACATGTTTTGTATGACCACTAGTAAGGCTGGATGACTGGCTTTTGTTCTTAAGTTTGGCCTCTCTTCTAGGCTTCAGAACAAGTTGCACTCTCAGAGATCAGAAGGTAGACTTTTGTATCCACGACACACTTTAAAACAATCTGTTATGTCAGTACCTTCCTCCACTTATCATCTCAATGTTCTGTAATTCTACTGACAATAGCCCCTCAAAACACAAGCACATAAAATTTCAAAACTCTAGCACAAAAATAACTGAGGAATCAATCGTGTCACATTCATAAATGACTAAAATATGATAAAAATGACAGATGACTTTCTGGAAATCTGCAATCAAAAGGTCAGATTTAGGATCTTTTATCCATTCAGTAGTCCATAATAAATGAGTGTACCAAATTAAAAGATTCTATCTCATTGGGACATAGAAATGAATTGTGTCAGGATGTTACCTGTTCAAAACATCTGTATTATGCAGATAATACCCACTCATACCTATGAAGCTGGAGACAGTTGACAGAGTCTGGTTTTTCCAGAGATCCATTGTTCTCCATTCCAAAAACACTGCAATTTCTAGCAAAATACTGCCAGTCTTCCCATTTTAGATCATCTCCTTTTTTTCTTTCTATTCTTACTGCTTCAGGGTGTGGGCTAAAGAACTGCAGTATAATATAGAATACCTACAAGAAGACAATGAATTTATGAACTGATATTAACAGCTAAGTTGTAAAACAATGACAATATAAACTTTTTTCTATGTGACTACACAGTGCTCTACCACTCACAGACAGAAGAAGAAGCTATATTTCAGGCCATATACTCCCAATTAAAACGAAAGTTAACCTTTTTTGTTAAACAAGCTCTTTGAACTCTCAGACACTATTACACAACTACTGATCTCTGTATCAGAACTCCACCTTTTCTTGAAGACCATCTGAAAATGCACTACAAAGTCCATGATTTGTTACAGCAATATCATTTTGGCAAAAATGAAGGTTATAATTTTGCGTTGTCAAAAACTTGATGAGCCATTCATCTGATAACAGGTACTTTTTTTTAGGATTCTCCCTATTTTTAGCTCACAATCTTATCAAATGCCTGTACTGTTTCATAGAGCACTTCCCTCAGCATACTGCTTGTGCAGAAATGTGTGTGGCAAATAAATAAAATCCTCGGATGTCACAAACATTTGAAATAGCTTTTAACTAAAGGACTAATTCTTACTTATGAAGCCAAAACCTGTCATCGTGTCATTCTTTCCCTTCTCACCATTAATGAAAATAAAAGAATAATAGGCTAGCAAGAATACACAGAAATTTGGTGAATTCCCTATCGTGAATGCAGCCCCATTAATGATATGTCCCTCCTTCCAAGACATCCTGACACTCTTCAACAGCCCAGTGGAGTGTTAGATGAAATACGGCCTCTTCAGTAACCAGGCCTATCTATCGTTTTCTCCTTCCACATTCTTTGGGAGGCTTAACTACCATCTCCAGAATACCTACAAAACAGAAATCTCCTCTGATACATCAGTGTGCTTTCGACATGTTCAACTTCATTTATCTGCAGTCAGTTTTCCACCAGAGGTATGGAAGAAGCACCGTAAGCTTTAATAGAAATTAAAACTAAAGTTGAAGATTACAAAAGTGGAAGTAAAAGACAGCAATCAGTTTCTAAATATTGGTGTCGTCCTCTCTGGCATATCTATTCTAGATTACTGCTTGTTCAACAGGCACATCGGAAGAGAATGACAACAACCATAATGCATTCTGCCTTTTGCACTGTTACACTACAAAAAAGGGAAGCTTTCTTCCTGATCCTCTAAGGATAACATTTTAAAGCATAAGGTTTGAATTTCCTCAAAACTGTAAATGAAACATCTACAAAATTATTTTCTTAGTTCTTATTCAATAAATAGCAAATTTATTGTAATCTGTAATCGTAAAAAAAATAGTAATCTTCCCATTACCTGATATTGTCCATTTTGTAAATCTATTGTGATTGAAACACCACGATCCAGACCTGCAGTATTAGCAAACACAGATGAAATCCAAGTGGTCCCAATGTCATCATCGTTGATGTAATGCAGAGGATGGGCTTCTGCATCCAACCTCAGCACTCTGTCGTTAGTGGTATCATCTGCACCATTGGGGATGCAGTACCTCTGTATCAATGGGTGCACTCGGGGATGACTTCCAGGACAGCGGCACTCAGACTGGGTATGGAGATGAGGGAATTTTCCAGAGAATACTTCCAAAATGTCTCTGTCACAGTATATAGAAAAGTAATCACATACATGACAAAAAAGGACAAATGCCACTTTGTGCCTCTAGGTTCATAGATTAAACAAAGTTCATTTACATTATAGTAGAAGCAGTGCAGAGCTGCTTTCACTGCTCCACAAACATGAAGTTCCTCAGACATATGGTACTAAGGGAAATAAGTTCCTTGTTGAGGTGTCTAAAGCCAGACAGGATGAATCTAGTCATATATGTAAGGAGAAAAACTCTTAACACTTTATTGCAGCATCATGTCTGACTCCAATTAGTGGTCTGGATCCTGCTCTTAAGGATACCATAACATCAACACATTGCCTGTAACCACAGAAAAGTTGAATGTTTGCACTCAAATCCTCCAAAAAGACCAGCTCGAACAATATCACATTGCACCTTAGAAAATCTGGATAGAAATATTTTCACTTTTAACTAATTTTAATACAAATGCCCACTTTTTAGCTGCCCCAGTTTACGATCAATACAGCCATGTCACATCACTGAGTCACTTGAGTTTCCTCTGACATCAGCAACTGAAATAGATGCATAGGGAGGAAGGAAGGCAGGCAAGCAGGTAGATATATGCATGACACGGGCAGGTCTTTATCTGTTCATCTCTGGTGTAAAAGAAAGATTTTGTATGCCTAGAAGATACTGAATGTTTGTATTAAAAACATGTTACTTTTTCCACCCTCTTATCAGTAGGAACATAATTTTTGTGTACTTATTAAGTAAATAAATAGCTGCTAGCTGCCACTGCAACTTCCACAGAACCCATAGCTACGGGGTCTTTTACACATAGACACAGCCTTAAATTAATTGACACACAGGCAAGACTTTCCTTCACAGTTTATCCCATTTTGGACCAAGTTATTTGTGGATATAAAATCAAATCTACAAAGACATCACTAGGCCAAAACATTCTGTAAACTATCTTATTTTTCAATTGTTAAACTTTACTCATTTCATTGACCTAAATTGTAGTTCAAAGGATTTGACAAGCATTGCTCTGAAAAAAATACAACCAACATGATTTTCATAAAACTTGAAATTCAGATTCACATTAATATTTTCAATTCATAGGAGCTCAGTTCCTCATAATGTTCTGCAGACAGCTGAGCTCCTAGGAAACTGCTCTACATCTTATTGAAAGACTATCATTAGGTAGCCTTAAGGTCTGCAGTCATGAGTGTCATTGCATGCAGCCTACCCAGAAGCACCACGCAGACAAATAGGACCTGACGACTTCTGGCCAGCTCGAATTGACTGGATTAATCCAGCATGAGCTGGATAACAAAGGTAACATTTCTTTGTAATGTGCTAGGAAGGGAGGCTGGAGGGCAACAGAAATTGCACTGGCAACTGTAATTTGGCCTCAGGAATGGAGGAAGTCAAAGCAATTGCCCAGGGCTCTGCGGGCTGAACTAGCGCATTGGCATCTTATGGTGACAATCTAATATAGAAAGCAAGGAACAGTTCAGACAATGGCACCTCGGAGTAAGGGCGTGTGCGTGGGGCGGAGGAAGCACCTAGAATAGCCAACATGGACATCTGATACTACGGGGAATCTGAAACCAGAGGAAAGAAACTGCTAAGCACAGCGAGCCAGGCTTGCAGCCACAAAGCCAGCATTCTAACCAGTTGGAGTGTCTGTCCTCTTCAATTGGATCACTGGTATTTGAGTGGTCTAAAATGGACTAGTCCGCTATGCTCCCTCCCTTGCCTTACAGTTTACAAGGAGCTCTGAGAAAGCTTAGCGAGTCTTATCCACCCGGACTAAGCTTATCAGCACACACTATTATGTCAGAATTATGATGAGTAGATAACACCCGCACAGTTTATAAGCATTGAAATCTAGCAACTGGATCTACTCCCTGCAGAATACATAGTAAGTCAGGTTGTAACAAGGACAACAATAAGAAGGAAAGCACATATTTATTACTGAGTGTTGTGTTGCGCTATATATATACTACATATAACTACATCTATTAAGCCTACTTAAGCACAGTTCAAAAGCAAAATACATTAAGTTGTTGAATTTATTTTAACTCGAGATTTTTTAGACTAAAGCTAGCCTTTGAAATGAGATTCAGGAAACTACATCATCATAAGCAACCATCTAAAGGAAATATTTGAAAAGCATTACACTTTGGGAAATAAGCATATTGTTATCTACATTTCTTCTCACCTCACTCTTAATTCTTTACAAAAATAAAAGTTCTTTACCTGTTTGTAAGTGCCACTGGGTAAAATCGAAAATCTTGCATTCTTCCAACAAATTGCTCTAAACCTAAGAAAAAATACTATAAATAATCTATTGAGCAGAAGGCAGCTTTGCACTGCATGAGAGCACCTTTAATTCAGCACTCAGAGATCTCTCTTGCACAATTACCCCTCCTGAATGAAACCATCTTGGACCTGGACAAAACTATAGAGGGCAGTGGCTTAATTTTTTTGATAAAAAAGAATGATTTATAATAACTTTATAAGAACATTTTGTACCTATCTCTTTTCTGATTAGAGAGGTGGCACAAGGATCGGCTCATTAGACAGAAGTAATGAGCCAGTCCATGTGCCACCTCTAATTAGAGAAGAGATACAGTAGGTACAACTGTACCTATCAATTTATACAATAAAGATAAAAAGCATTTTAAAATATTCCTTTCTTTTATATGATTATTAGTTACCCAGGATTCAAAATTAAAATTACAACAAAACACATTTCGAAATACAAGCTTTAAGAAATGGGGCACAGAATATTTTCAACACAATAAAGTTGTTTTAAGTGACGTATAGCCATATTTAGGAGTTAGCTTCAAATTATCCATGTTCCTGAAGAGCAACAGTCAGTGTTCTTAGACCTGCAGAGCCAAGAATTTGTGAAAAGCAACAAAACACCTCCCACCATTCTGCTATGACTATGTCATGCTGTAGTACATATAAAATTCTAGATGCAGATGAAGAGTAAAGCTATTAGGCATTACTAGACTGAAAGATTCTCATTCTGCTAGTCATTTACATCAGTATTGATAGAACTGAAGAACATGGACAGCTAGAAATCTTCAGCTCTGTTCCTGAGTCTGCACAGAGAGGAGCATTGTCTAGTGGCCATGCACAATTCTGTTCTGAAATACTTGCATATATTTACTCAGAAAAATTATTATCATAAATTAATGGAATGTGTCGCTTTACATGCCTGTTTTAAAGAAGGCAGGAAAACCTACCTGTATGCAGTAACACACAGAATAAATTATTATCTTACCGGATCATCTACGAAACTTCTATCTTTCAGCCGATTTTTTGAGAAAGCTAATTGTACAATAGTAATTTTCTTCTGCAGGAAGGTATTCTTAGCATATAGATAACTTAAAATTACTCACACACTTCTTTTAACCACACCATGCATATTTTATTTTGTATATTCCAATGCATTCCACTGAAATACTACAAGATCCACCTGTGAAGCTTTGTCCAATTTGCAGAGTACCATCAGCATCAGTATCTGCAACTGTTCCCGTAAGAATCCTTGAATCAAAGGGTGTATTGTCATCTTCCCAGCCATTCAAGAAGAAACTAATTCGGCTATGATGCACCTATAGAGTCAATGAAAAAGGGCAAACACATGGTTTATTATGCAATCACTTTGATTTGTCTACATGTTGAGTTTACCACTGATTAACTGATAACACTACTTCAACCTATTTGCTGTGTTTCTTTATTTTCAGTGCCTACTGAAAGCAGTTACCTCTTTTCTGTCCATCCAGTTAATAGATCACCACCCAGATGTACAAGGTATAAAATTTCCACAGTAGTTAAATCAAAGAAGAAACTACAGTATAGGGATCTGGCAGGGAGGGGGAAGAGAGGAAAAGGAGAAGGGTGGGTCTGTTTCACAAGGTACAAGGCTGGTTACAGCTACATCACCACTTCAGGCCATGGGCACATGTTATAGCTGTCACAGCTCTTCTCATACACATCAGTTCAAACAGGCCTCAAGGGGCTGTATACCATGCTCAGGATAACCAAGCACAGCACGTTTCAGCAGGGCCTCTAACACCCCTCCGAAACACCTCCCTAACCCCAGCATGCTCCTTTCTACAAGGGCTGAAGGGAATGGTATAGGAACTGCCTACATCTGCTTTACACCCAGTGGGTAATTCCCTCACATCAAGGGAACCCTTGGCTAGGAATATGCACTCAGCCAGCACCCCAGGGTACTGTCTTCTGCAAGTGTTCCCTTCCCTGCCAATTCATTTTAAATCTGAGCTAACGTTCATAGAAATACTTTATGGCGTTCTCCCAGCTCCACAAAGTCACAAGATGATGAGCTTCTACAGAGTACTTTTTTTTGCATTAAAAAATCCTCAGGTTTAGGTTACCTAAAATTAGGAAAAGTTTATTAATATGGGAGTGTCTTTCAGCCTTACACTTTATGAAATTCAATACTCTTATTTAAAAAATATAGGCCCACACAAAATAAAATGAAAACGGTAGGTATCACAGCTATAGTCAGCTTCCCATTAATGAAGTTAATTATGCAAACTGAGTTGAACTTATCCAAAACTTGTGTTTCAGAAAGCGATTCATTTGCAAAAATGAAATTACTTGATTTTTAGCAATATTTAGCTTGCAAAAGGCTTTTTTCATATGAGAACTTCATAGCTTTCAGCATTTGAAACACCATTTTTTTGCTGCCAATTTACAGAGCAGTATTTTAATTTTGCAGATATGGATGCCTGGTGAATCGTGTCTATCAGGGCCAGATAAAACTAGAGTGCTATAGCCCGTCTTGATATTCATGCTAATCAAAACAAAATAAACATGGAATAATTGCTTCCATAAGAATAAGATCTATGTGAGGACACAGAAGGTTTACAAGCCAGAACAATTTGTTGCAAAGAGGAAAGACAGAACTTATTTACCAGTTAACAAGATACCAGCTTGAAAACCACAATATAAGCACTCACAATACTATTCCGCAATAAAGTCTTTCAAATTTCAGACCAAGATAAACGGACACAATTATCTATAAATCTGAGCTCAGATGATCAGCATCAGTGCCTTGGGCAACATGAGTCTATCAGCATTTTAAGAAAGAAAAGATGAAATAAGATGGAGATATTTGTCTGGACTTTTTTTTTTTAGGTTTCACACAAAATTGTACAGATGAATTTTTCCTCCTTAAATTGCACTTTCAAACATACACATGCATGCTGAGCTTTATTGCCATTTCCAGATTCAGTCAATACTTCCTAAATTTAGACAGGAATATTTATTGCCCTTCCACTGATGGAAATTTGAAGGCTATTATCATAATTACTAAGCCTGCAGATTTGTTCAAAAAGTTATTGCATATGAGTTTCACCACTCAAAATACATCTCTCCATTTTAAATTATCTTTTGTGTTGACACATCAATGACCTAAATACAACAGTTTTTTATTTAATTTTAATTCAAAGCCCTCTAAACATCTGATGCCCTATTTGCAAGAGCCTAAGTATACGTATATATGGTGGTTACATCGCATTTTTTTTCTGCATCACATTTTTTACAGCCTGTTACTGTCATTTGGTGTTTGACTGTTATCATCATAAAAGATACAGGCTTTTCTACTTTGTTATTTGTAGCATTATCTCATGTTTTACAACATCTTTGCACAACATGCCCGCACATGAAATATAACTAGTGAAAAGTTCTCAGTGGTATTAATGCATAAAAAAGAATGTGGTTCCATCTCTACTGTCTTTACCCAGCCAAAAGCTGATGAACAGCCAATTTTCCTTTATCACATTAGCACAGCCATGAGGGAAACACATTTGTTCTAGTCAGCTACACTAAAGATACTATTACCAATCTAACATATACATGTTTTATATCAGCAGTATTCTCAGAGTATGAGGGAGCCAACAATATATTAACACTAGCATGACAGTTTATTTAAGAAAAGAAAATTGTCTCTGTAGAGGGACAGAAGTTAGAAATGTATGGCTAAAGCTCAGTGTCACTGGTCTAATAAAGGTAATAATTCTTAAGCTTTCTTTATAGCAGGTAACACTCCTGTGGCAGCTCTGTCATATCATTCAAATAAAAATGTTGCCTTTTACAAGTTTAAGAGTACCTTTATTTTTAGTTAGATATGAAGCATGTTTCTGCTTTCCTGTTTCCACTGTAAAACATTTGTAAGGGGAATTCAGAAATGGGCACACTCACCCCCACCAGCTTCTTGCAAACTTACTGTCTCAGACACAGCTTTATAGGACCTAATTCTGCCTCCCCCCATGGTAAGCAGAGTGCTCACCTCCATGCATCCCCTACTAAAATCAGCGAGTCTATTTATGACTTAACAGCAACAGAACTGAGCCCTAAGTGACCAGGTATTTTTACTTGTTGAAAATAGGTGACTAATGACAATTTTAAATCTCCCTCCCCCCTCCCCCACCACCAATCTCTTCGTATTAAATAGGATTTAGAATAGTTGGGTTTAATATAGCACATCCCCAAGGTAGCCCTAAGCACTTTACAATGCTGAATTGGATATCAGTAGTGCAGTGACTGTGTAAGGCAAAGGCAGCAGTCATTATGCATTTGGCAGTAGCTCAATGTAATGATCCCCCTGCTGGTTATTAAAGGGGGTATGAATATCTGACATGGGAGGAAAATGTAGGAGGGAAACCATGTGTGGTATAAAAAATCCCAGCGGTTCTCCACTGTGGGAGGAGAGGAAGTCTCAAAGTTTGGTGTCAGTTTAGACTAAGCTAAATAAGAAGAAAAGCTGGCACCAAATTGGCTGTTCAATGTGGTTATTTAAGGTCTCCTGACCGTTAGCATTAAATTTCATACAATAGCACAGAACTAAAAGAATATTTTCCCTCCTGATGAGGACAACAGGATTATTCCCCTGTTTTCTTTATTAATAACGTTCAGGAGGAATTTGTCCCAAGAGACTAACAGGAGATGGGCAGGAAAGGTTGGCTTCATGGTTACGCAGAGCGCAAGACCAGAAGCCTGGGGCATCAGCCCTCTAATCCCAGCTCTGAAACTGCCTTGCACTCTTGTGCTTCCCCATCTGTCAGATACTTAGCAAATCACCTCACAAGGAGGTAACAAGGATTAGTTACTAAGATGCATTCACTCTGAAACTACAACAGCCCCTGCCAACATGGAACCTAATACCAAGCAATGGAAACTCCATTCAATGGTGAACTGAGGTGGTGAAAGATGTTCACACTCTTTCCTCTAATAGCATTCTTGGTATGATCCAGAAGAGTTTCAAAGATGAGAGGTGCTGGGCCAAAGAGCTGAGAGGCAAGTTCCTTTAATAATACATCCTGAACTAAGCTCTTACAGTTCTTTGGCACAAGCAAACTGTGCATCAGAGACAGCAATACCAAACCAAATCACTTCCTACCCAGGAAAACTTCCTTGGCCTGTGGGTCACAGGAGTGCAGAATCACAAAATCACAGAATGGGTAAGGTTGGAAGGGACCACAGTGGATCATCTGGTCCAAACTCCCTGCTCAAGCAGGGTCACCCCAGAGCACATTGCACAGGCTTGAGTCCATGTTATTGTTAATAAAACAAGATAGGTTCAGAAAACACATTACAACTTTATTTTCTAACCTAAAGATCTGTGCTATTCAGATCCTACCCATGAAAACATAACAATGAAATTTAACATGAATTTTTCCACTTGGTTTGGATCAGGCAGAGCTGTCATGTGAACAAAAGCCAGTATTTTCATGTATTAACTGCTAACAGAACTGCTAACTACCACTATATTGCAGCAATCTGTTTGGCAAAAAATAAGTAACACAACCGAATACTCCACTTATGGCAAAAAGCAGGAACAGGGGACCATACAGGAGTGTGGCAAGCTTGTTTGTAAGTGTGCCTGAATACTTCTTGAATCTCAAACCACCAGCAGCTCAGAGACTTCACCAGTCAGCCACGGTTTCTATATATTAGTAGCTTTCCATGGATATATTCTGCCTGATTTTGCATCGCTGCTCCTTGAATGAAGAATGCAATTTTATTTTCACTTTTTTTTCCATAAGCCTTGTATTGTAATGATATCTATACGTATAATGTATATTGGTATAATCAATGCATAAATAAATAGTATAAGAGTTAAAAATAAAGAGTATAACAGGTATCATAAAAATAAGTAATATCACCAAAAAAAAAAAATTAGCAATATGCTCTAAAAAAAACCCCAAGCAGAATATTCCTCATCATTAACAGAGAGGCAGAACAGATTTTGATATCCAACAAAAAACAGTTATATTGACTCCACTTTCTTGAACTACAATGACCCTTTCCAAGCCAAAGCCAATTTGGGGGAATTCTGAGATCACAACCTACAAAGTTTTATCTTCCATGTAATAACACACACATTTTTTACACTGCAATGTACATGTGTGATATCTGGCCCACCTAAGCAACATACATTTTTCCTTCACACATATTAATCGCTCTGTCATCAAAATGTCCTGATACATATATATAAAGGCAATCAAGACAATTTTAGTCTCTTCCATGTGGAACTGAACTGCACCATTTAAGCAAAAATAAATGAAGTTAAGTGAACCTTTCTTCAGCAGACACTATGATCTTTTGGCATTAGTAAGATTTTTCCATTAAAAGTCAGTTCTAATACTAAAACTACCCATATACCTTGTGGAAAATGATTCCTAATAAATAAGATACGAAGAAGAGACATAGAAAAGAGTCCTTTATGTTCTACTAAAAAAAATCCTAAAGAATACCTAAATATATTATAGCAGAGCTCAAGATCACTATCCAGAGATCAAAGCATCACTGCACTAAATGACACACAACCAACAGATGCAGTAGTCTCTTGCCCAAATATTTTACAATTTGTAATTATTATATGCTACAAAGACATATCTGTTTTTCAGTTAGTACAATCTTTCCCTACAGGTTATCTTTCCTATCCCAATATTTAATGTCATGGGAAAGATTTATTAAAATATTACAGATAAATTAAAGGGAGTTATTTCAAGACAACATTAATCTCTTCTACTGGTTGAACACACATTCTTTCTACTCTTATTCATCATAGCTTCTAGTAACCATAAAATACAATTTAATCTTAACGTTTCTTCTCATCATCTATTGTTCTAATAACTAGATCACACTGTCTGGCAAGACAGATTAATAAAGCAGAAGGATTTCTTCCCAGATGCACAGGCCATAAATGGGGAGTTCCACAACAGAGAGAACTCTGGCACCAAAAATAAAAGGGAAAAAGTCTTTTCTAGTCATTTAAGTCAAATGATACTAATCCTGGCCTACTTAGTTATCCAGCCAACTTAGTGATGGCAAGCACTTGGACTGTAACTTCAGCTTTTATGGCTATTTAGACCATCAAACAAAGTCTCAGGTGGCAGGGGCAGGACTGATCAACATACACAAAACAAGGACAAGGACCCAAAATGCATCTTCCATTTTAATACATTCCAGTACATGTAACACACACCACTGTTTTCATGTAAGATGAAAAAGAAGCAGTTCAGGGATCTACGATACATACCAGACAGTGAACGAGATTATTCCAAAACTCAGGTATCTGTATATTAAAATTTTAAAAAAAAACCAAAACAGCTAATTTTTCAGTTAAAAATGCAAATTTAGCTAGCTGCAAATGCAAGTTAAATTTAAAAATTTAATACAAACTAAAACGTAAGACCTGTTTCTCAAATATGAGGGAAAAAAGTGAATTCTCTTTGAAATAAGAGAACAAAAAATAAACTGTAAGAAGACTCAAGTCTGGGTTTGTTTTCCTTTAAACAAGCTCTATTTGCACAGTAAGTAGTTTCTCAGAAATAGAAATAACTATTATAAAGAGGATACACCATTTGAAGAATTTTTAAGTGCTTTATGAGAAGCAATTAGGCAGCTACATAATTTACCTCTAAGGCATTAAAAAAAAAA
>VXAY01000172.1:4931265-4989240 GCA_013399855.1 Oxyruncus cristatus
AAAAAAAAAAAGGAAAAAAAAGTGCTATTTATTTTCCAGATCAGCAAGCTGGCAGCAATGATCCCTCCCTTTACTGGTCTTAAAAACTAAAGCGACTCCAGAAAAAATAAAGTTACACAGGCTTTACAGAGATGTAAATTAAAGCAGAAGTCAGCATAAATGATTCGCTTAATCATTCAGAAATAACAAGGAGTCAGAGATTATGAGAAATCAGGAGGAGCTGCAACTCATCCAACTCAAAAATTACTACACAATGTACCATTACAATTGCTTACTGTCACTTAATTTGGTATGGTTCTTACAAAAGTTACCCACTAATATAGCTTGCTATCTGTTAAAACAACCAAGATGCAGACAAACTTATTTTCCTTCTTAAACGTACTGTAGATTTGTTGCATCAGGAACTTTCTCAGTGAGTTCATTCTATAGAAACAGACAGTGTATTAACACATTTTCTTCCAAGGTGAGAAAACAGATTAAGGTTATGACCAAAATGACAGGCCTGTGGCTTCCTTGAATACTTTAATAGAGTCAACAAATCAACAGTGGTCACTGATGACAACACAGGAAGGAAGACAATAGATGGAAGGAGCGGAATTAGTGATGCTGTTATAATGGTCTAATCAGAAACTTGAGCATAAAAATTTTTTTCACCTTCAACCTGTCTAAATATGCTCTTTTTGCCTGTTCATACAAAGATATATGGCATATTCTACCACTGGGGGACATTTGGGTTCACATCTCTATGAAAGCAGGTGTAAAACAGAAGCATAACGGTTAATAGAAGAGTAAAGGGGTTTTGCATATCAAAGAGATGAGACACACAGGTATGTATTTCAGTATTTTCTTGAATAATTGCAAACCTTGCTGAAGCTGCAGTTAAAAAGGCTTCCACACAGCTTTAATACTTCGTAAATGAATTTCTGTAAAGAGGAAAGGTCAGTAATACGGACTTCAGCAACAGAATTTGGGGGGGAGGGGGGAATAGGTTTGAAACCATTAGCATGAATCCAAGCTTACTTTCAGCTGTAATATAAGCAGAGCTAGCAACCAAAAATCACAGTGCTGCGTTTTACGTATTTTTAAAAATCTGAGCATCTATGTGCCCCTAAATTGATGAATCATAAATGGCAGACAACTTTCTGCTGCAATTCAACACCTTCCTTCACTGAATAAATTGCAGAATTTACACACCTTGAACATACACCTCAAAGGCTCCTTCTCTGCCCCCCATTTCTGCCTCATTTTTATTTTGCATTATTCCACTAATATTTATTTCTTCTTTTTAATCTACTAAATTTACATTTAGCTTAAAAAAATAACAAAAAACCCCAAACAACAAGAAAAACGTAGTGAATACAAGTGGGAGCAGATTCTATGTCCCCAAGGACTATTTTCCTCAAACATTAATATAAACAGGGAACAAAATAGTTTATCCTGGGAAGGGGAAGGGAAGGCGCTCATCTCTTCTCTCTGGTGACCAGTTACAGGACCTGAGGAAATAACACGAAGCTGTGCCAGGGGAGGTTCAGGTTAGACACTGGGAAAACGTTCATCATCCAGAGGGTGGTTGAGCACTGGGACAGGCTCCCCAGGGAAGTGGTCACAGCACTAGGTGTACCAGCCTTCAAGAAGCGTTTGGGCAATGTTCTCGAGCATGTGGTGTGATTCTTGGGGCTGTCCTGTGCAGGGTCAGGAGCTGGACTCGATTTTCGTGGGTGTTTTTCAACTCTGGATATTCTATCATTCTGTGATCCCCAAACTCCTCTGCTCCTCCCAAGCCTTCACAATCTGTCTGTCAGCCATCTTGCGATTGCTTGAGAAAATAAAGAGGTGTGGTAGTTCCCACAGTTCGGTCTCTGCAGATGAGCCAGAATTCCACGTCTCAACCAGCCACCTCCTATTCCACCTATTACATACCAGCACTAGTACACAGCCTGCTCCTATAGCCTTATATTGATTATCTCGCCTTACAACATACCACATGCAGCCTAACCCAAATTTAAAACCTTAGCTGAATGGATAATTCAAGAATAAGGACTATCACAGTGATGACATTATTGCTAGAGATGTTTGGGCAGACGTCTTACACACATCAAATTCTCCTGTGGCCTTTTTTTTTTTTCCTCCTCTCAGAGACAAAGCTTACAACCCTAAAATGAGTTCACTTTTAGACTTCTGCACTTTGCATTTTAATTTCTTTACTTGGAATGAAAATTGAGACAACACAGAGGGAACCTGGCAAATCTAAAACTTGGCAAGAGATAATGAATTTATGTAG
Organism: Oxyruncus cristatus; assembly: GCA_013399855.1. Taxonomy (NCBI): domain Eukaryota; kingdom Metazoa; phylum Chordata; class Aves; order Passeriformes; family Cotingidae; genus Oxyruncus; species Oxyruncus cristatus. The sequence continues at coordinate 4,933,547 of VXAY01000172.1, forward strand.
CAAACATATGAGAACAAGGATATGTCAGGAGGAATTTGTCTAGGAACTTGTTCTCAAATAGACCAAAAAAAAGATGTTAATAACCATGTTAATAGGGACAGGGGAGTTGCGGGAGGGAGGGCTGTGGAAATTAAAGAATAATATCCAGGAGGTGAAGGCAGCTCAGATAATTTATCTGCATAACACTTGACAGACAAATGGTACCTTCTATACCAGCAAAAAAACTGCCTGACAAACTTGCCAGTGAGCTTGGTGCTGCTTCAGCTAGAACCCTGTCACAATTTCAGATCTTCAATCCTGTTTTTAGATCGTTTGACCAATACATAACAGCAAATGCAAAAGCTACATACATCTTAAAATCTATTCTACCTGCTATTGCTAAATGACATGATTCACCTTTCTGAATTCCGCTGTTTCTATATTCAAATCCCATACTACCTTTACATGGCAAAAAATGTTTTCAAGCAGTAAGAACTCTGCACCTCCGAGCAAACCCAAACTACTACCCACCACTCTGTATTTCAAGCCTTTGAAGCAACTTAGCTGCGAGACTGAAGAACAAGAGCAGATGACAGAGGCAGGCTGCAACCCTGGCTCCTGTGTAGGTTTCAATGTGATGCTTTTCATGCATCTTTAGTTCTCAGGACAAAGAGCATTTTACAGGAAGAAAACAAACAGGGCTTGGGGCTTTTCATTGCCACCACTGACATAAGTAACAGCATGGTCAGAGACTTTGTTACAATGACTTTCAAGAAGAAAGTGCTTAAGTTAGTGTCCATGGTTAGGGGAGATTCCTTTACTTCAACCATTCTGTCATTTTTTAGAAAGAAGACCTGCCAACACAGTTCTAGGCTGAGATTCATTATTTAACTGTTGCCAAAAGTATAAAGTCAGCTTTGTTCGCTCACCAGAACATGTCAGTATGCAACTGCAACTGTTTTGGGTTTTTTTTGTTGTTGTTGTTTATTCATATCAAAATTCAAGGATGCTGCAACTCTATTCTTCACTGCCAGAAGGAAGTAAAAACTCCAAGATCTCCCTTTTAGGACCTCCTTAAGCTCTACAGAAAAATCACCTTTAGCCTTTAACAACAGAAACTGAAGTTGTGAGTGGAAACAGTAGCTGGACGAGGTATTTGGCATTAAGTCACTGAATTTTTCTTCAAAATCAGGATGTTGCCTTAAGCTGACCAGGAGCCCACACAAGGAAATGGTCTGAAATAATTCAAAAGTTTAATTCTTTGGTATGCTCCAAATGAAGTTGCAATATATGTAAGTTCGCCATAAACAGGATCAACTAACCAAATCAGTGAATGAAATTGTATATTAACCCAGACTGTTTTAGAGCCCTTATGAGAAATTATGTGGAAGGATAACTTTCTTTACAAAATGTATAGGGGATCCTAACACACATCAGTATTTGATGACACTGTGTACAATCTTGTTGCAGAATCCAGAGTATTTTAACTTTCACTAACATAATAGGGTAAGAACACCTGTGCTGACTATATTTTCCCTGCAGGCCAGAAAACTGGTAGAACAACAGAAAAAGATTCCAAAAGAAAAACTACTTTTTCATCTTTGCTTATATCCTCTATTTCTTTCTTTGTTTCTTTCTTATACCCTTGTTGTTAGACTTTGACAGACACTTTTCCAGGAGCTCCTGATTAAAAAAAAAAATCCTTGATTAGATAGCTTTTGAAATTAAAACTGCCTAAATGGGAAAAAACCACCATTTTTTTAAAATCTGAAATTGACTTATCACAACATTCTGTCCAGAGATAACAAGTGGAGTGACTAGTACTTCAGCTGTGAATTTATTTAAATGTAGACATACACATGCAGTATTAGGAAGGCAAAAACAGGATATGAAATAAACATAAGGCATCAGCTCTAAGCTCACTGTCAAGAATATACCAAGGCTTCTAACCACAGAGTTCAGCTGAAGGTAACTATCTGTCAAATGTAATCTGTGCAAGTGAATATGCTTAAGCTGGTGCTATGAATCAACCAAAATTGCTTTGGTCTTATTGACATTCAATTGCAAGAAGTTGCAGCTCATCCAGTCCAATAGACATCTGACAACACCAAGAGTGCTTCAGTGACAGAAAGCTTTAAATATAGATGCAACTATCATCACAATACACATGGAACTAAACTTTATGATCCCTCATACCATCTTCAGAAACAGGTCATCAGCTGGATGCCGTAAGACTGCATGGTCATCCTCTCTGCCTGTTGCCAATTTCTGCCGTTAACAAATCACTGCAATTTTTTTAAAAAAGAGAATACAGATCGACTGACAGAAAAAGATCACTCAATCTTCCATCAGTGTCCCATTAAATCTCTCTCCAAAATCCACTTCTGCGATTATCATCTTTGTTCACTGTTTAAAAATAAAATGCCAGATCAAAATTTGTTCAAATTGTTTGCATTAGTTAAGGGCCAGACCTTTAGCTACTATACACTGCCTTCAGTTTCAGCAATGTCATTTTACACCTGCCCAGATTCAGACCTCAAATATGTTAGTTACCTTTTCTCTCACATCTGTTCTTTACACCTTGAAACAAGATGTCTGATAACATGAGCATGTGGGAGGCTGGACAATAAAGCAACTTGCATACTGACTCCCAAAAGAAGACACAATTTGTGTCCTAACTTGGCACAAAATAAACGAATACCGCCTGCAACCATGTATGTGCCTGTTTCACTCTTGTCCCTCAGAGAACTCTTGCCATTTCAGCGGCAGATGTTCCACCACAGCACAGTGTCTTTTTCTAAAAGTTTTCATATATCCACACCATTTACATGAGTTGTCACTTACCACCTTGCTTGCCTCGCCCAGCTTTAGTTCCTCCTTGTCTTACAGTAAATTGAAATCATCCCAGATTCACAAACAGATAAAGAAGTTGGGGAAAAAGAAATACATCTACTACATACAGCTTGCAACCATGTTTAAGGGGATGCACAGTGTGTTTGGGGGGAAGAGGGGAGAAAGACTCATATCCACTTTATAAGCACTCTGAACAGTTATGCCCACACTCTGAGAAATCCAGTGTGAAAAAAACAGGAGACCTGAGGAAGAAACCTCATCAGGGGACCACAGCAACAGAACTGTCTTAAAACAGAAGGGCTGGAGAGGATAAAGGGACAGTAGAAGAAATGGTAAAGAACAGCGATGGGGAAGGAAAAAGCATAAGGTCGGGAGGGGCAAGTTGTCTCTTTGCCTTTCCTTCTTTTGCCTCAGGCCCATATCGGCCTTTCCTTTTCTTGACTTAACTGGGATGAATTTTAATTGCAGCCTCTCTCCGTGTTTTATACACTATGTACTCTCTACTTGTGTGGAGTGGATTTCCCATTCATCACAGGATTGCAGACAAAAACCCCAGGAGCATTTTGCTTTCCTTCAAAGTTAGCTTTGCTAAAATCAATAACTTTAGGGCTGCTTCCTCCATCCAGCACATACCCCCACTCCACAACCATTTCAAATTTCATGATTTTTGATCATTTGATTTTGTGTCTTATCTCCATATACAGATTCATATTTGCAGTCTTTCCATAGCAGTTACAATATTCTATACTGTTTCATTAACAGTATAAAGGCAACAACCTTACAGCAACAGTGGAAACATGCTCTCATTTGTAGTTTTAACACAGTCAATATGATAACTGATCTCTAACAATGTCTCCCTTCTTTCTCCTCCTTAATACCCCAGCATTCTTCATATCAAAGTTCTGGTTTTCTTAGGAACCACTATGTCTTAAATATTTTTGTTGCTTGGGCTTTTATTTTCTGATCACCTGCAAATCTAGTGCAACAGCCAAGAATCACAATTACATTAAACTGTCCTTACCTTGCATGCAAACCACTGAACTTAGTTAAAGGAAAAGAAGGGAGGGAAAAAAAAAAAAAAAAAGGAGGGGTGAGAGCAGGAGTGTTTCCTACCGCAGATTGCAGATGGAGTATCATCCCTCAGCAATATTGTTACATCTCTTCTAGCTTTATATTAACTCTCCCTTCCCTCAAACTGTGTATCTTGGCATTTTAAATCCCCCTTCATTTTCCTGGTTGTCTCTCTTATTCCAATAATATCTTTCTTATCCTTGAAAACATGTCACTCCAATTCAGCAGTCTTATTACATATGCTCCTAGCATTTGTATAAAAGATATTTAGCTTTTCTCTTTGCCCTCCTTTACTTTTCTTTTTCACTATCTCCTACAATGCTAATCCCTTCTCAGCGGGAAATGGTTTTCCTTCAATCCAAGTCTTTCTTTTTGTGAATATATCCACTAGTTCAGCTTGAATTCCCTGAAGAACAACGTAAATTTTTTTTTTTTTTTAAGGGGAGGTGAGAGGGGGGACGGAACACGGAACCCCAGAGTGCTCCTTGAAGCAATTAACTCTGTTCAAGATCAAGCTATATATTAATATAAATTTGACCCCAAACAGCCAAATTGGAAAGCAACTGGAATGCAGACCAATCTATAAGGCAGTTTACAGGTTTAAGGAAAACTAATAGCTATTTCAAAAACAAAGTGTTTAAGATGCAAAAATGCAAGTACCAAAATAAGAAACATGTTAATTTTTTGGATGGGGTAATTTTAGTACTGTGTTAAAAATTGAGTGATATAACCCACACTCAGTTATCTGATAAACCAGGCTGAAGACAAAGAAAGATTAATGTGAAAAGAGACAGCTTTTGAAATGGTATTTCTAGAATTTTAAAAAATAAACATTGTTTTAAAATGAACAGTTGAATCAGAGATTAGTGACCCTTTTGCTACAGACTATGAATTCCAATTTTAGACTGGCAATTTTCGTTTAATCTTTTGTTGGCCAGTACTTCAAAAGTATTTCAGTAGTATGAAGTGGTATTAAAATTGTTAACTACAGCTTTCCACTTTCTACCCAGCCAGCACTGTACCAATGAATAATATTCTCTACTGCCAGTGTCAGTAGAGCTGTATCAATCTATTAGGGATGCCTCAGGACAGAATAAATATATCTGGGCAGGGGAGTGGCAGAGAGAAGCCAAGAGCTCAAAATTGCAAATACAGATTCTGTTAGAAACTAAAGTAATTAACAAATAAGCTTTGCTACAACTATTTTAACCATTGATCAATCTCTATTCTTTTTACATGGAAAGTGACTCCTTTGCTGTAAATGAATTCCTTAATAAGTGACTCCTGTGCTGTAAATGAATTCCAAATAAAAAAACCTAAGAGGATCCTAGCCATCAGATCTGAAAATACATGGAGAACAATTGTTTTCTTGCTGCACAATGACTCTGTTTTTCCCAAGTCACAGAACAAATCAGATCCAACATCAAATGATCATTATAATGACAAGAATGGAGACAAGTATTAAGGATTCAACAAGATGCTTTTTAGTAGCTAAAACAGTTACGTAGACTTGCCAAAATTAATTGAAACAAAAGGTCTGAAAGTACATTTTAGATAATCTCATAACAATGCGCATTTCCTCTCTCCTCCCTCCATTTAAAATACAGCACAACCACTGATTCAGAATTTTCACAAACTACTTGTAATCATGTAAATTACGGATGAGATGTAGATGTCAAATGAAATATCCCTTCTGAACAAAGTCTCTGTGCTTCACTAGTCAAAGAATAAGCACATACCCGCACAAATGAAGGGGGAAGCTGTTACTAATATACAATTATCAGCCCTGTATTACAATATCAGCTGCATATTAAATTCTAGTCTTTTGAATTGATTATATCTGAAGAATTCTGCACCACTCAGTACTGGGACTTGTAAGTCATTCCCAAATATAATGCAAGAATACATTGGTTCCACAACAACTGAAACAGCTCTGCTGGGACTGAAAGGTTGAAAATCCACCCCTCTGTCTTTTTTGGGTGATGATTTGCATAAGAAGAAAGCAATTATTCTTGCCCTTTGAATGCCTTGCCACAAAAGTTGATGTATCCAGTTAAGGGATTTTTGCTAATAGAGTCTCATCTTCTCTTTCAAGGCTTAGCTTCTTTTCATGGTCAAGGCCACAAAACTCTGCCTTTGATTCCTGTCGTATTCCTCCCCACAACCTTACTTCAGGCCTTTCCCTCCTCCTCTGTGCCCTGCCTTCTACCCTCCATCACAAAGTCCTTTAGAAATGGTCATTCAACTATTCCTTTGTAATGTAACTCTCCAACACTCTTTTTGATGACAATTCACTGTAAGCTTCAATTTTCAGTTTTTGATAATAAGTGTTTTTCTCCAGAGCATTCTTGCTAAGAATCTTACCAGCCAAGCTTTGCCACAGATCCAAACTGTGCTGTTAATGGAACACAGACAAAAGCTGACTTTGGAGGACAGCGTTTTGGTAGCTTATTGTTGAGAAAAGCTAAATGAAATAGTTTATGCAGGTGCTCCCTCAACCACATTTTGCTAGAGATGGGCCAGGAGAGGACCAGGGGAGGATGGTCATAAAATTCATAGTGGTGCCCTGTGCACTTTAGTGTACAGGCCTCAACCTAAGGCACAGGAAGGCCAAGAAGATTACTGAACAACAGCACAGATGAGGATGTCAACAAACACAATATAAGGAAAAGACAGAGGCCCTTCAAACATAATAATACACACTAGGAAGTCAAGCAGAAGAGTGGCAATCCAACTGCTACATGCATAATTATTTGACTTAAAGAAAAGAGGTACATCTATACAGCACAAGTAAGTAGTAACTTGAAGAAACAGAGTACCTACCATCAAGACTCAAGCAGGCCACCTAGAGAAGCTTGGAATGATGACAGACTTTTCTTTTGACCAGTCCTGATTCCAAGAACCACCTAAGTCCCATGGGACATAGTCATCAAGCTAGAAAGAGAGAGGCTCATATCTCCGAGTATTGACAATAAATCTCCAAGGGTAAGAATTCCAGTGGAAAGAAACAGAAGTCTGCAGTTCTGAAATGTCAGATTAGGAGAAATATTGATGGTTTATTCTGTGCTGCCACCAAATACCAATTGATGTTTTGCTTACAGGTGGAAAGAGGATGAACCTCACAAGACATATAGGCCATCTACAATCACAGTCGATAGCAAGGATACACCTAAACACCACCAGAAAAGAGAGAAGAGAGGTTCAGGAGGAAAATATTTTGGTTTTTACTCAGGAGGTGGAAGACAAAAGCCAGTGCCATCCTTTGAAATGCTGTCAGTATCACAAAGGGTCAGACAAGCAAGGCTGTATGATTCTGCACACAAACTGTGCACGGAAAAAAAGATTTAGTTCAATTCAGAATTGAGACACTTTCCTGGAACAGACAGAATCAAAGAAGGGTCAGCTGCTCCTATACCCAAATAGAGCCAGTTTATTTGTATATCAAATTAGGAAAGAAACCAAAAGTTGAGGGGAAAAAAATCAAGTATGTAAAACAGAAATGTCCTAACTAAACATGCATGTAGACTGCAGATTGTGACAAAATATGCCTGTCTTTGAAATCTAAAGCCTAAGATGTTTGAACCTGAATGTCAGGAATTACATAGATCATACTGCTGAAAAAATGTTGCTATACCTTAAAGAAAGTTCAAATTTCATAAAGTAAATGAGCTTACTGTATTAAAACACATTACAGAAGCTGGTATGTCAGCACATTTTTTAAAATAAGAAGAGCATCTTCAGATTCAATGGAAGATCAGAAAAACAGCGGGGAAAAAAAAACAAAACAAACAAACAAAAGAAACAAAAAAAACCCCAAAACCTATTTTCAGTTAACCCTGCACAGAGCAAAGAACAATGTGGAAATTAAAATTATAGACACGATGCATGGTCTTGGACCATTTCTTCTGAGAATCCAAATCAAGTCTGCATTGGGAGAACTGGTTGGAAAAGCACATGGATTAATATTGTACACTAGAAAAGGCAACGTGACTTTTGTGGAAAAAAATCTAGATACAACTTGAATTCTTTGAATTAAAGATGTAATGTGAATAAGGAAAAACTGACCAATATAATACACTGGTTTTCTAGAAAAGTTTCAAACTTGAGAGAGATTAAATGGTCACATTTCACACTGACAGTAGTTTATCAACTCCAACAATCTCTGCTATTTAACATTTTGTATAGGCTTGAAAACAGTGGCTAGTGAGGTGAAAAAGGATGGAGTGAATGCATCCAGACAGTAAAAGTCAAAGCTTAATTCAAAGTTACAAAGGATTTAAAAATTGTTAATGAACAGACAACAAAGCAGCAGACTAAATGTGTTAACCAGAAGGTAGTAGACAAGAGAAAAATATTCTTAGCCATGTAAACATAACACTAAATTCTGAACTGCCACTGCTCAAGTGGTCTTGCAGTTACTGTAGAGAGTCATTCACTAATGAATAAAGAGGAAACATTCCTTATTGGGAAAGAAATTAAAAATAAAACCATAAAACTTTATTATTTAAAAACTTACAGGGCAAAATCCCTGGAACAATAAGTGGAGTTCCAACCCTTACATCCCCAAAAGTTATAACCCCAAAAGCTTTGAAAAAAGATCAATAAGGATGAACAAACTGCAGAATGGCTTCAATACAAGGAGAGATCTTGTTTATAAACAATTAAAACATTTGATCAAGTTCTATAATCAACGTATCAAATAGTGTAAGAATCATAAATAGAAAGATATTAACAAAAGACATTGGCAAAAAGAAATTGGCAGACAGCAGATTTAAAATAAAGAACACTTTCATACAGCCATATTTCCATATGTGGAAGTCATTGCCACAAGATGCAATGCCAAAATATAAATTATATATATGCCAATATATAAATTATAAGAAAAAGAGTTAGACTATTAAACTAAAACCAGGTCAGTCGGTGACTATTCAATACAGTCTAGCTTAAGAAGCTTCAAAACCACTGATTGTCAGAAAATAGGTCAGCGATATATCTAAAAGAAAGCTGTGCCTGTGCATCTACTCTTCTTTCATACTCCAAAACAGACTATCCAGACAGACAGTCCAACCGACACAGCAATCCTTAAATGATGCAAAAATTACAGCATTATTGAGCTGAGGCACTGGAATGAGATACAGAGACAGGAGGAGTTCCTCCTCGTCTTTCATCCCATAACTTTCTACCTTCCAGCCAAGTTGACAAGTTGTTCAGTGCCAGGAAATATTCTTTTCTTCCATGAGAAGATGACACATGTGAAGTCTTATCACAAGATGCCTCCTGTGGACTGCCACCACCACACGGATTTTGTGTTGTATGAGATCTACACATGTCATTTATGTCACCCTCCACTCGCTGCGTGCACAGATGCTAACATGAGATGTGAGAGAGTTCACACACAACTAATGGAGGTTGCACAAAGGACAAATTGAAAGTTTCATCTTCCATTTCTTGATCAGAATTCTTACTTAAGTCTGTCTTTAAGCTACAAAAACCTGAACTGTTGCAATTACTTAAAAACAAAGAAGCAAAATTCATTAAAAAAAAAAAATCCAGGAAAAGCAGAAGCTGCTCTATTTGGCTGTACTCACAAAGATTTTAGACTCATCAAAAAAAGTTTCAAGTATCTCATTTAGCAACTCGCACATCACAAAGAGGGAAGGACAATGGTTCACCGTATCTGTGATCCATCTTTACCAGCAAAGACTTCAAAACCAGTTGCCAGTTTTCTGCTCACGTGCTGTACATTGGGCCAAAAAACCCCTGATGGAGGACCTTCTGCCCACATTGCAAATGGTATATTCTAAATGGTGATACTCCACTGTACAACCACAAGCTTTTTCTCCCCAAAAAGGAATCAAATTCAAGCATATCAGCAGGACTCTTCAGCAACACAGAACTCCAAATAGACACAAGGCAAACCTGCGTCAACAAGAACCCTTTCCATACACAAAACTGATAATTTAGATGTACCCTGAGAGTGTCATCGTAATGTTTTATACCAACAAATACATCAAGTACACAGAGACACTTGCAAACTCTCGAAGTTTCTCCCTACACCAACGTACAAGTGAAAGAGCGTTCATCAGCTGCAGAAGTGTTCCTGAAGTTCTACCAAGCAATACATTTCTGAACCCACTCAAAATACATAAACACGTATATAAGAGATTAGTTCAGAAGCAAGGGCTATCTAGTTAAAACAATATTGTTTATATACCTCCCAGGAGGACTCCATACTTCTACCAGTCTGAAAATAGTTGATTCTAATGACCAGCTTAATTCACAGGATGTTGTTATACAATACACAGTTCTTTCAGCTCCTCTAACTCCAGTTATGCAATTTTTACTATTATTCTTAATACTGAATTTGAACACCTTTCAAAACATTCTAAGAAGTAGGCAAGCTACTTTCATTTGGTATGACATACCTTTTAGATTAACATGCCACCAAAATCTTAAAGAACAATTATTTTTTAAAAAAAATGCTTAAAATTACATTTTAACTTTAACTACACGACAGAAACAGATGTATTGCACACTACAATGGTCACTAGAAATTTGATTCCCAACTATTAATTACCCTAAAAAAAGAAGTTATGGTATGCTTAGGAAGACTCAAAGTTATTTCCGAATTAAACACCAACACCACCCCTGCCCTGCCCCCCGTTTCTAGAGTAGCACAAAGCATTATTTATCTCTTCTTTACTCAATTTTATCTAATAAAATAAAAATTAAATTAAAAAATCAAAAGTGCACCAGACACCAAAAATATAACTCTAAGAACTGCAGGATGCTTAAAGATTTGAGAGAGGGCAAAAAATGAAGGCAAAACATTCTTAACATAGTGCTTTCATTATTAAAAATACAGTTTAACTGGGTGCAGCATATTTTTGTATAAGGAAACAAACTGCTTGTAAAACAAATTGAAAATAGACGGTTTTCAAATCTTGACCGAAACTCTCCAGACAAATCAGGCAAACCATTCAACACTACCTCCTCTCAACACTGGCTATACAAAGGCTTAATTCCATTCCTTCCATGTATAACAGAGTCTGGGCAGACTTCAGTGGGATTTGCAATTGCAATTGAAAAAACACATTCACAATTTCCAGAATGTAGTCAAGATGGCACTAACAAAATTGGTATTTTTGCCATTCTCTGAAATTAAAATCTTGGCACAGATGAAGTTTCTTGTCTTCTATTCCCAGGCAGCTGTTAGACTATAAATTTAAATCTGCAAATACATTCAAACTTATATTCAGGAAAGAAAGGAAGTCATTTAAGAAACACTATAAGTAAAGACTAGATAGAGTCATCTAGGAAATATCCCAGTTTCCCAAGAAGCTGAAGTTACAAAAACGGAGCTTTCAAATCAACAGTCAGCATCGTAGTACCCATGGAACAGGAGGAGAAGAGGTAAAAATAACAGTAGGACTTCTGGACACAGGAGCAGAAAGTTACAGTACCATCCAAGAACCCCGAGGCTGCAAGTTCACCCTGGGTATCTGAATGGCCTGGTCGGGTTAGGGATGCTGAACCAGTTGCCAAGAGTGCATAGCTCGTTGTGTCTAAGAACAGTTCTCTAAACAGACACTCAAATATATTACAGACTGTAATGTGAGTTTTATTTCCGCTGTCTGGTGGGAGCGTAACACCAACCATATGGATAGACTGCATCCTCCTAAATATTTTCAATACACACTTGCAATTAATAGACAAGAAGCTTCAAAACCTAGAACTGATGCAAATTCTCCCCTCCCTTCTTGGGGCTAATCCTAATAGATAGTAAGTGATGACTTCACACTTACTTTGAGATCAAAGTGATTTGTTAAATTAAAATGCTTTCTTGCTGTCTCGTGTCCTTACTAAACTTAGGGACTATACAGTTTAGAACACTTTGTATTTAGTAACACATACACAGGGAGTTTATAGAATAAATGTTTTCCTCCCTGTTTTTAAATCTCAGGATCTTTGCTTTTAAAATAAATTTTAAAGTATTGAAAAACTTGTGCAGAAAATAAAAGGATTTCACAAATTGAAAAGGACAAGTTTTCTCTTGATAGTCAAACAGTTATGATGTAAAGCGGTCTCATTAAATCATAAGTACTTTAACCTTTTCTTGAAAGAACTGGAAGATTTAAAGATTTATAAAGAAATTTTGCCTAAACTAGGAAATGACTCATATTTGACATGTATTGAAATGATAATGCTGATTTCAATAGGCACTCTAAGAGCATTTTACTCCCAGGAGAGTAATTCAGTCACGGTTACCTCTCTGCATTTAGATTTTAAACTTACTTTCTAAAGCTTTTAATGTTCTATAGTCTGCCAAAACATGGCAGAGTTACATAGATATGATCAGGCAAAATAAAGGCTAGTAAAAAGACTATTTTTATAATTGCAGACACTAAATATGAAACAAAAACATCAATCTGACATGTTCTCAAATAATCCGGTTTCAGCAGCCTTGGCTGTATCTGCAAATTCATGTTTAAATTCCACTCCTCTTAATTGGTTAAATAAATTCTGAAGTATCAAAGGGAAAGTGACTCTTAGCAGTGAAAAGGAAAAAGAAAATACACAATGGAGATGCTGTTACTAAGTGGTATAAATCTGATATTGGTTTCACTTTGCAGAGACAGTACGATTGGCCTTAATTATGTATTGCTATGCTTTCAAATCTTTTATTTCTTTAAAAGTTAAAATTTTAAGACACCGCTTTTTCTGAGGTTTCACTTCAGAATGTATATCAGACTCTTTTAAGTTAAGGTTATATATCTTTTATTCCACTGTGTACCTTCAGAGTTTCTACTAATATACACCTAAAAATATACAGTGAAAAATACCACTAAATCAAGATCAAACACACAGAAGGATCCTAAAACTTTCAGAAGCCTGAAGGACTTAATCCTCACCAACTGAAATCAACCAGAATATCAGCAGTAATTTCAAGGAAACTGGATTCCCAATTTCCAGCTGTATAAAGAAAACAAAACAAAAAACACCAAACAAAACTGTTTGAAACTGCAAAATGAAAAAATAACTTCCTTTACAAATCATAAGCAGTAGAAAATAAAGGTAGACATCATGAGAGAAAAGAAGTCATATTAATCGAAAAGCATGAAAATAATTGTCAAAATTCACTTTTGTTGAAAATCCACTTCAACCTAGCTCAGCAGATCTTTTCAAGTTTGACTTTTCTCAAATGTTTACTGGGTATAAAAGAGCAAAGAAATGAATAGCCAATAGCGCTGTCAGCAATTGAATGCATATTAACAAGGCTGCAAATACTATTAAAAAGCATGAAGTCAGTCATAGACTGATGCCATCTTGTCTCAAGTAGCTTTTTCAACAGTCCATTCCAAAACGATTAATGAACCGTGTTCACCATCCTGCTGGCAGTGGCTGTTACAGTAATATTACAGAGAAAACGAATAAAAAGAAGAAAAATCCCATAGTCCACCCCATAACTATGGATTGATATGAATTACCATCTTCTCCTACTTCAGCAATTTTCTAATGATTACCTACTTAGCAAAAAATGTTGCGAGGAATTTTGAGTATACTACTTTGCATTTTGTAACACCAATTTTTTTTCATGCCAGTTCCTCTAGTCTTTCCGGTCATGTCATTCTTTCTGTACGACATCTCTTTCAGATTATGTCTGTTATCAGCTAGTATTAATGATACACTCTTAATATATCTGCCAAGATCATTAACAAAAATGTACCACAAGGCTGGTGTCCAAAGACATTCTCACGCAATTCAACAGGGTTTTTGCCTCCCCTCTCCCCAGGATTATAAGCAAGTTCCTTTGAGCAGTATCTATTGCCAACCCTTCCCATGAGCATTCCCTTTGACCCTACAACTTCTTATAGGTTGTCATATCAATGCTAAACTGAACTCCAGATAGAGGAAATCTGACACATTTACTTTGCTTGAAAATCAGCTTTCTCATCAAAAAAAAGCTAAGAGGTTAGACAGTGATGAGCTATCTATAGTAAATCCATGCTGCATTTTATCCCCTTTTTCATTTAGCTCCACATCTTTATCTATTTCTTCAAAGATCTTTTCTAAATCCTCATATGCCACTGTGTCAAGACAAATAGGTCTGCATTTCCAAAATCCATTCTCCTTCCTCTTGATGTGGGCTTTGGCTGGGATGGAGTTAAATTTTTTTCACAACACCCTGGATGGTGCTGTGTTCCAAATTTGTGGTTAAAACAGTACTGATAAACTCTAACATTTTAGTTATTGCTGAAGAGAGCTTGCCCATTGTCAAGCCTTTCTCTTTTTCCACACTGACTCCCCATCCCACCTCAGTAGTAAGGCAGGCTTGGGCCAAGAAAGTAGGAAAGGAGACAGCTGGGACAAAGGGATATTCCATACTATATAATCTCATGCTTAGGAATAAAAACTGGGGTAGAAGAAGGAATTCGAGGAGACAGGGGTTTTACTTCCAAGGTGACCTGCTGCTAAGAAACTGGCTAGGCAGCGGTCTGCTTGTGGGAGGTGGTGAGTGACTGCCTTAACACCATGTGTCCCCTTCCCAGATCCCTTTCCTTCATTAGTTTTTCCTCACTTTTGCTATTGCTATTGTCTCCCCTGTTCCACTGGCAGGGGTGAGGAGAGCTCAGGTGCCCATGGCTGACATCAACAAATGACACTTTTCCTAAATATAAGCATTACAGCTGCACCTCTGACTGTAGATTTACATAGAGTATCTTTTTGTCAAAGGATTTTATGTACCAGTTCTTTCAGAATTTTTGGACGATGACCATCTGATTGCAGCTGCACATAAACAATAAGCTTGAAAATTCTTGATTCTACCTCTTTATGATCACTTTTGTTTCCATATGTTAATTTCTGTTACCCGGGTTGGGTTTGCTCTGTGACTCCTGGTATTAAAAACAGAAGCAAAGTATTTATTTATTCTGGGGACCCTACTCAAATCATCCTTAATTTCAAGCACACTTCCACTGTACACAGCTCTTGCTTCCTTACACAAAAAAAAAAAAAAAAAACAAAAAAAAACAAAAAACTTTTTACTATTTGAAATCTTTATTCAGATCAATATCTTTATAGTTCTAGTTCTATTCCTACATAGCATTCTCTGAATTTTCTTCCCCATTTCCCAGTGCTCACACACTCTGCCATCTTTAACTGGACTCAGCTTACCTTGTTCTATTAAAATTGTTCTCTTTGTTTGTTCTTTGAAACCCAAAAGTGTACTTAAAGAACCAAAGAACTGTTTGCTATTTCATCTGACTCTAGTTATGAATGCTCATCATTATTCTTGAGACCTACATCTCTGATAATGCCCTCATCACTTAACAAAGTTGGTATATCCAGACTCTCTGCTTCAGCAGCTACTTGATGAAGAAACCTTTCATGCAGAACATACAGGAATGTTAGGCCCTGCTTTTGTTAGTAGAACTTGAATTTCCCAGCTATGAACTGGAAAATAAGTCTCTGCAATGACACAGTTCTTAATAGTAGTTCCCTCTAACGAATTACACATCTAAATCCAAAACCAAGGATTTAAATTCCTAGATTACCTCAGCAGAATTAATTTACTAGCTTTCTCTTTCCCTAGAATTATTTTATTCCAAAGAAATTATTTTCAATCTGTGCTGTCCTTTCTTCTTTCCTTCCTTCTTATCATTTAATTACTATTTGGTGCTATTCCACCATTTAGCATTGACTGTCATCATTTCTGAGTAGGCAATGCACTTACACCTGAATTCCAAACATATCTGCAATCCTACCATATTTTTTCTTCTCTCTAAATTCACTGTCACATCTGTAACCAATACTTCACACTCCTCTGTCACGGTGTCTGTAGCCTAGCATCTGTGTACAAGTATTTCAGTTTTTCCCACTGACCACACCAACTCCCCTGTTTGCAGGCCCCCAGCTCCTACTGACTGTTTGGCTTACAGACCTTCGGCCTAAATCAGTATCATACATATCATTATCACATACTACTACTGTCTGAAGATGTAGACACTTCCATATGTACGTTACTTTTGTGTATTTTTGTATGGTCTCTCTCATATTCTCATTTTGCATTTATTTCTCCGTTTACAATGGACAGTTGCTAAAAGAAAACCAAAACAAACAAAAAATCCAAACCTTTGCCTAACATTTCATAGCCAGTCCTAGGGCTAAATGGATCATGATGCAGCCACTATCACCTTTGATGGAAAGCTGAATCCTACAATACCACAAAGCACAGACCATAAGGTTCTACCCTGAGCTCAGAAACTTAGGAAAGGTATTAAGCCTGCAGTTCCTTTTAGGGTCTAGAAGCTACGCCTCTTTACTCCTGCTATGAATAGAATAACTTTCCTCGGAGAAACAAAGGACCAGATTCTACAGGGTGCTTCAGTTTTCTTTGCAATATAATTCAAGATATGTGTGTGTAATTAACCAGCCCTTTCACTCTTCACTTGGCTATCGCAGGCTTTAGCAATTTCTGAGGCTAGTACAAAACGCAGCTGACAGCAACAGCAGTAATATAGCACCCTTGAGTGTTTGAAGTGTAAAGTTCATTAGTTCTACCTTAAGGTCACTCTTCTAATCCAACAGCCCAAATCTTATTTGCACTACCATGCTGTTACCCTGGAAAAAAGAAAACTGCAAAAAAATAAAGACATCAGCTTAGATACTTCTTACAAGTGACAAGATCAGCCAGAAAAAATCAAAATCACAGTCAATACCTTTTAGCAAGTTTCAAGAAAGCACCAAAACTATCCCTGATTGTGCTGTAGACCAAATGAAATTTAATAGAACGGATAAAGGAAATGAAGGAAGAAGAAGATAAACATTTCAATACCTATAATTGTGTTTTATAATTATTAGTTGAACTTGGCTTACAAATAGAATTTACTAGGGTGTCTGTTGGGAATTACAAGACGTGCAAACAACTGAATTTTAATTTATTCTGTGTTTGTTTACTGATTTTGGTACATACAGTCTAAATTTTAACAAACTCAATTTTGCTTTATCCTCAGTGGATATTTGTACACTTATTAAAAAGTTATGTCAACAGAAGACTCTTAGAATACAGGGATTGTGCTCTAACAATTCTGCATCATAGTTTTAAAATAAGAGGTAATAGCTCTGTAACTTACTACTTTGGCTGATCCTGCACCAACTCACACATTTACTTATGTGCATTGTAAGAAGATTTTAAAATTAAACGGGACACACCTCTGTAAAATAAGTACATTAGCATGTATAAATCAAGATGACATTCTCTTTTTTAGGAAATAATCTGAGACCCAAGACTAATTGGTAATATTAGATATAAGTAGCTTTTCTTCACCTCACATACTCATGATCTTAAAGGTGAGAATTTTCAGCCTTGTTCAGTCTTCTCGTTCAGAAGAATGGGAACAGCAGTTCTTTCCAGTGCTAAATCAGCAATTGCCTCAAAATGAGCTCTCAAATTAAGATTCTTACCTACAAGACTCAAGAGTTATCATTTACATCCCCCAATTTATTCTTTTATATTTATACAGTTATACCATTCTCACACAAATGTTGTATTTCAACAAATATTAAATAGTTTTTATTTTACTTACCTGCACACTAAGATGAATCCATTTCTTCACAAGAATTCTCCCCAGTGTCATTACTTTTATTGGTGGCTGCAAACCATTTACTGTGCGATAATAAAACATGGTCTCTTTCTCAGAGATTGTGAGTTTGAACACAGTCTGCCCATCAATAGCCTTTTCTATCACACACCTTTGGAAATAACCAAGAAAAACAACATAAGGTCAGAGGCACACACATATACACATTCTTGCCAAGGTGCTATCCTGTAAAGTGATGCTAACCAGAACGTATTAAAATAAACATTAAAAATACAGCTCTTGAGAAGATGCTCAGTGACAGTGAAAGTCACAGGATGTACTAAGTGTAAAGAACTTTAGCAAAGATAGCTTCTGTCTTGTCTGTAAGGGTTTTGGGTTATTTGAGGGTTTTGGTGAGGGTTTTTGGTTGCCTGTTTGCTTGCTTGCTTTGGGGTTTTTCTCATGTGTAGTGTGTCCAGCTCCAGTTCTCCTTTCTTCATGTTCCATGACAGAAACCACAACGACTGGCAAGCAGTGTGCAGGTCTCTGCTGCACTCTTCATACAAAGCTGTACAACTCAGCACATCATGTGGAGGCACTTAGATTTTCCTTAGTCTAACTAGGCAAATGTAATATAACCACAAAAAGCAGTACAGATTATGTGCTTTCGAAATAAGGCTTCCATCTTTCCACCAAATCTGTCCAGGTAAGGCAGCAATGACACCAGTTTACCTTACACTCTCCCTTTAGCACAGCCTTTCTTTAACCTGAGCAACTAGAGCACAGCAAGGACAATATCCAGCCACTCATTAGGATTTCCCCCCCCAAAAAAGAACTTCCATCAACAGCAAATGCAACAATAACATGTAAAATACAAAGAATATAATCCACAGCAACCCATTCTGCATTTCTAAGTAGTGAAATATTTTTTACCAATCAAATCACCATGATCTCAATGGTCCTGAGAAAGCATAGGCTATATATGCTTGTGCAACAACTATGTATTTTATTAAGGTAATCATCAGTACAAGAAAAATTATAAAGTTCTACCCTTCCCATTTCAGCTGCTTGAGAAATACAGCCCTCAATTTAGTGACCCATGAAAAGTCAAGTATTTTAACAGTTACACCAGACAAAATTAGTGCACTAAGTCACAAGAGAGAAGCATATAAAATTTGTATGAGATTGGGATTTACTTACACATATGTCAGGGGGAAAAAATAATAATAAAAAAAAAAATCCTATCTACTGATAAGGGTCTTCATCTACCTTGCATTTATAAAAGTATCCAAAAGGTTGGTTTTTGATACTCTCATTATTCACTAATTCACCTTTAAATCTAAGAGAAAAATTAATTGAGAAAAATTAATTCATCTTAACTATTTTAGCCTGCTGGAATGTTGTCAATTAAACACCTTGCAAAATGCAGACTTCTGTTTTCCCAACCCCACTAAAACCACATTTCTTAATAAATTGTCCACTGGTCTTTTCAATATTTTGTTTGCTTGTAAACATGCTAGTTTTGTTAGATAATAAATGTGAAGGAAGGCTCAGCTAAGTAGCAAAATATTTAGGAACTGGATTTACCCAGTTCCTGGATAAACAATAATTGGATAATCCAGGTTTTTGTTTATTTTAGTTATCTAAAACAAACATCCCCACATTGTTTTTATCCCCTAAGGTGTCATGACTTTAAGAAGGGAAGTGACCTTGATGTACATCACTTTGAAAACTGGAAAGAACAAATGTGAATTGTGACTTACTAGTAAAAGAGAAAAATCAAGAGGGAGAGAAGAGGGAAGGAAAAAGAAAAAAAAAAGGAAAAAGAAAAAAACAAACTAGTGCTAACATAGGTGAAATAGGTAGAAGCATTACTTCTGACTCTCAGTTCCATTCCAGCCATGATTATAGAGAGAAGCCACTGTTCTCTGTGAAGTTTTCAACTTCTGGTAACCTGTAGTCTCACAGAGCCAATTCCTAACTATATATATCTCAATGGTGGGTCTGGAGGAGAAAAAAGCAAATAACACAAATCTGCTCAGTCAGCTTCAAAGAGAAAAATATTCTAGAGAATCTAACATGGCTGCACTGGTGATCCCCACTCACCAACTGGAGCCCTTGTAAATGGGAACATCTGCACTGGTTCAAATCAGATGAATGGTATCTTAAGGCAAATACCCCTTCCAGTCTAATTCCTAATGTAAAACATCTGAATGGATACAAAGTAATAGGATATTATTTTAGTCCCTTAGATAAATAAAGTTAAAAAAATATATGTGCTACCCACTCCACAATTGGGCAACTCCTGCTGATCTTTTCGCATGTAATCCGGATCTCACCTCATTTCCCACCCACCTCGTGTCCTCTGGTCATCTAACTTCCAGTTACTCCAGTTGACACTACATTGACATAAGCTGCCTGTAATGATTACTCATACATGCTAAGCTTCTACTCATATTCTTATCCTATTCCATTGTGAAGGGTTATCATCATACACAGTTTCCTATATTTTGCTAAGACTTACATACAGGCTATGCACAGGCTTACTGAGAGCAATTATATTAACTGATGAGTACATGCAGCAAGAGAGGAAGCATGAGGAAAGAATGAAATTCAGGGGCAAGAACTCTGCTCACTTACTGCACTTACTGCCTAAAGGCAAAGTAAATTTAAAGACTGGCGTACAAATGTCAGTGCTTTCTTCACTACTCTCTTGCTTTTCTTCAGTATTTCCAACATGCAAGGACTTAAAAGCACACCTACAAATATCTCCACTATACATCTTAGAAGAACACTAGGGCTTCAAATAAATCCATAAAATCAGTCAGGTGACTTTCCTCTCTTCTTGTAGCAAAGTGTATTCTTTTCAGATTCACATAAGAAAAGCTGGTATACGAAACTGATGAAGAAAATTCCTGGTGTCTCTGCTTACCCACATATATTTCATCACAGTCTTTAACGAGCCTTCAGACCTTGGATCCTCACATCTCTCTCTCATTTCAACTAGCACAGTAACTTCTAACAGAAAAATCCTGCTATTCTCTTACATGGCTACATGCATAACAGAAATGTCACAGGATGTAATGGGATACTATGCAGGAACAGTCCTAGATTCTTTCCTTAAGCACACTCTCACAGCCAGACCACATAAAATTTAGCACAAAAACACACCGTATGACATGTCCAAAACACATGGGTCTGCTGTACCTGATGTAAGAGCACTTTGCTAGTAAAAAAAATTAGCTTGCTAAACTTTCAATCATTCTACTGGTAAAATGAGTGGCTCATTCTGGCTGATTTTCCTAGTCCTTTGGTGGCAGCACAAAAACTTTGATAGAATGCATCCCAGTTCCGTGAAGTTCCTCAGTTGTGATAATGGAGTTTAAAAGGTCTCACAAATGACATGTAACAGGGACGATTCCCCATCAGGGACTGCAAAATGTAGGACAACTGGTAAGTCAAACTCCATCTGCCAACCTGAAGGACTCACTAAACCAATATAATAAAAGGGAAAGCATCTTAGTTTGCTGGTAAATTATTTCTCGTTTGTAAGATGCCTTCTTAGTCGAGCTTCAGTGGCTATACATGTGTAACTACTGTTCCACCACAACTGGAACTCTGTATTCTTTTTATGAAGAAAAAAAAATTAAAACACTTCTTTCTGTGAACAGTGGGAAAAAAAAGCATGTGGACAGTGACATATCATCCTGACCACTGGAAAAACTGCTGTCCAACTTCAACTTCCAGGCCTAAGCTTCACCCCTGTCATTTCTACACGTTGAGTAGCAGCAATCTCACAAGGCAGAAGAATGAAGTCATCTATTATAAAAATTGAATAAAAACATTTAAAGTTATCTAAAAAACCCACTGAACAGGAATATACACATTGTGTAGTTATTTAAACAGTAGCAATTGAAAATTAATCTTTTACGCTAGTCCATGGATTTATCAGTCATTCTAGAGTCTGGTTCTCTTCAGAGAACTTAATCATTTTAACCTAAGGACATTGTTTTAGGCTCCATGCATCAAAAGCCTACGCCACTGATAAAGAAGTTTCACAGATCTCACTCAACACATCACTGCAACAGCTTGCTTGGAAATTAGCAGGACGTTTCTGCTTCAAGGTAGGCATGTGCTCTGCTGAACAAGACTCTGATATGCCCACATGTGTGTGAACATGAACTCATGACATAGGACAATACCAGGAATGGACTCTCTGAAATTCAAGATTCAACCATTACTTAGAAAATGCTGCCTGTAAAAGAAATGAAGGCCAAAGCTGCAGAGACACCTTTAAACATATCACCGTCTGAGCTGATCTAACTTTAACTCAAACTATACTCAGTTTTGCTCTGCAGATCTCATTTATTTCCCCTCCATAGCCACAAATTCTATAGTTAGGTTGGTTTTTTTTAAAGGTAATTATCGTTGCATAAAACAGACTATAATTTTACATGACAAATTTAGATATTTCTGTTGTCTCTGGTGATTTTCATACTCCTAGAAAAGTTACTATTTCCCAGCAGCATGCAAAATAAGTATCAAGAATGCCTCAGAGCATGTTACTAGCTTCATTCTAAGAATAAGTTAGGAACACAAGTACAAAACCATTTGTGACTTATACTCTGAAGGAGCATACTATACTTTTTGTGTGCTTTATTTTTTAAAGAGGATCTGCATAGCAAAGGTAAGAAAGAGTAGGAGCCTCTGCATTTTGTGATAGATGAAAGGAACCTTTTTTGCAAGATCTGGGACGCATTTGTCAAAATGCAGGTTTGCCACTACAGTAAATTAAGGCCCAGTCAAGCCCAGTCACTTGTAACAGCAATACTTCCTGAAAATGCAGCATGTAGGCAAACAGGAGAGGGAGCACACCTAGCCACCTCTATTTTGTGAACACCTAGTGAAACTTCACTAGCAGTTTGAATAGTGGAATCAGTTGTTATCGTAGCAGCGCAATCTCCCGCTCAGGCAGCATTCCCCAGATCTTCCAGAAAAAACTACTACCTTTTTTCTGTGGCTCTTCAAAGATTCGTTTTGGTAGCTTTCCTTGTTTGTTTTTAAGACATAAACTTGTGCTGGAGGATTCCTAATATTTATTTTTTTTTTCCATCATGAAAGCAGCAACAGCACAACCCTCTGATGACGTAATTTTCCTGCAGCTTTTAGAAGCAATGTGAATTACAAATACAAATTTCTATTTTTGAGAATAGACCTCCACACTATGTATGAACAGTTCCCACTGAAAGCAATTGGACTATCATCTGAGTCAATGCCACTGAAACTGAAGCTACTTGTCTTGACATCTGTGAAGACCCCAACCTAAATACAGCTTTAAAAACGTCACAGTTTCTCACTGCAACGTTTAAAAATTTAACTAGCTTGCTAATAATGACTGTGCCTACAACGATCAATTTTTTTAAGAGCACCAGGAAAGTAAACACCTTCAATACTACTTACATTACACCTTCTTGCTCAGGTTTCAACCATACAGTTAACGTAAATGAAGCTGCAAGCCTTGGAAAACGGGGAGTAGAAAAGCAATCCTTGTGATTATGAAAAATAAAACTGGAAGCATTGCTGAAAGACCCTGGATGCAAGTTCCTTTTGTCCTCTGTGATGCAGGTACCGAGGCCTTCTGAAAGAAGTGGTTTGTAGGACGAAGGGGATGACCTGTATGGACATTCCTGAACACAAAACCTCTGAGTGCAGGATATAATACTTTGAACAGCTACTGAGCTATGACAAAAAGTACTTCGGTCTGGCAGCCCACAGGTGGCTTGAGTTGGCACAATTGACACGTTCTTGAAAGCTCCCACATTTTCAAGCCTAGGGAAATGTCCCTGAGAGCTGACCAACACAAAGGAGTCATAATAAGTTAAGATGAATGTTTCAATAGCATGAAACAAGAAACGACACCTCAAGGAAAGAGCCCAGCAATTCATGTTTACAAAAAAGCTCCTCCTGATTAAAGCATTTGTAAATAAATAATGATGTCCATGTCGGTAGCAATGTCCTCAGGTGGCGTGCTTTAAGAGTTTATGTAGCATTTCATCCTCAAAACGCTCATGCAAGGGCTCCGTCGCAAGGGACATCTATGTCTTCTGGCCAGCGAAATGCACATGGGTGACAGCCGGGATCTGCAAACCACAGAAAACAGACACAGTCCGTAGGAGGAACATGCTCTTTCGCACCAACAGAGGTGATGATGCTCTGCTAGGGATTTTAAGGGTTTGAACTCTTCTCCTAAACTGCGGCTAGCAGGCCCACCTGCAAGCCTTTGCTGGCTACGCCTGAGACATCTGTGAGCCAGGGCACGGGATTAGGCCGAGTCGAGGGCGCACACGCTCATGGCCGAGCGCAGATTATCCCGGATCCGTCGCGTCACACACGGCCGACACTCGGCTCTGCGTGTCACGGCGAGGAGCACGGGACACGGCAGCTCACCGGGGCACGCCACTTCGGCCTCCTAAAGTCCTTCCCGAGGGTTTCGAGCGAGTTGCTTGGACCTCACGCTCAGAGCCCCCCGGCGCTTACCTCAGCCTCGCACCGCTCCCTGGGAGCTGCCGGGCGCCGTCCCCACCGCGCTTATTTCGGGACACCCCCCTGCTCCCAGGGGTGCCAGCGAGCGGGAGCGGCGGCCGGACCCTCTCCGGCCGTGTTATCAGTCGTCCCCTCGTGCCTTACCCCGCCGCCCACTCCTCTCAGCGCTCGGCAAAGCTGATTAAAAAAACCACGTTCCCCATCTGTCCCGTGTGGAGCTTTTCTAACAGCGAGCGCCTGCGCTGGGGCGCACGGCCGGGCCGGGCCGGGGCCAAGGCCAGGGCCGGGGCAGGCGGAGGACGATGGATGAGTTGAAGCACCGCCGCTCACGGCTCCCCGGANCGCTCCCCGCGGCAACGCCGCCGCCGTCGCCCGGCAACGCCGCGGCCCCGCCCCGCCCCCGCCGCGCTTTAAAGCGGCCGCGGCGGCAGCCCCGGGCGTCTCCGTGGGAGATCCCCGGGAAAAAGAGCGAGGGGAGAGCCTCTGTGACGCGCGGGAACGAGCGTGGGAGTCTGGGGTCAGAGGAGCACGGAGCAGAGCAGGGCTCTGCAGTGCTGCGCTTTCCACAGCAAAAATAAGTGCGATGGAGACGCACCGTCCGGACCTTCAGGCGCGTTTTCGTGAAACGCGTTTCTCCTTTTGGTGCAGCTACGCACAGCAGGCACAAACAAGCTGCGAAGCTTGTCGTCAGTGAGCTGAGCGTGAGCTACAGCGGGTTGTTTACGTGTGTTTCTGGACAGAGAAGCACCAATTAATACTTCCCCCGAAGGTATATGAAGCATCTATAAATTTTATCTTTACTATGGAAGTTACACGAGCTGCAACCTGGCTGGTATCTTGCCCTGTAATTTAGTTGAAATTGCCTCCAGTAACTCGTTACCTTTGCATGTTTGGACTTTTACTGGCTACATTCTTTGGCAACATACACAACTGCTAAGAAATCATTCTCTGTCGTAACTATTAATGCATTTTAACAAGCCCGTCATGCCATATCAAACAAGCTCCTTGACCATTCCTGGAACGTCTCTGCTTTAATACAGATCTTCTTCCTAAGGTCATGAAAGATAAATAGTAATTCCTGCTGAAGTGTTCTCAGTCACTTTGCAGTGTTTTCATGTTCTGGTCGTCATTCAGCGTGGTAGCTCTGTTGTCAGAATTACATGCCCTAAAGTATTCAAATGTAAAGAACTTTGTTTACCGCAGAAGGGCTGGGGGGAAAACATTTGTCTGAGGCATGGTGCAACAACTCAGCCCGTGACGCATTTCTGGATAAATACAGTTAGACCACGTGCTACCACGATACCATCAACAGTGCAATGGTCAGAGATGCTGCACATCAAGAACAAACCAGGTCTTACAGAACATAGTGGAGAGAGAACAGACAGAAAACAACATAGCTAATATCTGAGATTTTATAACTACCATCTCAGGATATCAAACGATGGAAACAATTGTAAGTCATAGAGCATGCACCTGACAAAGGTGGGAACTTGCCAAGTGGCCAAGGACACCAGACTGACTTGTGTGTATTTCTTAGTATTCCTGAAATATTAAAAAAATCAGATTTGGCTCAGTGCCACTCCTCTCCAGCAACTGGCAAAGATTGCTCCAGCTTTCCTTGCAGATCTAATAGGTGTCCAAAATGAAAATGAGGGTACATTCACGAAAAAAATGTACTTTCTGGTATATTCTGCAAATACCTGGCCACCTCACCACCTCCCATTATCTTCCAATAATGCTCACTTTGGCAAAATGGCCCTGACTCATGTCATACCCTCTATTCCCAAAAATAACCATCAAAGATCAAAATTTCCCCCTTTGCATATTTCATCCAAATATGAAGACAGTAGTACAAACCTTGCAAAACCACACTGCAGGCCAGCAGCACAATTAGCCAGGTCAAGGATCACTACCTCTTTGTTCATCGGGAGTATAATGAATAAGCTACCTCAAGAAGGTTAAGAGATGAGAAATCATCCCAAAGCAAACCTGAGAGTGATTTTGCAGGAAATATGGATCCTGTTCGCAAGAGTGTTTTGAAGGCCCTTTAATGTACATATATGAAAATGGGGAATCCTATCAGGCAAGAAAGTGTGCTAGTAGTCTGCAATGAATTTTCATGAAGAATTCATTATGCCCATTTAACAGAATTAGAATTGTGGCACAAGAAAAGGGACCTAATTTGAGTGCTTCAAGCTTTTAGTTACAACTGTCCATCCCATCAGAAAAGAAAGCCTTCATTAGTCACTGGGGTGCTCTGAGAAACACCGATACCATTGGAGGATCTGACCTGCATCAGAAAGTTGTGACATAACTGGGCACCTGAACCTAATGATTCAACACTGGATCCATGGCAGATCACATCATCTGAAAAAAAAGCTTTCCATAGCAGCTGCTTTCTTAACCCATGGATAGCAGTTTCAGGACACACTGAGGTTCTAGAAGGTCAGGACATGTTGCTGGGGAAAAGGAACCATAAAACTTAGTTTGTTATACAGCAGTCTCTGCCTTGACTAGAAAATTTTGAAGACCATGTGTCTAAAATTTGAATGCTCTGAAGCAAAAATTTTATACGAGAAGTCATCTTTCTAAAATCAAGTTGTAAGCCTTCAAAAAATACCTATTTGCATATGCTCAGTGGATCATCTTATTGGAGATGACAAAACCATAGGGACTAATTAAGGCTTGCCTTGTATGCAAACTAACACAGCCATTGCCAAACTTCGATGATCATCTGTTAGGAAGAAGGGAAAAAAAAAACAGAAAGAAGAATTAAGGGAATGCAGCAATGCACTTACTCAGAGCTCCAATATTACAAAGCTAGTGTGCACAAATAGTGCACAATTGCATGTATGTGTTTTATACTGATATAGTGCAATGCCAACTTATTAGTGACAAAGTCTTGACAACTCATTTGTTGATCAGTTTTACCTTGTCTTCTATCCACAGAGTTATGAAAAAATGCATAATTTTTAATTGTATTGTAAGCTTGCTGTTGTATCATGTTCTGAAAACACCTTACACCATATTAGCTTCTATTTGTGCAGTGTTGAGTAGTTGTATGCTATTTTTGCTATTGTGTGAAGTGACCTGTGTATACTAGCCCACACAGCATGACTTTCAAAGATCAAGCTGAAGTGTGCAATTCGAAATTCACTTTCAGTGAATATTCATAGAGACTTGCTTTTATGAGTGCTTTTTCTGGTAAAACTACACCATTTGAATATTTGCAGGAAATTAGCATAAAAGATCCATTTGCATTGCTGAGTCAATATGTATTTCAAATTTAACTGTCTAGCAAAATTATTTTTTCCAGTATTTTGCAAGGAATAATAAAACTACAATGCAAGTACATTTTAATAGCTTGAGGGGAGTTGATCATGACAACCGAGAAATAATTAACAACTTATGTTTTAAAGGGGAGGAAATTCTGTGTAAGCCAGTGAAATAAATATTGGAGTAAAATTTCCTGAAAGCACAGGAGGAGGCGGCAAGTATTTTATAGAGCTGTTAAGAGCCTTTTAACAGCTTTAGAAGTACAGTACATCACACTGCTTATTTTAGCACCAAAAACTTTGTTACTAGAAAGGCAGAAACTAAAGAGTCTTTTAGGCAACAAGTTTTTCAGGCTTCCTTCACATGAAAAATCTGAGCTAGACTCTACATCTCCACATGGTAAATCCAGAGAAAGGAAACTTCTGCAAGGACTTCTTTACACATAATTTCTTTTCAAACACCATGATAGGTTGTAATAATGGTCTGTCCAAGCAGGAAAGGCCATCCTATACAGCTGGAGCACTTGGGCTCTCATAGTCCACCTTTCCTTTCCCTACAGCATATGTTATTTCCTCCACATCTTCTCCCACCCCATGCCATCATATGGTTTCCTACCAGTTCCCAGAACAAGACATGTCCAAGTAACAATTTCTCTTTTATTAGCCTGTTCTCAAAAAACCCCCAAACATTCTCCAGTGTATCCTCTGGCCTACAACCCTTTTAATATGTTATCTGTAATTAATCAATTATCTGTTTTCAACAACTTTCATCAACACCCTTCTCCAGACTCTCAGTCAAATCCCTTCTCCTACTCTTCATTTTCCTTCAGAGCTTCTGCTATACTCCCCTATTTCATGGCTGCCAGGAGGAGCAGTCAGCAAGCAAAAATCCTGTGAAGAGACTTATGCTTGAGACATGACAGAAGACAGTCCTGATTTCAAGTGTCAGACAGATTCACCAAAGATAACATTTCTTCTAAAAACTCTTCCCTTACATTCAGAGATGTCCTGTGGACTGCACCATACACCGTGACCATAATAATTTCCTCCTATAAATTTTTAATTTCTGCTTTTTCTTCCTGAAAATTACTATTTCACATTTCTCTAAATACTTCACCTATCTTTATATTATTTTTTATCAAAACCTCTGCATTTATGTCTTTCTCCTTCAGCTTCTAAATTCACTTCTATTTCACAGCCCCTCTGTTGTTTCTTGCAAATCACTGCAGGAAGTTAACTCCTATTTATCGTTCCCAAGGACATGCTCCTTCCACAAACATCTTCCTCCTATTTGCGCCTGTAAGGATCTGATTGCTTTTTTTTTTTCTTTTCAGACCAACTCTTCAGCAAGCATCAGGTCCCTCAAACCTTCATCTTCTGCCCTCAGAATCCTTAATTCAGACCAATTTCTTCTGCTGCTTTTCAATGTATCCCTCTCCTTCACAGCACAGACTCCTCATTAATTCTCTGACCTTTAGTTTTCCCTCTCTCTTCCTATTCACTTTCCCTTCCCTCTGAAAGCTTCCACCTGAACTCGCCTCAGTCCAAAGTTCTCCACAGTTTGTGGTAAATGCTTTTTCTTCTCAAGGGCCCTCTGTCTTCTGCGTGTCATGAGGGAGAGACCTGGAGGAAAAACTCCGGAGCCATAAACTGGTCATTGCTGTGCTTTGCCTAGCTGCTGGGGTAGCAGACCCAGTAACAGTGATGCAGACACTTCATTGTCTCCAGAGCAGAATCACATTACCCTTCTTTCCCGCATAGGACACATTCAGGTCTCCTCATGCCAGGAGTTGCAATTAAACACTTCCTGCTTTACCCATGAGATCCCCGATGAGCAGCAACGGCAAGACATAGGGGAGGAACTGCTGCTCCCCTCCACCCCCAGAGAGCTAAGAGGAAAACAAGTTGGGTGTAGGTTTGTTTTCTCTCCTTCCTCACCCTTCCTTATAGCTCACAGTGCAGTATTGCTTTCTCAAGTAATAATTAGCTCTTCAAATCATTTTCAGCAACCATTGAATTCAGGTCCTCTCTCCGCTTCAGACTGATACAGAGCAGGAACTTTACCATACCTACTGTTTCTCTCAAAGGTACCCCTGTTATATTATGTGCCATCTTTCAAAGGCATGCACAAGTCTCATGCTTTTCTTTAAAGTAGTGATCCCTCTGCTCCTGGTACCTCTTTTCTTCAAGAATAATTTTAAAACTGTTACATTCAAAGAGACAGCCGTCTCCCCAGAGCCACTGAGTTATGCTCGTTACACTTCCGCCTGTAAGTGAAACACATTAACATTATTCATCATCCTAACTTTGAGGTGTTCATTATTCCCAGTTATCTTTAACGACTGTTTCTGCTGTAACTGCATACACATTTTTGCATAAAGACATTTTGTGCACCTTAGTCTATACCATAAATCCTGAGGGGTATTAGCATGCACTGTAGGTTTTCATACTTTTCTAGAATTGTGGGATAAGTGTAGCTTATTTAAAAAAAAAAATAAAAGTGCATCCTTCTCGTAAAAAAATTCAGATTAAAGGAGGCTATCCAGAGAAGAAACAAAGCAGTCAGAAAATCAAAATTCTAATCAGAGCTCAGAAATGAGTAACTGCATGTCTGTGCCTTAGTTTCCTTATCTGCAAATCGAGAAGATTGATACTGACTTTAGCGAAGCACAATGACATGTGCAGGAAGGAACAAATTACCAAAGAATTATCAGGAGCAGTCAAATTTCTGAGTTTAACTGTCAAATGTCAAAACCAACCCTCTTTCGGAAGTTCAAGAAACTGCTTAACTTAGCAGTAAATCTAGCTTTAGCTATGAACAAAAAAGTCTACTGTTAAAAGCCAAAAATGGAAGTGTTATATGATGGCTGAATGCTCCAACAGACTGGTCCTGTGAAATGCTAGAGGGCAGTCAGTAGTTAGGATCCCATGGCACAAGAAAATTGATAGTAAGACCCTGCATCTTTATAAATTTTTCCTATATGATCAACTACAGTAGAAATAGGATTAATAACATGATAATATATACTAGTAGTCATAGCAAGAAATTATAGATTCCCTACTGCTGAAGATATTCTAAAGGAGAAAGACTAGAAATTCCTTCAAAGTGCTGGGTGACAGCACAGGGAAGCAGAGGAGCCTCCCATTGTAAGAGAAGTGATTGTAGAGAAACAGACCTTTTGTTGTTTTTCTGCACAAAACTCCCAGGGGAGTAGCTCTGTGAGGAAAGGTTGATTTAACTGCATTCTAGTTGAATAAATGTAAATCTAGAAAGCACGATAAGCAAGTCCAGTGGGAGATAAGGACACAGCATAGGAAGTATGTCAGGATAATCAGAGGGAAAGGGTGCCAGTAGAGGATGTAGCAGAACCAATCTAACAGCTGACTGCTGCCCAAATGGGCAGTCCCACTCCACCCAGAGGATTTAGCAGATTGAATCCACTCACCGAGCAGTCAAGAGAGTGCCAAAGTTGGGTACAAGGATATTGGCAAGAGCAGGATCACCCTTTCTAAATGCAGCAAGCTTTTAGATGGTCTCAGTCTGCTTTCAGAAAACACATTCCAAGCTGTGTATTTATTTGATCTTTAAAGTCTCCCTCCAAGGCCGGGGATAGTGGCAGTTTTTGAATCAGTTATATAGAGTGAGGCATAACTTTTCAGGACATCATGCTTCCTGGTGTCTTTCTCCCCGGAAGAAAAAGAGGGAAAGAGGCCCCAGAGAATTCAAAAACTACTAGCTAAGTCAAAGGATATCTAAATTAGTTACACCATTGATGGAAAAGGAAGGAGACTTCAGTCATGACACATTCTCCTTGTCTGTGCTCAGTCCACCTGTAATTACATGTATCTCCTTGACAAGGCCCAGCACATGATGACCAGAATCTTAAGATCATCAGAAAACAGAGCAAGATGGACAGAATGTCTGCGTAAGATAAATAGGACATCACTAAATAGACAAAATCATAGGAAAATGTGTTGGTTTTTCGTTTTTTTTTTGTGAGAGGCAGAATGACTTTGTGCCATTATAACTGTATTTCCATGACCATCCTAATGAATATGCACAAATGTTGGTGCAACTTTCATCAGGAGTATGCCAAAACGCAAGCAATTTGGTACAGCCACAGTCCTCTGTAAAATCTCTGAGGTAATGTAATTCCTAATATCCCAGTTTTCCTAAGGGAAGAGAAGCAAACTGTATGTGCATCAATATG
This sequence comes from Oxyruncus cristatus, assembly GCA_013399855.1. NCBI lineage: Eukaryota > Metazoa > Chordata > Aves > Passeriformes > Cotingidae > Oxyruncus > Oxyruncus cristatus. The sequence continues at coordinate 4,965,059 of VXAY01000172.1, forward strand.
CTTATACTGATACAGCTGAAGATGGGAATGCTTTGCTTTGGCTTTATCAGTATTGCTATAACAATGAAGCCTATGCATAAAGAGAATGTTCAAATAGCAGGCAATGGTCCCCTTGCACTTTGCACATAGTAGTGTGAAAATATATGTATGTATTTTAATCAAGCTAATTTGCTTAATACATTTTATAAATCTCATAATTATGAGATTTTTCTTGCAGAGTTGGTCTTGGGGCAATGAAAAATTATCAAGCTCAAGTGAGAAGTGCTAAATAGCTGGGGGTTCCTATAGCCTCAGCTACACATCCATAGTCTTAGACAGGGAGTGGACAGAGAAGTCTCATTCCATTAGGATAGTCTGCAAGGGAGAGTGACAGCTGCATTCACAGGAAAAGCCTCAAGACCAATGAGGACACATGACTTGGCCTGGGCCCAAGCAACACTGTTGAGGTTTAAATCCTCTCATTCAAGGACACCTTGACAAAAATCACGCAAACATCTATATTTATGCCTTTCGGCATTTGGATGTTTGGGATAGAGAAAAGTAATTACTGTCATCATCCACACACTTGATGTTAATTTTTAACACAAATTTTACCAAGTAACACTAAAGATACCAGCATATCAGCATAACATGAGGATGACAGTGTAAATGAGAAAGCAGCTTCATATTACAGTCCAGTTTTCAGGGCTAAGATGACCGCTAATGAATCACCTGATTTGCATATTTAAAAGGCACAGTTTACTTCCCAGTCATTAAAATAGATTCCAGAAGTCCCTTGAATACACACTACTTTTAGTAGTGTGAAGTAGTTAAAACTGCTTTCACAATTCATACAATTATTTTTGAAATAATCTTTACAAGTTCTCTACAAGAAGCAGTTGTCCACCAAAAAAAAACCCCAAAATAAAAAGAAAAGATTCTCTTTATTTTTTTTAGACTTACTCAAAATTAACTCAGTCGTATAAATGGCTGATGTGTACCTCATGGTTTGTATTCTAAGCATTTCACTGAACATCGATCCTTTTGACATTTCTGTTGTCTGCTTCAGAATTTTTCATCAGTTGAAATGACTTCCAGTTTTAAAATTATTTTAAATTTTGAAATTTATCCAATTATCCCCACAGCAATCCAGTGTTCATACAACTGGAAAAATTAACAAGTGTTTGAAAGTTTCGTGCGTAAGGCACTGTGTTTAGAAGAGAGCAAAATCTGACTTCAGTACTCCAACCTAGAAATAAATCTGTTACAAATGACAAATGACTTGTGATATTCCTTCCTACTTTCAGTTAGAGATAACAGACTCTTCAAAGTATAGAATTTTATGTTCTGTGAGCTTTTTCACCTATGTTTCAGCTTTTAGACTTGTTCACTAGTACCCATCCCAGCTATAGTTCTGATTTTTCCAGCCATCCTCTGAGAACTGAACTTTGATCTTTTGTAGAGGCTTACTAACTTCTCAAGAGAACTAGCAAAGACATCAGGGTTGAGATGTAGAGATGACAATTTGATGGTTCTTTTTACCTCTGACAGTTCATTAATTGTGGGCAGAGAGTGGATCACTTATATCTCATCATTTCCATTCTGCTGGGAAATTTTTTTCTTTAAATGAAAAGAAATATACATAAGTGATTTTAGGATAGGCATAAGTTTTTACGATTATTCTTGCAACGAAAAGCCATACCATCAAAATTTGTTGCCAGCTTTTAATTGTCTTGTAGCAGTTGGGCTCTATGTAGAGTTTCCTACTTTGATATTGCCCCAAATAAGGTGTAAAGTAAACTGAAGTTTGTGGGTTGTTTTTTTGGTGTTTGGTTTTTTTTTTTTTGGGGGGGGGGGGAATGCCAAGGACAAGAATGTTTTGGGACTACAGAAATACTGATATTTAGTCATATTGGTGAAAGTACNGTTTGTTTTTTTTTTGTGTTTTTTTTTTTTTTTTTTTTGGGGGGGGGGGTGAATGCCAAGGACAAGAATGTTTTGGGACTACAGAAATACTGATATTTAGTCATATTGGTGAAAGTACGGGGAACTGCTGTGGTATGTCTGAGGCCCAGCAATACTGGAACCTCACTATCATTGTGAGCAGAACATTAGATTAAAATTCTAATGGTATTTGCTCTCTATGGGACAGACTAAGGCTATCCTGTGTGTAGTTATGACAAGTGCACTTTGAAATCACATTTCTCCATCATGAAATGTGCCCTTAACCTGCTGCGAAGGTTGAAGGAGATATCCTATCAATCTGTTCTAATTGAGCATATTAAAGAAAAGTTCATAGTTTGGTTCCATCCTTCTCAGCTTATTTTACACAATAGGGCATTGTTTGCCTAGATATCAAGAACAATGAAATGTGAGACTGAAACAGTTTTGCCACATTTTTTTTTCTTTCACAATTCAGTATTACAGAAGTATGTCCCATCTTTCAGCCTTGTGTGAACAGCCTGACTGAAATCTGCAGGAAAATTTACTCAGAAAGGTTGGGGAGCATAAATTTGGTATAAATGGTATAAATTTAATCTGAAGAAATTGTAATTTGGAAGTCATGATCCAGGAAGACATGGAACTCAGTACAGTCTTATAACAGAAGTAGAATCTGGGCAACTCTGGAGCCAACTCGAGCCTTCAAGGTATTTGGAGGTAGCCCAGGGTATTGATTCAGGACCTCTAGCATGAGTCAAAACAAAATAGCTCAGGTTAAGTCTTTCTCTGTTTTGTTTTCTCATTTCAACTGCTGAACTGAAATGTTCAGTGTCAAAGTAAAATTATGTGTCTAATCTGGGAGATGAATCCTTCCTCTTTTGACAGATTCTCAAATTAATCTGCCTCAGCTCCTGTCAGCAGAACTGGTCAGATGACAGATGAAAAAGATGGCAGCCAATGTGCTGACTTACAGGAGATATTGTCCCTTTTAGGATACTTTAAATGGGATTTTAGGAATTGTTCTTCTCTTCCTTGCTTCTAAGATGTTTTTGCCATACTCTACCCTACATAAAGATCATACTCAATTTGTGGAACAATCAAAGCAATGAAAATACAAAGGACAGTCTTCCAAGGCTTTACTTCTAGGAAAATATTAATCACTAATAAGTCTGGAAATTAACAAGAAGAGGAAGAAAACAGGCATCTGCAATTTGAAATTTATTCCTGCTCTGTAATGCAAAAGTGGAGCTCGCTTCCAGAAAGCCGATTCATAATCTTTCCTGAGGATCTGTTTAAAGAAAGGGTAACTACAACTGAAGTGGGATGAAATGTTTGCTCCCCATAACCCATGCATTGTCATACACATCTTCCAGTAGCAGGCTTGGCCTCTTCCATTTGCCAATGCTCTTTCCTATTCAAATGAGATGAAAACTGCTGGTAGGCAAATAGAATAAAAAGAGAGCTGACAAGATACAGTGTCTTGCCTTCCCCCTGCTCCAAACCCCAATTCCAAGTCTTTTTGAGCATTTTCTATAAAGGCTTTTGTGTAGAAAGTGCCTGCTAGTCTTAGGCATTCGTGACCAACATGTCAGTCTCTTATAATCAAGAACTGGGATACTTCTCCCTGCCCTGTAAAGCTCCTGAGGGTCTATCCACTGATACATCAGGGAAGTCTGAACTAAAGCACCAACAGCAACACATAAAAAGAGAGCTGAAATAGCACGAGGAGCAGGGACTTGAGGGTGTTTTTTTCACAGGATGCCATGAAGTCGAATACTCCTGGCTATAAAAAGCATATGCGAAACACTACTAGTCTGATAAGTAGGACACATTTTTACAAATTTAAATAAAACACTGAGCATCACTGAAACCATCTGAAACCTGTTTGATATGTTAGTCCACAGTTACAGCTGGATAGCAAGTGACAGGGAACTTGAAAGATGCTGAAAGCCTTCCTTTTGAAGCTGTCAGACTGAACACTGGCTTTTTATTAGAGAAACTCCCCCCACCCCATGGAAATACTGAAGGCTTGACTGTATTGCAGATGAATATAGAAATAAAATATTCGTGGACAGGTTGCCAATGTTCTTTAGCCTGGATGTGGAAGACTGATCTCTATGGAAGAAACTCAGTCCATGTTTTTTTCAGCCTTTTACTTCTTTCTAAAAAGCCAACAAGGGGAACAAGTTCTGTGATGTGTACACCTACATGGTAGAACTGCTTTGTTTGGATACCTACATTGTCTCCCCCCTGACATATCCTGACTGAGTCAAATTTACCGTCATATAAGCACCGTGCAATGATAACTTTGTTGTCACCAAATCAAACTGGATCAAGTTGACAAGGAATTAAATATTTTCCTCATCTAGTATTACATTCCCAAAATATATATTGAAGTCTAAAGTAATACTCTTGTACATTCCTTTTCCATTTTGCTTCAAATATTAAGCACGTTGATAATATTTACCAGTAGCCTAATTCATAAGGGAAGAATGTTAAGTACTGTGAAATAAGCTTCAACTAAGTGATTGCAGGTTATAAGAGTTATAAATACGTGATGAATAGGTTTATATGTCTTTTGTACTGAGTGCAGATAGAGAGGCTTTTCTGGGGAGTAATTTAGTCTGCCTAAATTAGGTTCCTTTGGAGAACAGTTCAGAGGAGGAGCCAAGCCACTGCTTCTGGTCCTGAGTGACTTGAAGATTCCTATCTTGATTTCCTCATATGAATAGTCATATGTCAGAGATATATCTTACTTATACCCGAGAAATGTTCTAAAACCTTATGGCTGTATGAGATTCCCAGATTCGTCAGTGCATGTTACATTTAAATGTTTATTACTGTAATGAATATTAAATAGTTTTCAAACAACTGTCCCAGAACAAAATAGCAAACGGCTCATTCATGTCAACTCCAGACTACACTGAAGTGCTACTTAGCTATATTTAACATTTTTGGTTCCATAGTTGACTAATTTAAGTGATTTGTTTTAAAACAAGTTGTTAATATTCATAATTTGAAGCAACTTACAGGCCAGCTCTTCAATTAATGTGAAGACAGTACAATGCTACTGCTCTCACCATATCACAAACCATATCCCTTGGCTTTGAAGACTCCTACTGACTCAAATCACAGCTGAAGATGCAGCCCACAATTTAAAATTCACTGAAAAACAATTTAAGCCTTCAAACTTAATATTTGCTTGTGTTCATGCTATAAAGCTCAATGACTATAATAGTCATGGAAAATTAACGCTGAAGGGGCATAGACTAATTTAGAATGAATTTGTTTTAAACATGGATGAAGACAATTCATTTGCCTGATTGCCTAGAGAAATGAAGTTTTGGATGATAAAATTGAGACCAGCTGTTGAGAGAACAGGAAACTCAAAAACCTGGAGGATGAGGGTGAAGACAGAAGTGAGGAATGAGGAGAAAACTGTCCAATTTCTGTAGGAAAAAAGTCAAGAAAGCAGACCATCTGGAGGTTAACTAAGACACTAATTCTTATGAAGAATTGTAAATTTACTTACTAGAAAATTTCAGGATATAAAGGGTGAATAAATTATTTTTTAAAAATATAGTTTTTGCTTCTGCTTTGTAGCTACTTGGGAACCTTTCAATAGACTACCACAAAATATTTTCTGGGAAAAATTTGTCTTTTTCTGCCATGTTTTTAAATTTTTTGCTGGAGCCAGACCTACTCTGCCGCCATGTGGTCACCAGTCTGTCATAAGGAGGCTCAGCCTTGGTATCCACACCCCTTTGTGTTAGGCTGGTCATGTCATCTCTTCTAGGACTCTACAACACGAATGGGCTCAGATCTCTGTCAGACATCCTGGAAACTGGAGTTAACTGGCCAGCTACCTGTGACATGGCAACTGCCTGAGGAACTCAATTTTCCTTTTGCAGGCTGCATTTACACTAAACATGTCAAATTGGCTGTGGCCATTATGAGCTCCTAATTAGGCCTCGCTGAAGACAAGGTCATAGACTATTAAAGGGAGAAAAAAGGTTAGCAAAAAAGTAACAGTCCCAAGTACAGCAACTTTGTTTTTGAAAACATCCAAATGCCACAGAGCTCCTACAAGGAAAGGTGAAGCAGGGTGCAGTGTATCTTAGGGTGGTCTTAAGTTCAAACCAGAAAGCTTGCAAGAGTCCATAGCTTTGTGCTCAATTCTATTACATTTTGGTGAACGTGGCTTTGTTAGAATACTCTTCCCTTACTGTATTCCAGAATCATGAGGCAATTGCTTTACACTGTGACATTCTCACATCACAAAAAATTTGGCTGCAATTAAACGAGAAAATACTGGATCCTTTGGTTTGCAAGGCAACATGAAAACACAAAGCCTGACAAACAGCCCCTTAAATCCTTAACAATGACTTAAGGAATAAAATAACAAAATGAAACTATGTGGAGGTTAATGCAGATACCAGATGGGAGACTTAGAGAAATGTCTGCAGTTAGCAGCACGAGGAAATCTGAAGGCCAATATGTGCAGACATTATGGCAGATAAGGTAGTGGAAAGTAATCCTCACAATGAGATAATATAGCTTTTTCATATAATTATGATATTTGAAAAATGCAGTAACTTCATTTGAAATATCGACATCTAGTCAGCATAAGCTATAACATTAATAGGCTGAGTAAAGAGAATAAATAGTTTTATCCTATTTAATCATAAATTTGGCTTAATGACCTTTATCTGATTATATGAGCAGCCCAAGCAACAATATTAAATAAATAAATAGAATATTAAAAGATTGTTAGCAGATAAGCTGCTTGGATATTTCCAGATTAAATGTATTTGGGGGAGGGAGCTGTGTCATTTACCAGTATATACATTTTCAAAATTAAGATGACTGCACAGGTGCTCCAGCTGAGCCCCAAGTCTGTTGCTGTCCTTGCCCATTGCTGTGAAAAACCTCTCCTTGGCACCCTACTGGGAACCAAACGATTTTTCAGGAGAGATGCTGGTTTGGCCCTTAGTCATGCAGCTAAATTTGTCTTTTGATAAAACCCGGGGGAAAAAAAAAAAAAAACAAAACAACCCCCCAAAACCAACCTCGTAACAAAAAAGTGTTCTCTTTCTTTTGTGATACACAAATAATAGTCACTATATAGTTGTCTAATGTGATTAACCTAAACAATTAATAAAAATGTAAGATCTAGGTTGTGCTCTTAAGCTTGTGTTAAACACGGGTAACAAACTTCTCTTCCCAGGTGGACACTGCACTGCTTCACACCATTTGTTCCACCTTGCCTGAACATAGACATTTTCTCAGCAATGGTACCAGAATGAATAAAAAAAAAAAAAAACAAACAAAAACACAAAAAACACCCCTAAAAACCAAAAAAAAACAACCAAACCAACAAAAAACAAAACAAAAAACCCAAAACCAGAAAAAAACCCAAAATGCCTTCCACCACAATTTTCTCCCCTCTTTAGTTTTCTTTCCAGCCTTTGTTTTCTTATCTTTTTGTGCAGCCAAACCTTCAACTTAAGTGGAGAACTGATTCACTTAAAGCAAAATACTTTTGCCACATTTGGTGTTTATTTGTTTGGGGTTTTGTTGAGTGTTTGTTTTGTTATTTTGATTTGATTTTCTCTTTTTTAAAACAAGATCTTATTTCCAACATCATGACAGAAAGCCCTGCTGTCATACTGGAGCAGGCAAAAGATTTAAATCAGTGCTTTTGTTGAAGACAGACCTTCACCATAAGTCAAGGTGCCTGATAACTTTATAAACAGGCCTGATTAGTAAAGCAAAAATAATATATTATAAAGAAATTCTCAAATGCAGGTGTTATCTCAGAATGACACTGGCTGTATGATTAGGACAGATAATGTTTTATCCTGGCTTACGGATATATTTGCATCTAGAGATCAAAATGAGAATTTTATCCCATTGGCAAGTATAGAATCCATTTTTTAATGGGAAAAGAAGGTTACAACATGGGGTCTATCTTTGTAAAAGATTTATATACATATATATCTCAGATACAGCAGAAAAATAAAATATTGGAGGCAAATAAATGAGCCTTAATATGGGTTAAAATAATACTTTTGTGACTGACATTTTATCCTTGCAAGTTTCCCAAGTCTAAAGTACTCTACAGGTGAGTCCTCTACCCTGAGATTTTCTCCAGTGCCCTGAACTTAAATTTCCACACTTGCAAAGCAACATGTTCAGGTCAAATGGGGAAAGCAAGTGCTTTCCTCACTGGCTGGCAAGTTTCTAGAAGAGCATCACTAAGCACTTTCGAGAGGTACCTGAGGAAGGGATAGGTGTGCTCAGAAGCAGCTACTCTCTTGTAAATGACCATCATCCCTATGCCTCATCCCCAGTGAAGCATTCATCCTACCCTGCAGCCTAAAAAGAACTCAGTTGAGGGGTCATAATTTGCTACATACATTTACTTTTGGTCTTAAATTACATATTTAAATCTGTAGGAGAGAGAAAATGAGAGATGCATGGTGTTTTGGCAAAGAATGTTTGCTTTAATTGTAGCAAGATGTTTCTACTAGTGAAGCAGTATCCATATTGAAGATTCAATCTATATATGTCTCCCAAAACTAATTATGTATGCAATGAGAACTAGAAAGCATTATTTATTTCATTATGCATTTAATCTTGAAATATATAATATTGAAATTTCTATGTATTTGTGTTTGCAAACAGTAATGAAAAAATTAATTCTGATATTCACAGAACAATGAAATCCAGATTTCTACAGCATTGCATTCTCTTACTCTCCCTTATCATCATCAATATCCCAGATTCCCCTTCCCTATCTACTAAGTCACCCTGACTGTACCCTCAGCCTCCTTCCTTGACTTTCATAGAATCATAGAATATCCTGAATTGGAAGGGGCCCACAGGGATCACCAAAGTCCAACTGCTGGCCTTGCACAGGACATCCCCAAGAGTGGGGCTGAGAGCAGTGTCCAAATGCTTCTTCAACTCAGACAGGATTGGTGCTCTGACCACTTCCCTGGGGAGCCTGTTCCAGAGCTCAACTACCCTCTGGGTGAAGAATCTTTTCCTGATATCCAATGTAAACCTCCCCTGACATAGCTTTATGCCATTTCCTTGGGTCCTGTCACTGGTCACCACAGAGAAAAGATCAGCGCCTGCCCCTTCTTTAATGAGAGGCTTCTCTAAAACTTCTTCTGTACCAATTGCCAGTCAAAAAGCCAAGAACTTTAAGCTCTCTGTCAGAGAAGAATTAAATTTGAGCTTTCCCATCTGCTTTCACCTTTCTTGAAAACTTGCCAGAACTGAGTATTTCCAAGATTGTTATGCTCTTCTCCCCCTCCCAATTTTGGATGGAGCAGGACAGTGAGATATAGAGGGGAGTAGGTGGAAATTGCTACAGTCTAAGCCTTACAGTTTAAGAAAGCAGAGTTTCTTCCTTACGTGAACTGCAAGAACAGATGCTGAATGCTCTTTAGCCACCTTTTGCAGCCTATTGAATGTATTTGTTTGGGAAAATAAAAATGACAAATTGACTTTTAGATTAATGGCTACCATATTGGTAATGTACAAATCACTTTTAACAGCCACTATTAACTTGGTAAAGAGAAGCTTGCTAACTGCTCTTTAATTAAGTACACTTAATGACCTTAAGGGGATTAGTAGTCTTGTCTGATAATCAATAAGCATGGCAAGATTGCCACCCCAAAGACATGGGCTAGAGAACAAAATTAATCTGTGCAGATTAGTTCTACCTAGTTTGGTTTGTTTCCTAAGACTCTTTCAAAATCACTTCAGTTTAAAATATTTATGAAAATATATTAAATGTGTACTAAATAGAATATATTTTCCACATGATTTTTCCTCATTTAGCGAGTGTTTAAATGGCATATGTGCATTTGTTAGCAAAATCCTGTACTCTGGACAGGAGCTAATGCAGATCAATTCGGAAGAAATTAAAAAATTAAAAAGAGTGAATACCCATGCTGCAGTCTCCAGAGAAAGCTGGAGGCTGAAGGAAAGGAGAATGAACATGCTGCCTCAAAGACCTAGACTGAAACATTGTCCCCACAAAACGATCCACAACAGTGGCAGAATTCCTGCCTGCCTCTGCCAAAGGCATCCTGCCTGCACAAGGTTTTCTCTTCCTCCTCTCTCTTGGGCTGCAGCCAAGCTAAAAGCTTCTGTAGGGGCACCTCATCTCAGCACCTTAATTCTCACCACCGTCCCCATTCAATGCAATGCTGCTTGTTTTGTTTTCTGGAACCACTCCCACCATCCATAAACACACACACTTTCCTTAATTCAGCCTTCCTCAGCTCCTCGGAGATACTGTCTTCTACTCCTCTCCCTTCACTTCACTGTGCTGCCTTCCCTCTCCTGTCCCACCCAAAATATCTGCATTTGGGGCTCTAGCAACACCAGCTCTGTCCAGCTTAGTTTAGTCAAAGCAATTAATTATTTTGTCCACTCCGCAGCAGCTCCCCCTTCCCTAGCCAGAATTCCCCTCCACAAAAAAGGCACAAAGGACTTGCAGGACCAGGAACATCCTCCACCCTCCATGCCCCAGATCTTAGGCTCAGGGCTGCTCAGAGGATGTTGCCCTCACTCACATGGGTCTCTCGCCTCAGTGGACACCCTTGGGCTCCCCAGAGGGAGCTGCAGGTGTTGTGCTCTTCCTTTGTATAACATGAAGTAGTTTGTTTTCTGGTTATTATATGGAAGTTTGTCCTTACTCATGGTTTAAGAGAAGCCAAGGTGTTACACACCACTGATTTGTGTGGAGGACACAATTCAATCCAAGATAAATTTTGGTTCATTGGGTAAAGCACAGCAATTTTATTCTTTCCATACTCTTGGCAGATAGGAGGGAACTTTTTGAAGAGAACAAATATACAGATAATTTCTTTTATTACTACTTTTAAGGTTTACATGTCCACCTCGAGATACCTGCCTCATCCCAGCATGCAAATTCATCCCTTCAGTTTGAGGGCTGGGGTTCAGAAGAGAAGCTGGGAAGCTTTGCAGTGCAATAACACTGCAAGTGTAAAATGCCGACAAAGGTCCAAATGGGAAAAAATATTCTCACTGGCATAAGAGAATCTTTCAGGAACAAATGTATACTTAAAATCTAATAATAATTTGGAAGATAAGAGAAATAAGCAGTTATGCTTAAGTGTAGTTTTATGAATAGTATTGTTGGTTCTTCCCTTTTCCCTGAAAATAAAACACCTCCCTAGATCTTTCAGTCTGAGTGTCATGCCTGCAGTAAATCAGGGGGACTTAATTGCAAAAGAGAAGCCTCTGTAAGACATGCATATAGTATATTGACACTTAGGCTACCAGAGCCATAGGGATATTAAAATTGATTTCCAACAAGTTGAGGCCCTCTGCTTTCTAATCCTGTATCCCACAAATACTTATTAACACCACTCCCTAAACAGGGGTAATTAGCTTCCAAAAATAGCTGCCTATATAGAGTGTGGAACACAGATACTCAGCTCACCTTCACATAGTTGAATGTCAGCTGCCAAAACGCACAGAACAGTTCACATACTGACCAGGATGGGACTTCACTGCTCTTGGCTTCATGGGAAAGCACTTAATTAAGCACTTGGTATCTAGTGACCTAATCCGGATCTCTCACTGTTACTTGTGCCCACACACCATTTTTTAGTTAATTATGGTTTACCTTCAGCTTCTAAGGCCTTCAGATCAGAAGTACTTCCACTGAACATGCTGACGAAGTGCTTCATCATCCACTTAGTCCAAACAGCGACAATCCACACGTTTCAGCATGCTCAGACTTTTAATTGTAGATAAACCACCAATCTGATGTATTTTGAGTAGCTCCTACTGCTGTCAGCATTTCTCTCTGACAGTGCCTGGCAGGTCAGAGAAAAAGCTGTTTCACCCCAGACTAGATATCGTACCCAAGAGCTAAACCATACCTGACTCAAACTAGCAAAAAGATAGCTTCTCTCTTTCTGCCCTAAATACAGAGGGATTAGGACCTCCTGTTTTCCTCAGGCTTCCTTGTCCCAGGGCGTCACTTAATCTCATGCCAGCTGAGAGCAAATTAGGCTCAAGCATCTGGGAGCCTCCTGCTGGTCACAGGTGTACACAAAGACCAAAACAGCCCCATCAGCTCCAGAGGGGAGCTGAGCTTCGATTTCTATCACAAAATCAAAGAGCAATGCTCTGATTTTTTGTTAAGATGCCTCTTTATCCCAGTATCTGCCTGGTACCTTGATAGCCCTGTTGGCGCAGTTAATTTTCTGCACTGACTTAATACTACTACTACTACTGCTATTAACTGTACTGACCCCAAGAGTGGTAGGCTGTTATGAACATAACAAAAAAAAGCAAGCTTTTATCCTCTTTCCTGATGCATACTCCATTCCTACATATATTTTTTCTCTCTTTTGTCCATATTTGGCTCTCTCCCCCACCACAGCTGCATTTTCTTCCATATACAGGTGTCTTTTCCTTTCTGCAGATTTTGCCTCCCTCATCTAACGTAGACATGACCTTCTCATCTTCAAATTCTTCCAAATCCATGGGCATGCTTGATGACTGCTGTATGCTACCCCTTCTGGCCACCATTAGTTTATTTATATTAACCAAACTCTGCTCCAGATCCCCATTGCTGTTGGCATGGTCTATAAATTTAAATAGTTTTTTTTATGCATTAGGTAAGTCCTTTCTGATAGTCATTGCTTTGCCAAAATGAAGTCTACTGAAAGAAGTGCAATTTGGCTGGGCCACAGTGCCAAATAAAATTAATTTATCTTTAAGCTGGAACATCTGTTAAGAGCATTTGACTTCATGAATGGCATTTCTAAATTGCATCAGTCCAAGACACGTGTTGTGCTGCACAGGTATTGAGTCACAGAGCTTCTGTTGCCTGCTTTCAGACACTGATGGAGGAAACAAAGGGGAATAAAGCCTCGGAGCCACCCGTTGTGGGGATTTGGTCCCCAGGTACCATTGTATTTGCCTCAGTGTGACCTAATGTGATCCAAAATGTGATATATTTTCTATGAATCTCTCATGTTCAAGTACGCTGCATATGTTCTCCTCATGAAAAAAAAAACCAAACCCAAACCAGTAAGTAAATGGAAGTAGGGAGACAAGTTAGCTTTTCTTCCTAGTTAATATCACCTTCCCCTCCCCAGCTGTTTCTGTTTTAAGTCTATAAAGAAGTGGTACAGTCCTAAAAGGATGTCATAGACTCTCTTGTTTTTCTTGGAGCTATAAACCATGTTGTGGATAGGCTTGTGGATCCTTTTGTTATGCTGCTCTTGTGAAAAGGTTTTGTAGTGTAAAGTGACTGACCTTAATCTTTTCACATTGGGAGCTGAAATTTTTTTTCCCCTGAATCTTCTGGTTGTAGGACAGAGTCCATTTATATGTAAGATATAAGAATAGCCTGGCTCAGCAAGTCATTTAGAAAGACATTTGGTCAATGTAAAGGAGTAAGGGAAGGAGGGGGAAGGGATCCCCCTCTCCATTGTACACTTTTGTCATGGTCACCTTGTGAGTGGGTCTCTGTTAAGGTGACAAAGGAGCAAGGGAATCAATGTAGCAACTATGTAAAACCTCATATATTGCAAGTATAGGCACGTTTACATCTTACAGCATTATCAAGGCCCATCTTAACAATTTGCCCGAAATCCATCAACTTACTACAATCTCAAATATATCAAAGACAATTTTTTTGTTGTTGTTGCTGTAGTCAGAGGATAAGATATGATAATGGGAGAGGACGAAGAGTCATGGAAAGAAATTGAAGAACTTGTTCATTTTTCTCCAATCTGAGATGCAAAGCAAAACCAGTGCAGCACTATAGTTGTCTGATCCCTTACAACATCCAAAATTGGCTTCAAGAAATGACCTATTCAGTCCCATCACAGTTTATTTTATCCATCTATAAGGAGTGGAATACATAGAAAATATCAGTCCCAGCCTACATCCTTGGACTGATTCATTCTTTCCCACAGTCTTAGTGGGACTTGGGAGCATATCTCCACCCTAGAGATGGAAAAGAGCCAGTAAATGGATGCCCAGGTTTGCATAAACCAGAGCAAGAGAGAGTTGTTATTATGGAGTTGTGTTCCTTCACCCCATTGCTACTCATTAGTGAACACTGATGAGCAGATTTCTGGTGCTGCTGTAGGATATTCGCGTTGCACTCTGCAGATTTAAACTCGGCAGAAGCTGCTGATGCACAAGGATTGTGTCATGGCTTTTGGGGTACCTTGAGCAGACAGAAGGAATCCATCCAGAATGCTCCAGAATATGGCTGATCTCAGTCATCAGGAGCAATATATGACTGCTGGGGTAGGCTAATCCTGAACCAGTTATCTGGGAATAGGGAAGAACCAAAAGTGTCTTTAAACCACAGCATGGGGAAATGGGAAGGTGACACTCTTTTCGGGAATGAGCCCTTTCAGAGAAAGCTGATTGCAAGGGGGCCACATGGAGACTGCATGGACAACCAGACAGAAAGGATAAAAACGTGTCTTTGCTGAGATTATGTTACAGTCTTCTTGGGTTTGTTCATTTTTTTTTTCTTTTTCTTTCTTTCTCAATGAGGGGAGGGAGATATTGGTTATGTAGCATTTAGGTTTTTCCATAATATGAGAACCAGCTTGTACCAGATTCCCACCTTTGTCTTTATCAACAAGTGGGACTGCTTTCTGCAGGCCTAGAGAGGCTGTTCTGAGTCATAAGGCTCGGTCTCAAGCCTGAACTTGAGCACCTGCAGTGTCCAGTAAGGACCACTGACATGAATCTTGGGGACATGGGTAACCTCTATTCCACAGCATCCCCAGTGCCAGCCCAGATAATCTTTATGCTGCTACTTTTTCCAGATAATAAAAGAAATAACAGTGTGGGCTGGAGCCCTGAGCCCAGAGCTGGGAGCCATGAGCTGTGCTGGGCAGCAGGGTGGGGAAAGAACACTTTCTGGAAGGAAAATATTTCCCACCCCCACCCTACCTTAAATCTTTTGGGCCAGCTTTGCTATCACAGTGCTGGTCCTGCAGAGAGGAGAATGAGGAGCGTGGAGGGGAAGAAGGAGTGAAAAGGCTGGGTGCAGGGAGGATTTTCTTACTTATCACTTCTTTTTTTTGTGATCACAGAAAGAGGCTGTACAATTACACTGAGGTTTCACAGCAGAGTGGGAACAACCTGCCGGGAGTTAACTGAGGTGGAAACCGTGGGCACGACCTGGGATTCAGCCTCTGCTAGAGGAGGTTACTCCATGTCTGCAACTAAATTATACAGCTCAGCCTTGATGGGCTATAGCGATATTATTTTAGGCGGTTTTTCTTACATAGGAAAGGACAGAATATTCAGTGAAGGTTCAGCTATGATTAAGGAGAGAGAGACCTGTGTACTTGGAGAGTCTGAGAGGTGGGAGGCTTGCAGACTCCAGGGAAGACTGAAACACTTCTTTGTCAGAATATAGAGATGCTTACTGGGATTCAGACCCAGGTATTTCCTTTTAAATTTAAATCAGGGTAGCGGTAAAGAAGGAAACTCCTGAGGATGATATGGAGTTTTTCCATTCAGTACCACCCAGGAGCCCTGTAGACCCGAAGATAACCCCTGGCAAGTAACACTGGCACTTCTGTGACTCCTTCGCAGACTGGTATGAGAATTCTGCCCTTATTGACTTCTTCCTACTGCCAGTCCTTCACCTTGTGGCCATTCCCAACGAAGCTGTGAAATTAGATAGAGCATGGTAGATTGAACTGGAGAGTGTTAGGAGTGTGATTCATAAAGCACTTGTGATTTAAAAATATTTTTCCTTTTAACCCCTTTCACTTGCCATTTACCCTGTAACTCTCTCTCTCTGAAAAGCCTGTTGAGGAGTACTGCAGCAGGTTCCCCTAGCACCCAGCTGGGCAAATGTCTGTATTTTGCAAAAACTGCCATCCTCAACCACACCAGCTCGCAGTTCTGGATGCAACAGTCCCCATTCTCTGCTGGCCATCCTACAGCTGCTGTGGGTGGCTGGCAGCTTGTGCAAGGAGCTGGTAAGGGCAGCTGAAGGGGAGATCGCTGCAGGGAAAGTGTACTTGGCAGTCCTCCCTCCCCTGTAACTGTTCCTTGCTCTTCAGGTGAGTGGCAGCTCCTCTAAAAGATGTTCACATCTCGATGTGGGGCAGATAACCTGCTCTTGCACCTTACAGGGATCACCCTGCCCATGCTCAGATGCTTGTGTTTTACTGCTCAAGGGCCTCTCTGGGAAAAGCATCTTTCAGCAAAGCAGGGCACAAAAATCACCCAGTGAGATGGAGCAGCTTTTCACTGGTATGAGCACTCAGGAGACAGGGAAAAGGCAAACAACAAGCGCACAACTGGGCCCCATGAATGAGAAATGCAGGGTTAAGAGCCTGTTTGTGAGCAGACAGAGATGCAAACACACAGCATATCTTCTGCTGCCCTCCTGGCTCTGGGTGCTGGATTAAACAAGGCAATTGTGACACTGCCCGGCAGCTTGTGGGGCCACAGGATCAGCTGCTCGGCAGCCACAGTGGCATCGGCTGGCGAGCGAGGAGAGGCCACGAGGCAGCACAGAAGTAGAGGATTTGTGCTAAGGCTCCGGGACTGTCTTAAATCTCCAACATCTGCCAATTTAAGTACAGCTGAATTGCTGGATAATTCTGCTGGTGGCGCTCCTGGGAACACCCAGACCGAGCAGAACAATTTTGAAGGAAATTACATGAGCTGGGATTTAGTGTTGTCTCTTTAGCTTGTGGAAGAGATAATCTGGCCCATTTAATGTGGAACAAAATTTGCTCTGTTTCACAGGGGTAAGGAGATAGTTTTGCCTTGAGAAAGCAGCAGTAAATGACTCTGAAGTCCTGCTGTCACTTGTTCGCCGAGCTGCTGTAATATGGAGTGGCAAGGGCTGTTTTCCTGGGCCACTTTCTACATATAAGTAACACTCTTTATAAAGAACGCCACTTAGTCTTATGACAAAATTCCTCTAGTGTGACACAGAAGAGCACTGACATCATTCTTGAAGGCTGGACAATTTATGGCACAGTTAATTATTAATTTGGCTGGCATTTGTAAAGTAGAAGGGAGTTCTTGTGCTTTTAGGCCATGCTCTCAGTGTGTAAATCTCTTGTATGGCTGCCATAATAATATTCCTGCAGCTATGTTGTCACCTATTGTAATTTTTCTGCTAATAAGAAAATTTAAACTAACCAGGAATCCTAAATTTGGAGACTAGTTGTTTATTTCAAATATACTCTAGAGAAATAATAATGCAGTTCTGCTCTGAATTTAATTTAAACAGGAACAGGCAAAACAAATCTCTGCGGAGGGCATTTGACAATAATAAAATATTTCTCCCAGCGGGTGAGCTGGTAGCAATTGTATTGTTGCCATCAAAGCTCACGTTTCAGCAGGTCATTACCATCATAACAAGCCCTTGGACCAACTGGCATGGACATGCAACATTGAGCTCCTGATGGGCACATTATTTCAGACCTTTAACTTCATGGAGAACAAGACAAATACTCCTGGGAACGGAGGATTATATTTTGAAATTCCTTTCTTTTCTGTTCTGCTTAATAATAAGAGCCTGCATGTAATCAATCTACCTCTACTTGCTTCTTTATATTAACAGAGTTTGTAAGGAGCCAGGCTTGGGAATCTGAACACTAGGAGTGAGCGGCCCTTAATCTTAACGAAACACTAACGATTAGCATGGCCGGGACGTGGCAGCGCAAACGCTTTTGAATAAACATGTTAAGAGCAAATAAACGCATCCATATTCTTTTCCATAGTTACTCGGGTTTTCCCCCCTTCTTTAACAGCAAACGCAAGGAGGAAGTTTGTGATCTGTATGTTAAAGGCAACCTATAGACACACCGAATCAGCATGTCATCAGAAAGGAAAACACACACGCCTTGTGAGGCAGCTACGGCAGGCAGGATGTATAACGAAGGATACAGTAATTAGCAAAGTGCCATGTGAAATCAGAGACCTACATTACACAAGAGAGATGAAATGCAAAGTAAAGGAAAGGTGCAAGTAAAGAAAGCTGTTAAGGAAAATTAACAAAGGCTATGGAAAAAATGTAGAAAACAGATGGAAGCTGTCCCATTCTTGAGTTTAGTGCAAGATCTAGGACAGTTAATGTTAATAAAAAAGAGGCATTTTCTGCTGCAAAAGCCTGTACATAAAAAAAAAACTCTGGTGTTTTTATGCTTAGGTGGTTTTTTTCCCCCAGTAGGGCATGATTGGGCTGCAGGACACTTACATATATACAACATGAGAGCTGGTCTGAGGACAGTATTCTGTCTAACAGTATATCTCTGTTACCTTTCATAATATTTCATTTTGGTTTTGGTGGTTTGTTTTTTTATCCATAGTTAACCTCCGTTAGTCTTTCAGCAGCACTGGCACTGTGTATTAAGAAGCACACATAACTGCATGTGCAACAGCACTGACTGGCACATGATTTTCATGTCGTTTCTTTCACTGAGAAAGGGTCAGCTGGAGGGACCACACCAGACCACTTTTTATTGGTGTTTGCCAGACCTTCTCACACTGCGAACTCAGGTAGTCAAAAAAACCCACCAACCACCCGAAGAGCCCAAATGACATCAAGTTAAGCCATTACTTGAACATGAAGCTCCAGAGAAAACTGGAAGCTGTCATTAAATCCCATTCCATTTAGGAGCCAGCTCAGCCAGCAGCGTTTTCCTTTTGCATCGCCACTGACGGCATCGGCCAGCGTGGGAGCGGGCACGGGTGCCAGTGCCACAGCGTGGGGCAGCACAGCTCTCCACGGCCAGGCTGGCACAGTGGCAGAGGTAGGAGGCTGTAAAACAAGCACCTCCGGAGGCAAAACTATGCTCTTGGCCTGGGATGGCTTCTTTTATTAGGAGGGCGGGGCAAGTAGGGGAGGGGAAGGGTGATGTAAACCATGTCAGTCAAAACCCGATTCCGCTGAGCTAAGCTATATCCCTAATGGGAAGGCTCTCTCCATGTGCCATCTCCGTATTTTAGCTGAGTGATGTTGCAGTAGCCGCAGGTTGGGGCCGCAGCAGTTGAGAGCTACAGCAGGGTGTGCTGGTCATACTACAAATGGCAGTACCCCAAGTCCTTTTTTTTTTGTTTTCTTTAAGGACTTAACAACTATTTTTGCAGTTTAGAGAGGTTTGTGCTCCTAGCCAAATTCCCCACAGATTCCTACTGAAACATTACTGCCTACTGAAACATTTCCCATGGATTTCTGTGCCTGTCCTGGCTTTACTGCAGAGACAGAGTAGGGAGAAGAAAGAAAGAAAGAAAAAAACCCAGAACAGTTCTGCAGAGATGCATTCATAGAAGTGGCTTCATCTGAGTGTTCCCTGCATTTTTTCTTCTGTGATGCTCAATTTCTGATTGGATGGTGCTTCATGATACTCTCATGAAAAATGGTGCAGAAATTAGGATTTCTTTAATTATATGTGAAAACTTCAGCCAATCATTAGAGTCAATCACATGTTGAGGAAGGCTAGGAGTCCAAGTGTTAACATTTTTTTCCCCTTTGTGTGCAAAAAATTCTAACACTGTTCACTTTTAAGGTGCTGTACTAGGTTTTTTTGAAGAGCTACTTTGCAATAATTAAAAATCAGAACGGTATAAAAGGGGGGGAAATCAGCTCTGTGCGTGCATACATGTATGTGTGTTGGTATGTATGCCTGTGTGTGCAGCAGTGGCAGCGCTAAATCCCAATTCTGAATGTCTTAAAAGAGTCCACACATCTTCCTATTGTTCTGCTGCTCCTTTTATTTCCCCCCCACTCCCTTATTTCCAAGGATAGCTAAAACACAGACAATACTAATAGCAGGGAAGGGGTGCCCTCCCATTCCAAGGCAGGTTGCTACTTAAGAGACTGCGAAGCACAGAAAGCCCGCGGTGCTGCCCCGGTACCTTGGCTGACACAATTCCCATCCCTGAGCATCACCGCTGTGTTCAGCAGCCTCTGTGCCATCAGCCAGAACCTCCAGAGAATGGCCAGTAGTGAAGGTGAGAAATACGTTGGCAAACACAACGACAAAATACTATCAAGATAGGCTAAAAGGCAAGAAAAGCACACATTAGCACTTCTGTGATGGTTCCAGAAGGGTCCACAGGAAAGCGGGGCTGGCCCCGAGCCAGAGGGGCTGCAGCCTCTCGGAGGGAAGAGGCCGAGAGGCCATTTATGGCCAGTTTGACGCTGCACTGTTTAACCCGCCTGGATCCTGACAGCTATCGGTGCTCCTCATTAACACCAATCTATATTACTGCTCCGGTGGCTACTTACTTCCATTCAGCAACGCTGGATCAAGTAATACAGATTTTTATTTATTTATTTATTTTTATTATTTTTACTCAGAACACATTAAAGGAGTCTCCTGCAGTAGGAAATGAATGATAGACTCAGCTGTTGATGGTGAAAGCAAAAGAAGTGCTTCTATATGATATTAATGCCATCTTAAAATAGTGGGAAAGTTTTCTTTTATGGCATTGACAGAAAGGCAATGATTTTGAGTAATGCAGGTTGATGTGAAGATGCTTTAAGATTAAATAAGTGCTATATAAAGGCCTGCCAGCCTGAATTCTAATGTGCTATGAGACATTTTGCATATTTAAGAGTATGCAAAATGTCTTGTACCACACTGGAATTCATTCTGACAAGGCTTTATATAGCATTTATTTACACTCATATTGTACTTTAAGGGAGAAGTGCTAACACTGCCTCTGTTTTGAATGGAAGTAACAAAAGGTAATGCTAATTGCTCTGTTTCCTCCTCCAAAAAAGAAAATAAAATCAAAAAAACCCCACAACACAAAAAATAAAATAAAAGCAATCAAAAGTGGAAGCTTGTTTAATATTGCTCTACCATCATCCTGAAAGGCATAATAATTTGAGTTACACATCTGAACTGATTGGAGTTACAGAATCATATCTCCTTTTTGCATTTAACAATATATACAATATAAAATAAATACATTTACACAAATGGACATTGGTTGGAGCACACGGTATGATACACATCACAAAAATATACAGTTGATTGCTATACAGATGTGAAGCCCATCTACAGCTATAGACATGTTTTTTTTCATTTGTTGTTTTGTTTCAGTTTTTAACTACTGGCTATTATGCAACTCCTGGATTATTATAAGCAGTTTAATTTTTTTTTGTCCTTTTGCGATCTTTGCACGATAAGACTGCCGTAAAATGTTTTCCTAGGCAGGTAAACAGAGACGCTTAAATAATTAAAATACAATCACCAACACCCATTTTCTCTTCTATAAGAAAAATAGCAGTTTTAATTTTTTATATCTTTTTTATGTTATCATTTAAATGCAAAATAGTGGAATAAATACAACAATCTGATCTGATTGAAACAAATGTGTAACTTCTGGGAGTTACACAATCATATTGCTTTAAATAAGAAAAAATTAAAAAATGAAGCAAAAATAGAAATTAAATTGTTATGGCTAAAACATACACCCTTTGAAATTTTCCCAACACTTCACATTAAGTAAGTGGTCTTGAAAGAACTCTTCTCCAGCAAGGTTTAAGATGAACAACATTATAAAGCCCGTGCAGTTTTTTTTAGCTAAGTTTCAGGTAATGGTTTTACAGTCTTGAGATACTTGTTCTTTTGCAGCTCCAAAAAATTACGGAAAATGAAAACTAAAGTTTGCACCGTGTGCCTTTAACACATCTCCATTTTTTGTGTGGTTTTGTATACTTCTAGTTGATTGGCTTTTGACCCTGAAGCCCAAGTTCTTTAATGTGATACAGCAAAAACAATATTTATATTATATATTTATATATATATAGTGTACTTGAACAGTAGCAACTTAAACCCTGCACAAACTTTCTGGAAAATAAACTTTTTTTTTGCACTCTTACATATATAAATAATCTTATAGAATCAGCACCTTTTTCCCAGGAGTTGTATTTTTTTTTTTTTGACATTTTTCAAAAGGGATGTGCCAATTTCTGAACTCCTATCACAGCTATAAATTTCAAGTTATTGACCATCTGAATGAATTGCTAATGATGATTTACCTAGAATCACACTACAGTCACTTCTCTACTGAGAAAACACAATCTACAATATAGTCCCATATAGCTAATGATAGATACACAGTTTTTTTTTTTCCTAGCACGAGGCCAACGGAGCATCGGCCCATTGTTATTTTGTTTAAAGCACACAACGTAGCAATAGTTTTGGAAACTTGTCCGCACCAAAAAAGTTTTGCAACAACACAGAGCGAGTTAATAACAACATCTGAGAGATGATTGAATAAAAGCTATATTTACAGCATTTAAAAATTAGACTTATCTATAATCTTGAAATATTCAAAGTTTTATTTCTAAGCTATACATTGGTATTCTATAATAAACTGTTACAGAAATTATCCCTTGTTTTGAAAATATTATGATTTCAGTGTGTATCTGTTCATAACGAGTATTTGTTTGGAGTTTCGATCTCTTAATTATTACTAGGAAGAACTTTATTACCGGTAAGGAATAGAATATACTACTGTAATCTCCTGAGGAATTGTACATCCAATATTGTCTCTAATTCTACCCTGTGTCTATAAGCACACACCACAAGAATCCAAACACCACAAGAAGAACAAGACAACAGTCTTTGAATGCAACATAAAAATTCAGAAAAGCACAGCAAACATGAAACATTGAAAAGCTGAACTACATTTCTTTTGTTTGTTAGGATTACAATTTTAATTACATCTGTGTACATAGAATAAGGATGTTCACATAGTACAGGGAGCAGCTACTAACACTGGTACATTGGTATAGCATTTGATGGAGGTTATTGTTTATTGGTTATTTAGCGACTGTAGTTTTCTGGGGGCATCTAATCGGTTTATACATTAGATTACACCTCGTAACAGTCTTGAAACTGACTGACTTTCATGCTGTGACAATACTGGTTGAAAAGCACATATACTGGTTTAGCTACTTGTTAAGGATCGCCATTTACAAAATAAAGTCTAAATCAATAAATAAGGTATAGAAGTGTTAAATTCTTCAATTTGGTCAGAAGTCTACTACTCTGATTTCATAATTTTGCGAACGGCGGCATTTGCCTCATTGCCTCTAAGCTACTATTGGTTCATAGGGTTTTTCTGCGTGTGAGGTTACAATTTTGCAAACAGGCAGTATCTCGTTCATTTGCAACTGAAGCAGTTAGAAATCACGTAGCAACCATACCTTTGTATGGTCGCTGTCTCCTAACACCGTTACAGATTCGTATTTGACATGGAGTATTTGTATGTTAGACTACTCGGATATACTGCAGGTGTAATCTAATCCTTTGAGTCAGTGAACATTTAGTTATAAACTGGAGCTCATGTTAAGAAACTGGATGTTTTGGACCAGACTGGCACACAACATAAATTGCATCCGTGATAATATGCACCTTCCCTTCGACTATTGCTTTAGTAAGATAAATTCCCACATTAATAAATGGCTGAAAACTGGTAAAGCTGGTACAAAAAAATCTCCGTTAGTAAGAAGAAACAAAACATTTAAAAAAATCTTCCTTCAGGATTCATTTGTCCTTCATTATTGTTCATCATTGTTCAAGCCAGCACAAAAATGCAGTATTTCTTTCTCTTTAGTATTGCATGAATGAATAAAGCTTAAACTATTCCCTGAAAAAGTTACATTGTAGCTAACCTAAGAAATATCTGGAAGACTTGAAAAAACAATTAAGGAATCAAATGGCTGTAACTGATCTAGATGGAAAATGCAATGATAAGAAGCAGCCGATGCATCGTCGCTTAGTCGTCTAATTAGAGACTGCTCCTATGAAATCTAATACTGCATTCAGTCAGTTCATCGTGTTGTACTGTACTGCTAGGTACGGTGGTTCTCTCTTTGATTCCTTTGTCATTGGGGACATTATGGTTCATAATAAGTTCACTGGCATCCATATTATGGATTTCCATCCTTTGGCAGGCCTGGCTTCCATCTCTCTTCAATTAGAGACCTCTTTTAAAAAGTTCAGCAGCAAAGGAAAAAAAGAGAAAAGGAAAAAAGGAAAGGAAAGAACAGAAAGGAAAAGAGAGGAAAGGAAAAGGAAAAGAAAAAACTGCATCAGAAAGACACAGAAGAAAAAGTTGAAAGCTGCTTCACAGTCTTGCTGCTAAATATCAGTGCAGTCATTTTTTCCTTAATTAAACACTAAGTTTCTTTGCCATTATTATCCTGTTTATTTTCCCTTTTTTTTTTT
>VXAY01000172.1:4989328-5007161 GCA_013399855.1 Oxyruncus cristatus
TTTTTTTAAACGTGCATGATGGGGAAGCCCATGATGCTTTAGTCAGACCTTGGCCTCCAGCATTTCCAAAAAAAGTTTGTGCATGGGGACTTTGCCTTCCAGTTTGATGTTGTAGAAATGCTGCACAGCCTTGGTGGAGGTTTGCCTCAGAAGCGGGAGAGTCATCAACATCTTGCCTGCACGACGTGGGTCTTCCATGTGCTGCCCAGCCTCATAATCCTGCAGAGCCTCATGTAAGACATCCTGAAGTTTCTGCACTGCCTCAACATCCTCTATGTGCATTGAGTCTGCAAAACAAAACAGCAACAGGAGGTTTCAGTTTGGTGTGCCAGAAGTTTAATAACGCTATGGCTGCACGACACTGTCACTGGTTCTGTCCGTCCTCTTTCACAAAGGAGGAAGATAATTACCCACTAATTTCTATATTGACCTTCAGCAAAGTATATGGAAATGCCATGGAACTACAAACGCACAATTAACTCTCGGGTAAGTAATTCTTCTCCTCATCCTTCTCAAACAAGTAAAACAGTCACCCCCAGTGCTCGGCAAACCATT
This sequence comes from Oxyruncus cristatus, assembly GCA_013399855.1. Classification (NCBI taxonomy): domain Eukaryota; kingdom Metazoa; phylum Chordata; class Aves; order Passeriformes; family Cotingidae; genus Oxyruncus; species Oxyruncus cristatus. The sequence continues at coordinate 4,989,884 of VXAY01000172.1, forward strand.
TTTACGGTTACTGCTTTGGAGAAATGACAGCACCAGAGGGCTGAATGAATGGAGGGCTGTGTTCTATCAGGGAAGCAAGGATGACTGCCCTGCTGTGGAAAAGCTCAGTAACACTCAGTGTCAGCTTCCAAGGCTGCCGAGTTGGAAGCCACGGTCGTTACTCGCTGCCCAGAGATCCTGATTGTGGGATTAGGACCACTGCACCAACACTAGGGAAATGTGGGTTTGATGGGATCTCCTGCTAGGTTTAGCAATTTTTTTTCTCTCTCAGGCGTATTCAGACAGACAGGCAACACTTAGCATGTTCCTGAACAGCTTTTGTTCTGTGAAGCTAACATCTCCTACAAGGTGTAATCCTTCTCTCCCACCCACTCAGACAGTGGTTTATCTTGTTAGTGTCGGGGTTTTGCATTTTTTATAAAACACTCAGTGCAAACACCTTGCCCTGTACCTTTCCAGGTGAGATGCTTTGGTGGTGTAAGTATTGAGTGACAAGCCTAGACACAACACACATCAGGAACTAAACTAAACTGCTACATGACCTGGAAAGATTAAAGCAATGGAAGTGTGAAATAAAAAGAAAAGATCTAACTGAAATAACTGTAAAACCCTCAACTGGATAGATACAGAAAGGGAAGATGTCCCTGAGAATACGCAGTTACTGGACCATGCTGAGATGACTTTGGATGAGCAGCCCTAATTCTCCGACTTTTATGTAGTCATAAATGCCAAAAAAGCCCTGATGTGGTCCAAAGTGAGATGAATGCAAGTAAGGAAGAACAGTCATAGGTGAAAGGAGCCACCAAACAGCCCCTATCAGCTACCAAAATTTGGATCGTCGACAAACTTACAGAACCAATAAAACACCATATGAAATTATAAGTGCTGTGAGGGGGTACAAGCCTTAGGGACAGGCTACGCTGTGCAAGCTTTGCTCAGGGTGAAACTGGGGCATGGAAAAATCAGTTCATTCTTGAAAACACTAGTCAGTACAACGCTGCTTTGCATCTTACTTTTGAGTTTGGAATAAAGCTACCATTCCCAGACAGAATAATAACTGAGGATCTGGACAGTGAGGAACCCACTCCTGTTATTGTTTTCAAGACCTGTATTCATCAGCCTGATGCCCTGGATCACTATTTGACAAAGCCTCATGTTTTACCCTGTTGATGATTAAACATCAGATTTTACACATGCTTCAAATATCTGAATTACATTCAGAGAATTAAGAGGCATCTAAGATTCATTTCCTAAAAGCTGATGTGAAACTACTTCCTCAGATAATTAGGCAAGATAGTAAATACCTCTCTCCTTTCAAATACAAACATGCAAACCAAAACACAAACCAGTAAGTAACAGGTTAACAAAAATGTTCCAGCTTCTATTGTCAAAACAAATGTGCAAATTGAAAAGAAAAAAAAATAAAACTTACAGTTCCCACTCTAAAACAGACACTTAATTATATACAAGTTTGGATCATTTAGCACGTTTTATTGATTCTGATGACAGTTTATCTGTTAATTACACATAATGGAGTCCTATGGGAATTTTACATGTTTAATAATTCTGAGTCTTAGCGAATACACGCTCTAAGAAGCATGCAACTAAGACACACGCTGCAGGGATGTGATACTGCACATCAAGGTACCCCGTGCTGAAAGCAGGGATGCAGAAATATCTCTCTTAGGGACAAAGAAGGCTACAACATTTTAAAAAAGATGACAGGCAAGTATTACCTCTAGCAAAATTGAGTTCTAATTAACATGAGGCGATTCCCCAAATCCATACATTTTTGATAGTTTTCTAACATCATAATTCTGTTTAATAATTCTATGTCAATAAGAGAAAACCCCTGAATTCTGTGTCCTACAGACATATGTAACCGATATAGACATGCTAACACACACACACACACATACAGACGTGACTGATGTCTTAAGCATAGTATCCAGCCACCAGGCTTAACCTGGAAAGCAAACTCCAAACAAATTGTTTTCTTTACTCCCTAACTCTTTACCAAGCCCTTGGCTATTCACTTCTGTGCTACAGAACACAAGAGCTGCTTCTCCAATTTTTTTCATAAACCATGCACTGTTTGTGCAGAAATTACACATCTTTTCCTCCTCTCCCCAGACTCACAGTGCCAGGGCCAGATCTTCTGGGGAACCAAATAGGAGCCATTTTTCTGTAACAAATCCTTGGTGAGTCAGAGACTGACCATTTCCGAGACTCCTTTTTTTTACACTATATTGCAAAAAGAGACAGGTCTTTCTGGAGAATGTGACTACAAAGGTTTAGTTTTTAAATCTTTAGAAAACTGGTCTGATTCTTCCCAGAATCAGTATTTGCAACTGTAACCATGTTTGAGTTTGAAAACGGATGATGAATGGAGTCCGGACTAATATATTTTTCACAAAGAGGTGAAACTTGCCTAAGATGTTTAACTCTGCAGTTTGGATAGCAATTTGGCCTGCAGTGTTAGAAATATCTACACTCTGCATATTTCTTCCAATGAAACTGTGTGAGCAGGAGAAAGAGGAAGAGAACATTCCCCAGAAAACACAAGAATCAAAGGTGAATCAAATCCTGCTCTTTAACACAGCTACTACACTCTATGCTCTCAAAACTCTTCCACCGTGTGGACAACATCCAAACCCAAGGAATCTTACCCTCTCCTTGCAGGGGCCATTGTGTACCATCCCCCCAGTAAACAGAGTAATTACTTATAGGGAAAAGTAACAGTAGTAAAGCATTTAATGTATTTGTTGCTGTCTTTGAAATCAGTTTAGTAGCTGGAAAGAATGTGACCAGCCAGCTCTCTGCTGCCCTAATACAAGCACTCCACTGCCAAATGGTGGTTCATGGAGCAGTTCAGGAAGATGTGCCTTGGGGAACAGATCTGGTCACAGGACATGGGGTACAAAAAAAAAATCAGTAGAGAGAGGGGCCCTTCCAACAGTGACTAAGACTTCAAACTGTTCTTTTAAAATGGCCATTTAGCTTGAAAGATTTAAAAATTATGTAATCAAATTACTATGATAATTTAACTCCCCATTTACAGCAAAGATTCAAACTCATTTCAGCTTTACCCATTCTAGGGTCTGCCAATGTTTAAATGCAAACTCAATAAATCTGTGCTATTTAATTAGACCATGATTCAGCTTGCAGATTGCTCAGGAAAATATTAATCTCTGCAAAGATCCTTCTTCAAGCTTTAGCCTTGCAGTCTGGAACTTCCACTTTATTCCCAATATTAAACGAATGTAGATCTTAATCCCTCAGGCGTAAGCCTTTGAAAATAAGCAAAATGGTTGAAAATGCTGAACTAGCCAAGGGGAAAAGAGGAGGAAAAATAAAAGAGAGGAATCTTTTCAGTAACTACTTACTGGCAGATGTAGAAGTGAATTCAGAACAGGCTAACTTTTTGCTAAATATTGCTTATTTTATTGGGATAAACCCAATCCTCAATGATGTCATCAAGAATGACTATAATTTAAGGAAACCCAGACAATCTGTGTGACAATCCAGAAATAAAGAAATAATTTCACAGATAATATGAAATTGAATTATAAGTGAAGTACAAAGGGTTTGAATTTTCTTCCTATACCATGAAAACCCCTATTCTTTTGTTTATGGGTTGGCTTGGGTTTTTTTACGTGGCTTTGCAGACAGTCTGGATAATTTATGATTATGTCCTACACAGGTAATATCCAGACAGAACCTATACCCAGATGTAATACACTTAAAAATCAGTGCCCATACAAACAATGAAATTAAACAGGGTAATTTCACAGTGTCATTTGAAAGAAAGAAGACTTTGATGGTAAATGCCCTGCAAAAACACAGGTTACTGAAACTGAGCTCAAGAAATGAACACAAGAATTGTTGATACAACATGCTGCTGAGAACATGGGATTTCAGTCTCGCAAGGAGAAAAGTTGTTCTTGTTCAAAACCGCGATGGGAGAGAGTGAGATCAACAAATGAGCTCTGCTTGGAAAATCTCACTCTCTCCTTGCAAATGCTTTCCCAGGATGGGAAAATAGAATTGTACCTCTTTTGATCAGTTGATTGATCATATCATTGCACAGCAATAGGAGAAAACTGGAGTTCTCATCCAGGAAAAACACTGCAAGGTCCAGACAGAAATTCAGATTACAGTCGAACTCATTTAAAATTCAAGTTTCATCTCAAATGCATCAAACAAACATCCAGCCACTCAGGAGTCATTTAGAACACATCACAAAGAGCAACAACTAGCTAAAAATCGGAAAGCACCTGAACTGAGGGCAAGAAGGCCTCTCAAAACACTGCTCTGAGGAGAGCTAAAGGCTGGTATGTATGTATTTTGTACATAACATCACTAAGAAGTGGGAGAAAACCAGGGGTCTCAGATGAAGTGTTTCTTCATGTCAGAAAATTCAGACAGCAGGAAGGAAGAAATTATTACAGTGAATTAAGCAGCAGGGAGCACACAGCAGTGAATACACACACATTAAGATGCTGGTAAACCACACTGGAAAGGTAGATACCAACAAGTACTTGAAAGACAGCAATTGCTGTGATGTTTGTCATTCTGTGTAGCTGAGCAGTTCACAAACTCAAACTGGATAAATCAGATTATTATATCTTCCAGGGTCCTGGAAGAACTGGATGGGATGAAGAGTAAGAACAGACGGCAAAATGGTTTTTGCTTTACGTAAGGACAACAAAATCCTAATCTGGATTATGTCTCAAATAAAAGGAATTTTTTATCTAGATTGTACTGCCAATCCCAAAACCCCTCAAAATCCACTGTAGTGTTTATTAATGGGTGAACTGTTCTTAGAATTACAGAACCATTCCTCCTGAAACATATGTCAGATTTGCACAGGGACACAAAGTGCTTGCCCACATTTTGTTTCTGTATATTTTTTATGAGAAACATAACACAGTGACATTTTGAAAAGCACATTGCTTAAGATAGAAATTGTCAATAGAAAATCAATCTAGGTTCTTGGATCTCTCACCCCACAAGAATTCCCATCCTTTTTCAGTCTAGAACTGAAATTGCCCCATATACTTACTTTGGTCTTCCCTATGTGTGGTAAACAAATATACTTCATTTTGACTACCTATTTGCCTGTTTTTCCTGAACAGAACTATTTGATGGGGTCTGCATGCTTAGGATAACAGACAAGCACAGAGGCAAACAGAATATTTTCCCTTGCAAAAGAGTATGGCAAAAATGATCTGACATCTGGAGTATTCTGTTGGAAACAGACACTTCAATCGCAATATATGTTGAAAATTGAAGAGGAATAAATTAAGAATTCCTTGTCCATAGGAATTATAGGCAGTGGAAACCAAAAAAGCAAAACAAAGGCTTGTATGATTGATTTTACTGAATGATGACTTAGTCTGGATTGCCCTGGTTTGGCCTACTTTTCAGAAGAGATACAGAAACTGAAGCCTCAAAACAGTTTTTTAAACACAGTAGGAAAGGAAGGCATAGAAAGAAAAGAACTTGCTTCATGGAACATGCCTATTTATTTCAGGGACTAACTAGCTTAGTGGTGAACTAAAACCACTCACTCAAAGTAAGTCAAAACATAGTAAACAAATTTTTTTTTTTATTCCTTAAACGGTCTCCTTTCCACTAGGACAGGGTAGCAAGGGTAATAAATAAAGGAATATATTCACATTGAAAAACAAATTGCATACTACGAACTGGTTTCAGTGCCTACTCAATAAGGCTACTAAAAGTCTGGGAAAAGGGAATTTGAATGGTAGAGCTGGGGGGTGAGATACCAACTGAAAGAAAACGGTGATTGAAGGCTTCAAAATCCTTTTTATCCACTACCAAGATATGACCAATTACCACAATTATTACCACTGAGAGCCACTAGTTTGGCTTCTTGTCCTTTGTAAGTCTCAGGCTACTAACATGTAAATGATGTCTACTTATTTCACAACTATGTAAGGAATATCTTGAAGTTATTCAGTTACTACACCAGCTACCAGAAAAAAAAATATGATTAACCATTGATTAACCATTAATTAACCACTGATTAACTCTGCTGCCATTTCTTTACGCTAACTTAAGCAAATGGTAGCAGAGTTACTTATTTTCTCTGAAAATTATGAATGCCCTCTATTTGATTATATTAAAATGGAATAGGAAGAAACTGTGTTCAAGTAACGCGGACACTGACTACAGCGGCAACGTCCTTTTCTAAAAACTTGCTTCTATGCTCTCCCACTCCCTATACAAAACTACATCACAGAATTAAGATCTTGTTATTTATATTTGGCAAAATAAACCCTGGTAACACACCCTTAACACAGCCCTATGTGTGTATGCATACATGTATGTATGTATCTGTCTATCTATACCATGAATTCTAACACTTAACAAGATGACTAAATAAAACAACAGGAAAAACTGACATCATTAGAAATTAAATACATTCTGTTGTGACATAAACATATAATAAAGATGATGTCCTATGGAGTAAGTGATTTATTGGGCTCTACCACTTAACTTCTGTTATGATACTATCATTTAATGGTGATAGATAGCCTGGGTGCTCTGAGTACACTGTGTCTGAAAAGCTAAAAAACTTGTAAGAAGTTACTAATTTTTTTACCAGGATGACAGTATAACTGCACTTCATCATGTTAAAATGCAGAAGATACTTTTTTGGTTCTCACTCCCTTCAGTAATGAAAGGGTGACAGTTGTTTTTTCAGGAGAGCTAATATCAGAGACCAGAAATTGTGATGATGAGCAGAGGTGCTTTTCTCCTTCTTGTGGTACAGGCTAGACAGCCAGTATTAGCATTTAAGATTAAATTTTCAACAGTGCATAGGGTTATACTTTTAAGTCCCTAGCATCCACATTTGGGTCAGATTTTTCAAGATGCCAGCAGCCTATTAAGCAGATGCACACAGATCAGACTTTCAAATGCGCTAACGTATTTTGACACTCTAGTTCCTTACGTTAGGTCTTAGAAGGGAACTGAGCTTCTCTTAAAACTCTGGTCTCCTTTGTGACTCCTAAGCTCTTCTGCAACATTTGGACTGAGGGCCCAATTTAGCCCTTACTGATTAGGCAATTTCAAAAAACTGCTCACCTGCAACTCCCTGTGTAGTATTACCTAATCGATACACGGAAACGCTTCCTAACTCAAAAGAGACGAGCAGGTCATCTTTGCTGTGTCGGAGCGTTCAGGTGCACGTGCGCGCACTTGCGTGCACTTCAGGCACGTTCTGTAAATGTTTCACCTTCCCTTACACACGAGGAAGTAATTGGTACATGCATGTTTTGGAAACCATTCAAAGTTGATTTTCTGCGTGGGTAAACAAAGTGCTCATTGGTGCCAGCTTGCTTCAGTTGGGCGGTGTGAGGCAGAACGCGGGGCAGTGGCGTCCTGCAGCTTCAAGGGACCTCCTGGCTTTTATGTACAGAAGGGAGGGAAAGGAGGAAGGAGCTCATGATACTGGCAGGACAAGGCCAATGCCAAAGAAAGAGTTACTTCTCTGGAGTTCAAGCATAAAGGCTGCATTAATTACTACTGAATCAATGCAGACGCTTAAAACTAACCTGATAATTCCATATTCACATATTAAATGTAACTGTTGAAATCACGCCTGTATAGATTTCAACGTAGGCAGGACTGAAAGGGCTATACATTTCAGTATTGTGCTCTTACATATATATTTAAACTTTTTAGAGTCTATTTGCACTTCATTTGAAATCAGCACAATCTACAAGGTTGTCACATCCTGCATTTGTGGAAATTTATAGAAGTGGTGTGGCATTGCCAATCCTGCACAGGGAACATTTGATAGTGGCTGTCAGAGAATCTCCCTGAAAAATGGCTACTCCTCCCCACCTTTTAGGGACCAAATGGCAGGATTAGATCCAGCACTGCACAAGTAGGCTCTGCAGGCCTAAAGAAAAGTTAGCAGTTGGGGTGTTCTAAAATGCTCACACTCCTGAGACTGGTTGGCCAAAACAAAGCTTGTGGTATTTATTCAAACAAAATACCATCAATATGAAGACAATCTACAATTTCTTTTTCCTGCTTCCAAACACCAGCAGGGAAAGTATTATGACACTGTATCATAAATCATGAACACAGATACAGAGGTATAAAACCATCTTTGTCTACTGTTTACAGTAGAGTTAACCTGGGAATCTTTCCAGACAGTGCAGATACGGCAAAAATGTCTGAAACACCCAAGATTTCTTATTATACCCTCTACAGCTATAGAAAGGCTAACGTATTTTAAACCAGAAAAATAAACAGTGGAAGAAGGCAGAAGTAGCAATAAAATATATTAAAATGTGAATTGCTACTGATTGATTTTAAAATGGCATTTTATTTTTTTTATATTAGCTGCATTCACATTAATCAGGTTTCAAGTTCTATGAAAATCAGCTATTCTGCTTTTGTCTATTAAAAAAAAGACAAAAAACACAATTCAATTATGTTTTAATTTTAGCAGCGTTTTTAAAATTAAACACTAATGGCCTGATATCCACTGATGGGGGGATTCTGCAGGTGCTATTTTACACCTACAGGTTAGTGTAGCTAAAGCTGATAGAAGTTTGGTATCTGCTGCATATACAACCTGAAGCTGAAATGTTGAATGCCAGCAGTCAAAACACTGTTGAAAGGGAAGTGGAATGTCTGGGCTGCTTTTTAACTCCTCCTTGCAACAGTTTCATTTTAAGACAGCAATTTTATTTCTTTTAAGATGAGGGAAGGAAATGTTTTCACTTCAGTGTGCCCTGAATTTTAGTATGCTGAACTGTCTTTATCTCTGACATTATCCTGGTTGTAATTTCCAGTGAAGTTAATGAAGCTACAGATGATTTTGATACACTCTATGCACAATGTATGACTAAACTTTTTTTTTGGCAGCAGTTATTTTTTATTATTACTTAAACACTGCATGCCTTTTTTGGGGGAGGAAAAAAAGGTGTGAATGGTATTCACTATCACAGCCCTATATTCTAGCCCTTATCCTTTTTATCAAGTAAACCACAGAAATATTTCTAATTTAGTCTTTGAATTACAGAATCAAAATAAATACAAAAAACCTTCTCCATTCAGACTCCTAATTCCAGATAACTTTCTTGCTCTGATTGTTAAGCATGATCAATTTTGAGGAAAAAACCTTTCTGTAGCCACAAAGCATCCTCAAGTGTCTATTTACAATGTTAAAAAATTAGAAATAAATCTTCAATTAAGAATAATTTTGATCTTTAGAGGCATTTTAGCATTTTGCTGATTTTGGAAATAAGATAATATTCTAAAACTCAGGGCAGAGTTAGTGGGGTGGAGAATATTTTACAAAGAAACTAACAAGCATTTTGGCTTTGCATGTTTTTGAATTATATTTCCAATTAAAAATGCAGAGTGCTAAATCACATTACAAAGATAAATAGGAAAGTACAACTTCATTGTTGAAAACAATTTCCCTCCTATCAATCTGAGGATTCATGCATCAATATTGTAGATGAACTGTTAATTACAAAATCAATTAAAAAATTATTTCTAAAAACAGTCACGCGTCCTGGCTCTCAGGGGGGCAATTTGGGCAGAAGGTCTCATCTCACTAGGACCGCGCCAAATCACAAGTCGTCATCCACAAGTAAGCAAAAGCAATCTGGTTTTTCATTTTTCAGCGCGGCTGAGCCCAGCCTGAGATTGATCGTCACATATGGCCCCAGAAAACAAACTGTCAATACCTTGAATGCTGCAGAATTTGAACAAATAGCCGTCCGCCCATTCAAGCCACTCATTGCATCCCATTTAACAGATTTTATTGACAGTTTCCTTCTTGTAATTAAAGGGAAAACTACTGGCCAGCAACCAAGATAAAGTTCAAAGATAGGGTCAAAACAAAAGCAGATGGAGGGGCACGGTGTGACTGTCAATGGAACATAGCATCAGAGCATGTTATTGACACACAGGTATCTAATGATCGGCACGTCATTAAAGAGGGATCTATCGTGAACTTTATGCAAATGCTAAAAGGGACTTAAGACCACAATAAAGCATTAAGGAGACACAAAAGGAAAAACAACAAAGCACAAACGATTTTTACTTATCTGACAGTATTCACTGCTTCAGCACTTTTAAATTCAAATGCAGGAAAAAAAATTCTTTCTGAGATTTTTTAACTCTTGCTGCACAGGTAATAATTTTTGCAGAGGCACTATGTCTAAAAATGCATAGGATCCATAAGGTAAGGTGTGGTCCTTGTGAGATTTAATAAGGATTTCCTCCCTCCTTCCATATCTTGAATTCACTCTATCAAATAAATCAGTAGCTGCCTTTAAAGAGAAAATATATAGCCTATTCTTCAGCATCCTTTCTTTCCTTTTAATTGCAATGATTAGGCTTGTCTGAATTATGGAATGGTTTTAGGAGAACAACATCTATATTCATTTGAAGGGATCTTTGCCTGCAAAATACTCTCCAAATCATACAGTGGAATATTTTCCGCTCCCTTAGGGACATATTCCCCAATTACATAGAAATAGAAAGTTGTTCTTAGTTTGAACTGCTTTTTTGTTGCCTTTTAGCTAAAGTCTGATTAGCCATTTCTTATTCTAAAACCATGTTTAAAAGAAGCATGCAGAAAGTATTATGGAAGGTAGGAGAAAAAAAAAAGTGACACATTAAAAATGTAGCAATCATCATGCCACTCTGCCAACCTGAATTAGCAAGTGCTATAGCTTTGAGGGTGACAAACTCTTCTTTCTCCAGCTTCATGCTCTTGTATTTCTTTACCAGCTGCAGTATGGCATTGTTAAGGTCAAGAAGGCCTGCCAATTTGGATTGGTCTTCATCCATAATATAATCTTCAGCATATACGAGCTCATCCTCAAAAGAAAGTGACCGGTATACAACACCGAGAATCAAAATCTCCATCCAAGCACTCTGCAGAAGGCTCATCTGGTCAGCTAGAGACAAAGTGGAGAATCCTGAGTAGGAAAAAAAAAAAAAAAAGGGAAAAAATATTAAGCACACCTGGATTTATCAGATTTATCAGAAATCTGCTCCTCTTTTTATTTTTACATACATTGTGATAAAACATGCACGTAATTCTATTATTCTCCCTTCTGTTTTTGTGCCTCTGCCCCTCATTCTATTACAACAAAGTGAATAAATCAAAATCAAATGTTTTCTAATCAAAACCAAAGTTTTAAACAAGCTGGAATTTGCAGGCTCTTCCTGTGAGAATCATAATAATCTGGGGGGTTCTGCAGTGACAGTCTGTGATTTGTATCATGTCTTTGTTCTGAAATAGTTCTGCTTAGTTCCAAAAACCTGATGTTGTGAAACAGGGATCTGCTGAGTCTATTCATCACTACCATAAACGGAGTAGGACAATTTCAGAGACAAAAAAATAAAACTTCTTTAAGAGGAAAGATTTGATGTTTTAATAAAATTGAGGTGCCAGTCAAAAAGAGAAAAATTCTCTTTCAACTTTAACCTCAGGGGAAAGAGATATAACACCCACCTTTCGCAGAAAAGACACTAATCATTTCAGTAATGGCTTCTGCTTCTACTACACTTGTTGAAATAACATCTTGAAATGCCAACTGAATAGCAATCACACCATCCTTTTTCTGAGGGCAACCAAAATTTTTAAAAATGCCTCTTAATTAATTTAACTTTTGCTTTTTTTTCTTCCCTCTCTCTGCTGTCCTTCCTAATAGGATCACTAAAGGCAAACATCTTTACTGTCTTGCCTTTTCAGACACTTGTTTACAGTACCTGTTAATTTATTATATCAAACTGGTAATATCCCAATCACATCAGGTGCTAGAAAACAATATAGGAGAGGAAGTGATTTTCCTGGCCTGTTGGTGAAATGCAGCAGTTTGCCAGTTGGCACCATCAACCACAAGTACTTAATAAAATCATCAAAGGGGATTAGTCAAGCTTTTCTTAAAGGGTCTTAAGACATGTCTGAGGCTTTCATTTAGTTGTTTATGGAGCTGCTTACATGTCCTTTGACAGGGTTCCCGCTGTAAGAACATTCTTTCTGGCGTTCAATTACACTTAAATGCATTTTTCTGTTTTGAAAGTCAAGAGTTACAGTCAAGCAAGAATATATCATAAACTAGCAAATCTGCAAGGCATCTACTCCAAACAAGATTTTCTCTATAAGCACTAAGCAGCAAAACTAATACAATAAAAAAGAAAAGTCCACATCCAAACCACCAGGCATCCATAAAAAAAGAAACATAAAACTGACTGCATACTCTCTCTCATTTTTCTTCCCCTCCTTATTTGTTTTCATTTTCTCTTACTGTCTTTTGAGTCTTGTGATAGAACTGTAGCTCTCTCCTTTCAAAAAAAAAAAAAGGAAATAAAAACAAAAACTGAGCCAACAACAGGAAACCCTTGAAGATGTGACAATGGAAAATAACACATCTGTGATTAAAATAAATAAGAGGGAAATGGAGAAGAAATAATCATTTCAAAGGTTATAGGGAGGAATTCATGATTTCAATTAGCTTCAAAATTTCTGTTCCTTCCCGTCTTTCAAGAACCAGTTTTTCTGCAGTAGCAGATGGACAGAGAATGTAGCCTGCAGCACCGTCCTGTGACAGCCCCATTCTCCCTCCCAGACACTGCTGTTAGTAAATAGATTTACACATTCTCCAATCTCCACACATCTTTCTGCCGAATAATTAAAAGCAGGATGATTAGTTTATTGAGTGGAAGGAGGAACTTTTTTATTGAGGTCCATCCACGATTTTATCAGGGCCAGCACTTTTACGGTTGTCATGAGGGTGCAGGCATCCAATTTTTCTTATCTGCCTGATTAATACAAACGCTGTTTCAGGACGCATTAATTAACAGATACAAATCTACGTTCTCATGGAAGGATCAATACAGAGAAGAAAAGAGGCATCAATGTGAATTTAGTGCTGATGATGGAGAAGGCACTCTATTGACATTTACGTGCATAGAAACTTTAAAGTTGCAGTGGAGCCCCTTTGTCCCTGTGATTTACAAATTAACAATTTTTCAGGTATAACAATGTTTCACAACTTCTGCGGGGTTTAATTAAGAAAAAAGCAATAAAATCAGTTTTGATTAAAAAAGTTTAACCTGCAATTTCTCTCTGTATTTGGGGGTTTTCCTGAAAACTCCCCAACTTCCCTTTTCATTTGCTTATCTATTTTAGTACAGGTTTGTTGGCACTGGTTTTATTTTTTTTAATAAATAATACTATGTTTCAATAACATTTATTGTGTGCCACAGTCAAAGAAAATTACATTTGCCCTGTAAGGGGGGAAATGGGATGTTGCCTATAATTTATTGTATTGCACTCTTGAAAAATCTGCATTCTGGAGCAGTAAATATACCAGTTGTTTTTATTTGACACATTAAAAAAATCAAAAGAAATTTTTTACATTATAGAAAACTGGCAAATATAAACCATGCTGTTCCACTCTTCCATAATAAATCAAATCAACATGACTATTTTCTTCCTGATCGAAGTAACTTTCCCTTGAAAGCCTGTTCAGTGAAAGCATGTTTTAACTTTTAAAGGCATCCCTCGTGGGAATGTAAAGCTGCATTGTGTTGTAATTAATCTGGTTTTGTTTTGATTTTTCAGAAAATGTGAAAGCATCCAGCATCTCTCTTGTATCACAGCAATGCCCTTTTAATTTGTATTCAACAAGTCACAGTTAAAAGAATAGATTACACAGGAATATATATACAGAATAGATTACACAGGCATATATATTTTTATGATATAAAAAGATTCATTTTTTAATTGTTCGGAGGAGGTTATACTTATTTCGCGCCAAACTCTGAGTCTGAGAGCTTTTGTTATGTGAACGCCCCAGATCAACCACATCCTCTGAGCAGTGGGCATTTTCTATATTAAACTGTAACTATTTTTTAAAAAGTCTCCACATTGGAGGAAATACACTTCCAGCTTTCTGAAGCAGTGTTAGCCTCTCCAGTCACACCTCTAAGCTCTTTCCAAACCGTGCCGAGATGCTGCACGATGGTGCGGTTCTGGACTTGGTCGTGCACTGTGCGCGTCCTTAACCTTTAGAGTCTTGCAGGTCACCGCTTTAAATGTAGAACTGTGTAACAGCTTTTTAAAATACAACGTTGAGCACCTTTCCCCCCCCTTAGCGCGTACCATATTGGTGACAACTTTGATCTCTCTCCATCTCCCTCCCCAAGTCAATGCCATTTAATGTTTCTCAGGCATTTGCCCGCAGAATGACTCTGTACCTTGACCCGCAGTTAAATAGCATGTTTATCTGCGATACAGCGCGCTCCAAATAAACCAGATGACAGTTTGCAGTAACGTCATTTGGAAGGATTGAAAGGCTTCTCAAGAGTCAGGTACCCCTGAGGTAAGAAGCTTGAAGGAAGCATGTTTTGTGCCAACCCTCCTGCCATCTTCTACTAGACACTCGTGTGCTTGACAATGATGCCATGGGCACTTGTCAAGATTTTTTTTTTTTCCTTTTTGCCTAGCAAACTGATGCACTTTGCAGTCAACTTACAAAAAAGGCTAAGCATTTGAAAGTGTGAAGGGCAAAAAATATCTGACGGCTAGTCTTCAAAAATACACTTTCATTTCAGAAAGCATAAATGTTTATTTCCTGAGCTGAGTGTTGACAGAAATAGGCTGCAGCGCAGGCATATGAATTTAACCCCTGGTAGGCATTCTTTTCAGTGTGGTTTTTATGTTGGCTGAGTGCAAGCATTGTAAATCTACGGGTTGTCTCGTACTATCAGTTAACAATAGCATTGATTTGCTGGTTACAGATTTTTTTTCCTTTTTTTTTTTTCCTTTCTTTCTCTTCCTTTCAGGGACTGTAGTGTTCTTCCACTAAAAATAGACACTTTTCTACAAACAGTGTATCACACTCAAATTGTAATTATGCCATAATGACTCACTGAGATAACTCAGGGTGGATTGAGAAAAGGTTGATTGAGCAACAGAACATATACTTTTTTTTTTTTTTACCTTTTGCATACCAGTAAACCCAAAGCTCAAAGGAAGCAGCAATAAATAGGTAAAAAGGCCTTAACGTTTTTATTATAGGAACAAGGGGTGTTGAGCTGACTGCACTCTGCAGTGCTCAGCACTCCAAGCCAGCTCCAAGCACAGTTCACAGCCTCTTCAACAGGGCTGTTTAAACCACAGATCTTTTCAAATATCAGCACATGCACCACTTGCTCTCTATTTCACATTGCACACAGCTCCACGATAAGCAGGGTAAATCTTTTATATTCCTGAAGACCCTTTCCTCTACTTCATTAAGATGGGCTTCATGGACACTAACTCACTAGGGGCCAGAGTGAAGCAGCTGCAGATGGTCAAGTGCCAAAGTAAGATCTGTGCCTTCCGCACAGCACTTCGAGAACTACTGGCCAAAAAAAAAGACAGTGGCTGAACTTACCCCTACCATTATTTTCATCCTTAAACATTTGATATGATGCCTCAATCAGGTTACTCAGACTCAAATCCTAGAGTTTATTTCACTTTGCAGGAAATGAACTTCCCTTCCTCTCTGATACATGTTTAGGAATCCTAATATTTGATCAAACCTGGTATGAAATTGCTGGCAAATCTGGGAGTTGCCTGCCTTTTCTGATAATTGCCTCCCATTTATTTTACCAGTTGTTAGTGTGATTGTTAGCTTTAGGAGTGAAATATTCCTCTTGCTTGCCCTGGTTAGTACTTCAAATATCTTCATTTACATTTTTTATAATCAAAGCTGCACTTGAAAATGACATGTTCACTAGTGTGTTGCAGATTCAATATATTTACACAGTTGAAATATCAGAGTTGGATTTTTAAACTATTTACACTTAATTTTGATAGATTAACTTCTTTCTAAATGTTTTATGGGTACTGATGTTTCCAACACAGTTTTTTGGTTTTGTTTTTGGTGGTTTTTTTTTCCCCCAAAATGATGTATAGCCACTACTCTCCAAAAAAACAATCTGATATTGTAAATACATTTTAAAAAAACTTTTCTTTTAGCCTGGATTACTTTATTGAGAGAGTGTGTGGCATCATGGTCAAATGACAAACAGTGGGCCAAAGGCTTATCCTGGCTGCACTGAAGAAAAGCAACCCCATTTCAAGATCAGATATGGGTCCCATGCACTCTCGGATGTACAGCTGTCACTCTGCTGTCCTTTCCCTTCCTGGCACACACTCAGTGCTTGCTTGGATTCACCGAGCAACTTCAGCTACCTTCCAGGGATGTAAACAAAGGCTAGAGAAATTTCAGTAGTGAAATTTCTGCTAGGGCTATGTAATGTTTTCTAGACATGACCACAGTTCATAGTCTTTGCTGAAGGAAAACTTCATAGCCTGACTGCCCTTTACTATTAGTCTCTCAAAAATACAAGGAAAATAATGGCATGATTAATTTTTTTAGGCTGTATCTAGAGCTGAATCTCCCCCATGGATAAGAATTAAGGGATCCTTTTTATTATATTAATTCAAGAAAAAATGGGTTTATTTGCATTTCAAAGTACTGTGCAGACTAAAAAAATATATGTATCAAGGCCCACAAACATTTCGGTGGCTTTGAAAACTGTTAACAGAAGGAGAGTGCTCTCACTAATCACCAAACATATTTCCCAGATTATGGGTGAAATTTTGTGAAAGCTGGAACAGAAACAGATACAACTCATTATGCCAGGGTAAATCCATTATTTCAGTTTTCTATTTTCCCTTTTTTGTTGTTGTTGTTGTTTTTATACCCCTTTGCTTATGGAGCCCCTGGTCAAAGGCTAATAATTGCACAAGCTGAAATTTAAGTATGACTGAGAATTTTCACATGAAAAGTGTCAGCTCACACAACAAAAAGCAGAGGTAATTGCCCAAACTTGAAAATCACACATCAAGTTACAAAGCACAAACTAACAACAACCAATGGCTCAACTTAGGCTCTTTGCTGGATTCAGCTCCCAAGCTCTTTAGAACTGAAGTGCTGCAATTAAAGTCACATTTAGAAATTAATTCCATCCAGCAACTTTTGCACAGTGAAACCTCCGCCTTTTCAGAGCGACGCTTTGCTACGTCGCATCTCCTCCTGCCACCACAGCAGAGCACTGCAAAAGCAGCACCGGGGCTCTGTTGTGAGCGGTGCTGCGAGTTGCGACTGCCATCTGTTAGCTGTGCAGCCGTGGGAGAGGGGAGATCAGACTGCACACACAGAGGTGCCCAGGAATCACTCTGTCTCGAATTAAAGATTATTAAAAAAAAAAA